>JALGBA010004234.1:2157500-2630000 GCA_023970755.1 Azemiops feae
ACATAATAAATAAAGCTGTTGCAATGTAAACATGAAATGAATTGTGTCAGTTGTGTTAATCAATCAAAGCTTAATAAATGGCAAATAAGAATCTTAACTCTGTCCAGTTCTCTAATTATCATTAATTTAATGATTCTAAATATTCTAAGAAAAATCAATATTTGCTATTCAAATTGAAGGCTGAAAATTCTCAGATGATTTTCAAGTTATATATAATGTTCCCAAAATATCTAAAAAATCTTCTAGCAAGAATTTGATAAAGAATTGCCTGTAAGAAAGTCAAAATAGGAAGTAAACTGCAGGCTAAAAAGAAACTTGGTTCTGTTAAGGAGCGTCATTGCTTGTTCTTCCTTCTCAGTAGGATACCTTAGCCTCAAATGTTATAAGAATACAACAAGAAGGCTCCTCAGGCATCTTAATTTAAGACCTTTAACACCATTCATCTCCTTTCACTATGACCTGCATTTGTATACTGTATGTGTGTGGGGATGTATATGCATGCAAATAAACATCTTAAAACAGCAATGTTTCAAGTAATATATGATTGGTTGCTGCTTATTAATTAGATAAATTATTTTTCTCTTGAATAAAAGTTATTTTATATGCATTATTATATTCCTTCTACAAAAAAAATGTTCCAATAACATATTCACTTCTCTTCCATCTGTGCCAGTTTCTTGGGAACTATCCAAAAGAACTCATTAAGAAGGATTAGGTTTCATAGCAATGTTTATTTTTCCATTGATTGCATCTATTCTGCATTAATATAAACCTTGGAACAATAAATACAATGTGTGCATCCACTAGTAATAATTAAAAAACTGACTTGAGAGCTTTTTCTAGTTGCTAATGGAAGAAGGAATCACTACAAAAAAATATATTCTTTTTTTCCTGGAAAGGGTAATATAAGTTCAAATAAGCCCATATCTTTTATACTAACTTTCTATGGCAACTGTCCTGATATGAGCATTCATGCTGATAAAATGGGATGAAGCTTTCTTTTGTCTTTAATGTCATAGTTTTAAAGTGCAAATGAAAGACTGGGCACCTGTATCTGATTTAGTTTTGCAAAGAAAATAAAAATGCCCCCAAATATCTTTTAATCTCATTTATCAAAACAAAGTTTTCAGATATTTGTAAAAAATATTATAAATTTAAATAGTTCCATGGAGTTCTAAAATATCCTGGAAGATAGACTATTTTAGATGTAGTGCTATAAAATAATAGCGAGCTAAGGATATTATTCCTAAAGGAATGTTATTACCTTTGATTATGGTCAGATTGATTGGCATCCTACATCCTACGTAAAAATTATGTAACTAAAAGTTATACTTTTAAGTGACATAACCCACACAGTTTTCTGGTCCTTAGAAGTTTTATCATAAAGACTGGTGGTTTAACCATTTTTACAAAATAATATGAAAATAAAAATGTTCTTCCTTTCCTTTTCTCCCCTCATTATAGTCTCCTCTAGCTGAGATGGGCACCACATAAATCTAATAAATGAAAACAAAATTAATTGATTTATACAGCTGCCAATCTCACATATGTGACACTAGGCAATTTACAATAAAGATGAATTAAGGACATAATAGATAAACATAGCAGCCGAGTACAGTGAAGCAAGCAGTAGCATCATCAGGAAATGAGATCTCCTGACATAGTCAGCACCCCAAGCTTAAGCACAAAACCAAGTTTTCAGGTCCTTGCAAAGGGCCAACAACTTCTTTGATCCAAGAGGATATAGTTTTCCAAAGAGTGGGCAGAATAGCAGAAAATGTTCTCTTTCTGGACCTCACCAGCTGACACTTGGAGCATGTCCTTCCCGTCAGATTGGATAGGACAAATTAAAAACAAGAGATGGTCTCTTAAATAATCATTTATTAATATACAACACTTATTTGTTCTCTTTAAAATGGTAGATAATATTGTCTTTTACAGAAGCATTCATGGTTGTTTTTTATTTTGTATTAGGTAACATGGTGGTTAGCTTCCCCAGGTGTCACAAGGGTCAGTCAACTATAGCAAAAGTGGTTAGCAATGCAATCTTTTAACTGTGACTCTGAAGAAGGTCCCACTGAGTTTAATAATGTTTACTCTCAGGTAATTGATGCAGGATTTCAGGCAAAATGAGGCAAATATAACCAAAAATCTAAACCATTTTGCCTTACAAATCAGCATATAAATAGTGCATTTAGGCTGTAGGTTAATATCAGTATTTATCAGGCAGCAAAAAGAGAATGTTGAATTCCTTAGGTGCTACTTCTAAGGATACATACATAAGAAATAGCCACCTGCTGACCATGATAGCACTAGCAATAACACTTAGACTTATCGTGCTTTACAGCCCTCTCTAAGAGGTTTACAGACTCAGCATATTGCCCCCAACAATCTCACTCCTCATTTTACTGACCTCAGAAGGATGGAAGGCTGAGCCAAACTTGAGCCAGTGAGACTCGAACTGCTGGCAATCAGCAGAATTAGTCTGAAGAATTAACCTGCAATGCTGCATTCTAACCATTAGGCCACCACGGCTCTTACCATGATTTTCTTCCAAATTCCATATTGTTCAATTTTCATATTTAATACCTCTCACTACTTTCTTTCCCTTCCTTTTACAAGTGGTTAAATCAAAGGAAATCAGATGACCTACAATACAAACTGTAATCCAGAGCAACTTTTTTCTTAAGAAAGAGGCTGACACAATAGACAGTTTTGCCTATGACTTTGCTACATAATGCAATATTGAAAGAAAAAAATATGCAGGCATAATTAATTGGTAAAATTCCAGTGGTTACACAATAATTATTTGTCGCTGTAAGCTCAAAGTTCAGTCCTTTGAATTGCACTTCATTTCATCTGATGAGAAGTTCACGTTTACAGTACTTATGTCAGATAGCAGTTAAACAGTGCCATCTTTTGCCTGTAATAAGAGTATTATCTTACATACAATTTTTCAAAAAGATTAATTGAAATGACTACAGGCTTGGGGGGGGGGGCAAATATTCTTCCCCACAACCCTGCTAGAACTTCAATAACATGAACATGATTTCATAAATATTTACATGAAATTAATTAAATATAATAGATATTCCTTTCATCAGTTGTTTCCCATAATGGAACACAATGTTTCCTTAAGAAACAGCTATTTTTAAGTTCATTTAAGTTCATCTTCTTTAAAAAAAAAAAGGAAATGTGGTTAACATTAAGAAAGATTAAGGCTTCAAGGTGACACACTCTTAAAGATTAGGCTTATTCAACCAGGTATTCAGCCACAATCTTTATAATGAAAATTAAAGTTCTACCTATAACAGAAATGCAAACATACAGCAAATTTAATCCTTTAATATCCTATGTAACTGAGACAAAAATGTTCATGGAATGGAATACATCAATCCTTTTTTTAACAGCTGTACTTCTTTTCCTGCATAACTGACTCAACCTGTTTGTCCAGGATGTAATATCCTCTAAAAATCATGTTAAGTAAACTGCTCTACTCAACTTCATGTATACCAAGTAAGTGTTTGCATTTTGTTTAGGTAACAATACATGGAGCTGCCATTCACAAAACTTGAAGTAGCTTTCATCTTGCTGGCTTTTGTTATTTTTACCTTGTTTATCCTGGCTTCTCTTTACAGTGAACCTGACACAAAGGATGCAGGTAAATAATGCAGATTCTTTTACATTTGGTGGTACATAGTACTATGCATTTTTCATTAAACTACCATATCAATATGTTCTGTACTACTGTGAATGTTGTTTGGCCCCCTTATTGCCATATGTACTGATGCACCTTCATAATATCTATGATATGAGTAGTTTTTAGCTTTTCACTAGATAGCAGAGAGATTAATTTGTTATTACATACTGGTTTTCAGTTAAGTCCACAATACCAAAACGCTGTATTAAACGGTGGTGCGATGAAAGAGCACGATGATGTGAATGGAAATTAAAAATATAGAAATTAGCTTTCTAAAACAATTTACTTGCCTGTGGTTCCTGTTTCTTTTGCAGCGAATTATCCTCAAACAATCCTTTACTATAATTCTTTATAATCATCCCGCTCATATCTGTCTATGGTCAATTCAGGTTGGCAATCTGGCTCAGTCATTAAGGAGAACAAGATAACCCTTTCAGATATCAGATGCTGTAGGAGACATACTTAATAGTTAACTAATAATAATAGTTATAGCCATATTCCATTTGATCTGAGTTAAACTCCTCTGTGGTTCCAGGTATAGCGGTTGATACTGTTCTATTGATAATATTAAAACAACACTTCAGAGCTGTTTCGGATAGCCCTGATTGTATGGGTACATGTTCCCCAGGAAAGAAGGTGGCAGATATAAGATCTGATTTGCAGTGGATCAATAAGATTTTGTATCTCCCAATAGTTTAAAAACACATTTTTTAAAAAAATGCCAAGATTAAGGGGTCTTTTTCAAACTTGCTGCTTGTTTAACCTTGATATTCCCTCCTTTTAAATTAGGGATTTAAATAAGTTACTTTGATCAAGATCCTTGCAGCTCTATTAATCATACTGCGAGTTCTGCAAATCTTCATGTTTACCTTTACACACACGGAGGCAGAGTTCCTATAAGTAGTTGGGTGGGGGGAGGGGAAGAAAGACACAGTAATTTATGGTTCAGTGTTGGGGTAACTCATCCATACTATATCTTATTATGTGTAACAGCCCATTTATCATGTGCTTGTTTGTTTATTGAACATAGCAATTCTGCCTTGTTAATCAGGGTTTAGCATGTTGTGTGAATGCTGCTTGCAAATAGCCATGTAGTCCGCTAAGTAATTGATTTCATTTCATTCATTAGTTTGATTAAAATGCAGATTAGTGGACTTTGGAGATCAATTAAAACAACAGTTTCCATAAATCCATAATTTACGTGGTTCTTCAATGAATATCTCCATGAATGTTCAATAAAGTTTAATTATATATTGAATTGGTCATTACATTACATTACCACTCGCTCTGTAATGTACGAATTTTTCTCTTGTTTTGATCTTCTTATAAATGAAGAGGTAAAACAAAAGCAAAGCACATTTTTATACTAATAGCCAGCAGTAGCCTGGGGCTAACAAAAAAAATCCAGACAATAATTGTACAGATACTTAGAGATAATAGATTCTTTGCTGCAGTCTTATGGTCATGAGGATTTTTGCAGGCCAGAACTGATAGCTTTATAATACCTCGATGTTGTCATAACATGATAGGAGCCTTTGAAAAATTACAATTAGATGTTTATGCATTATTAGCAAATACCTTCCTTTACCA
Organism: Azemiops feae; assembly: GCA_023970755.1. Taxonomy (NCBI): domain Eukaryota; kingdom Metazoa; phylum Chordata; class Lepidosauria; order Squamata; family Viperidae; genus Azemiops; species Azemiops feae. The sequence goes on from JALGBA010004234.1 coordinate 2,162,791, forward strand.
GATAACTTTAAAGGCAGTAGATGTCTAGGTAGAATTATTATGTAAAGAACTATGCAAATCCTCATCTATAGATTTATGTAATCTCTCCAGATCCATCTAATTCCCATAATCTGTAACTGGTATGGCAGCCTGTAGCTATATTGGCTAAGGCTTATGGAAGCTGTAGTCCAAAATATATGGGTAAATCTACTGTGGAAAAAATTATTTGGAAAATAAAAAATCCTGAGATTAGCCATGGATGATCAATGGAAAGCAGTTGAACATTGTTCGTTCTATATAGGTAGCCTGCACCTTACAACCACAACTGAGCCCAAAAATTTCTGTTGACAAGTGAAACAGTCGTTAAGTGAGTTTTGCCCCTTTTTCGACCTTTCTTGCCACAAGAAATTGTTAAATGAATCACTGCAGTTGTTAAATTTGTAACACGGCTATTAAGTGAATCTGACTTTGCTTGTCAAAAGGTGACAAAAGGTGAAGGGTCTAGGACAACTCGGCATGACCATCTCAGCATGGCCATCTGACTGCCGCCAGCTCACCACTGCCAAGTCACCTCTGCCAACTCACAGCCTCCATTTCATTGCAGGACAACTCCACACAGCCAACTCGCTACAGGGACAACTCACCGCAGGTGGCTGGAGGAGAGCCAGGCAGGCAGATGGGTAGAGCCCATAGCACATTGGGATGGGGCAGCAGCCAGGGGCTTTCCATTTTCCCACCCACCCCCACTGCTGCCATCTCTGAGTTCAGCACTAATGCTGATCCACGTCAGACTTGGAGCCACCATCGATTTCACTGATCTGGATGCTGATCCGCGCCAACCTTGGTACCACTGCGAATGCTGCCAATCCGGATACTGATCCATCCTGGGCTTGGAGCCATCGCCAATGTCCCTGGACTCGTGGCAGTGATGGAGTGGAGTGTGAAAATGGGAAACCTCTAGCTGCCACTGCCTCCCCACCACTCACCCCAACTGCTGTTGTCACTGTTGTCCCCAGCCTCTTCCACTCCAAAGACCGGTGTGGCAGAGGTGGGGGATGTAAAAATGGGAAGCTTCTGGCCACCCCTGCCTCCCCATCACCCACCCTGATGTGCTCTGTGCTCTACGTGCTCATCAGCCCACCCAGCTGGGCTTGTACATCTTAGAAACCCCAATTTGATCATATATGCTAGGGATTCATATTAGTTTTTAAAATTTACAGATCGAAGAATTGTTCATGTGCTTGATATCGGTTAAGCAACCAGAAAAAGCTTTATAAAAACTTAATTAAGAAAGAAAAGCAAGTTTTCAAATTGGGAACATTTTATGCAGGCAGTGAAAAATAAGAATATTTTCCTATACAGGAAGCTAATTGTCAGCAGAGTGGCTGGTCCTTGCAGCGGTCGTGCCAGGAAGAAGCAGTGGTGCTGCTGGTGGTGGTAGGCCTCCTCTCACAGATGCACCATGCCCTCTAACTGAGTAAATAACCCTGGAGAAATCTGTGAGCCCTTTTAAAATGAAGCCACTGAAGAGCCCTGAGCCCACCACTTCCCCTTCCAGCCCCCTGAGGCACGGGACCAGTACCTGGATGTCAGCAGAGTGGCTGGTCCTCACAGCAGGCACACCAGGAAGAAACAGGGACAGTGGTGGGCCTCCTCTTGCAGACACACTGCATCCTTGGCCTGGATCCATGCAAGGACTACGCAGGCATGCCGTGCTTGCTCCAGAGCTTGGCCAACTGAGTGCATGCCTTGGCCTGATGGGCCACTGAAACTCCATGCTCTGGCTCATCCAAGCCTTCAGGACTTCTAACACGAGAAGGTTCAAACCTAAAGCAAGACAAGGTGCGGTAGAATGTGCGTGTCCCTCTCTTGAGCTATCCTACATTAAATTGTCCTGCAGCAAGTTGGCCACAGCAGATCAGCTGGAGTGAGTTGTCCTAGACCCAAATAGGAGAAGGAGGGTTAAGTTTGCTTACCGCCTTGAATTATTTGTAAAAAATAAAGGTGGGATCTAAATAAATATCTAATAAATAAAATAAATAAATAGCAATAGAACAAGCTGTTTACAGTATCATCTATTAAGCATGCCTAGCAACTAGATACCCATTTCTTGTACTACAGGTTATTGGATTGAATGGACCAGGAGAAACTCTCTGCTGATGAAGAAGCAGATTTTAAGGAAGGCAGAGATATAATCAATATATCATCTTATGATGTTTGATAGAAAAATACATACTTTATGTTCTGTTTCTTGCGTTGGTAGGCATTGAAGAGGCAGGACTTTCAACAGGTACTTCTTTATTCAATGTTAAACAGAACTGAGAACAAAATGGCTCCACCCCCTTTTATACATAGAGCTTGGGCGGTGTCAGCCAATGAATGCAACGTCTTTCTCCCACGCAAAAGCATGCTGCCTGGGCTTGCAGACAGCAAGTCTAGCTAGCAGGCCACGTGGTCTGCTAGCATCTCGGTGCAACTCCTTGCACCTGCTGCTAAAGAAAAGCTCAGTACATTACACCCCTCCCCTCCTGGTTCTTAACACATACACAAAATTAAATGGTTCCATGGGCTATACATTTCAAACACTTGCCGGTTCGTAGTACATACTTTTACAACATCATAACATCACAGCACCCTTTGGTACACAGAACAGAAAAAAAACATTTCCCATTACAGATATAAACATTATAGTATGTGGCATTTTCCATTCCAAGGAAATACATAAGCATTTCAGTTCAATACAACATTATAGTACATGGCATTTGTTTGTTCCAATTCCTAGGTAAATACTAAAAGAGTTCAGCTTACACTGACAGAAACCTCACGTAGTCCTTTAAGAACTTCGGTGGGCCTCTGGCCCGCTCCGATCATCTCGGAGTTGCTGCAAGTGCCTGATCTGCAAGCTCGCCTGCCAGGCTCGGCAGACCGGGACTTTGAGACCCGTTTGACACGGGCGAAGCCGGATCATGCAGGCTGGCCTGTTCCAGTAGGCCCAACCCAGAGTTCCGTGGTGGGGTGGAATTCCCCTGATCGGCGTTAACAGCCGGTTGGGAGCACTGTCCCATTGGCACAAGGCCTGAGGTAGGAATGGCTTGGAAAGCCGATTGAGTGCAATGTCCCATGGATGTGGTGCCCGAGTCAGGAGCCGCCTCGTTGGCAAATGCCCCATTTGGTGATTGCGGTATCCCGCTGTCACTGAGCAGCTGAACTTCACGATCAGGATCGTGGGCTTCTTCCCCCCTGAGAGCAGAGCAAGGAGCAGAAGAGTGGCTAGGTAACCTCCAACGAAGCGGGTCAATGTGCCTTCTTAACACGCAACCATCCTCCAACGCCACTTCGTATGACAGTGGCCCGGTAACCTTGCAAACCACAGCTACCACCCACAGTTGACCTGGACCATAATTGCAAGTCCAAACCAGATCACCCACTTTCAATTGCCTCGGTGCCCGCGGCTGTGACACCTGTGATGCAACCCAGTCTGGGTGTAATCTAACTAACTTGGTGATAAGAAGGCGACCCCAGCGGAGCTCGGCTGGGGTCTTGTCCGTGGATGTGCACGGAGTTGTGTGGTGGCAGAGGAGGAAGTCCGCCAACTTATGGTGCCAACTTCCCTTGGTCATTCTTTTCAAGGCATCTTTGGTGGTGCGAACCATCCGTTCCGCTTGATCGTTTGAGGCCGGGTGAAACGGTGCCGACGTAGCATGCCTGATCAAAATTGCCCTTAAAAAGGACTGGAACTCTGACAAAGTAAATTGAGCTCCGTTGTCGGAGACAAGCACGTCTGGGAGGCCATGTGTGGCAAAAATGCCACAAAGTACCCTAATGATGATGGTGGTCGTCGTAGTGGACACTGGAACGACTTCTAGCCACTTAGAGTGACTGTCCACAACAATGAGGAAGAGCTACCCCTGAAAGGGGCCAGCGTAGTTGATATGGATCCTCGACCAAGGAGCATGTGTGGTTTCCCATCTATGGACGGGAGCCTGGGGCATTTCTGGCCTGGACTGCTGGCAAATGTGGCACCCTTGGACCTGGGCTTCGATCTCTTTACTGAGCCCAGGCCACCAAAGGTAGCTGCGCGCAAGCGCCTTCATCCGGACTATTCCCGGATGTCCCTCATGCAGAGAAACAAGGACTCTAGTCCTCAGTGAGGTCGGGATTACTACCCTACTTCCCCACAGTATACAACCCATAAAGGTGGATAACTCATGCTTCCTTTTCCAGAAACTCTGGAAGTCTGTGCCAGGACACGTGTCCGGCCATCCTGTGAACACCCAGGTCAACACGTGTGTTAGTGTGTTGTCGGTAGCTGTTTCTGCAGCTACATCCCCTGCATGGAGGGGGGACTCAGGGAAATCCTGGATAGACAGGATGTGGTTGGCCGGTGCAGGATCAGGCTCTACTTGTTTTAAAGGCAATCTACTAAGGCTGTCTGCGTGGCCCATTTCTTTGCCCGGTTTGTGAACCAGACAATAGTTGTAAGCAGAAAGGAATATTGACCATCTCAAGATTCTAGGAGAGATGATTTGGGGTGTCTGCTTGTTTGTTGTGAACAACCCCAGAAGTGGTTTGTGGTCAGTGAAGACCGTAAAATGGCGACCATATAAGAAGTCGTGAAACTTCTTGATGCCAGCCATGATTGCCAGTGCTTCTCTATCTATTTGCGCGTAATTGCGCTCAGCAGTAGATAGAGTCCTTGAGTAATAGGCTACAGGAACTTGTGTTCCATCAGCCCTAAGGTGACTTATTCCATAAGGGGATGCGTCACAAGCTATGCTTACTGGCAACTGCTCATTGAAATGAGCTAACACCGCATTAGAGGACAACAATGCCTTAACCTCAGCAAAACTCCTCTCGTGGACTTTTGTCCACTTCCATGGGGCCTGCTTGTCCAAGAGCCGGTGTAATGGCTCTGCCACTGCGGCCTTGTGGGGGAGGAAGGCATGGTAGAAGTTGAGAAGTCCCAGGAAGGCTTGAAGCTCTCCCTTTGTTTTGGGACTGGGTGCCTGCTGAATTGCTTTAAGCTTTGATTCAGCAGGATGGATGCCTTCGGCATCAATTCTAAAGCCCAAGAATTCCATGGAACTGACTCCAATCTTGCACTTCTCTTGTTTGAGCTTCAGCCCTGCTTCACGGAAACGCCGCAAAACGGCCCGAAGCCTGTCTGCCAAGTTTTTGACTGACTCCCCTGCGATGAGGACATCATCGAAATATGGGCAGACCCCTGGAATATTATGGAGCGTGCGCTCCATCACGCTCTGAAATATGCCAGGGGCTACGTTCACCCCAAACTGCAGCCTTCGGACCTTGAAGGCTCCCCGGTGAATTACAATCGTTTGGGCCTCTGCCATGGCGTCGTCCACCAGCAGCTGCTGATAGGCCTGAGCCAAATCTAGTTTGGCAAAAATACGCCCTCCCTGTAGAGACACCAGAATATGGCTGACCACAGGCACTGGGTAGGAATGCTGCTGGAGAGCTTTATTTAATGTGCATTTGTAATCAGCACAGATTCTGACTTCTCCGTTGGCCTTAAGTGGCATGACAATGAGGGTTTCCCATGGACTGCTGTCCACAGGTTCCAAAATGCCCTGCTGAAGCAATTTATCCAGCTCTGCATTTATCCTTTGCTTGAGAGCAAACGGCACCCGACGAGGCTTAATCCTGATCGGTGCTATTGAGGGATCTAGCCTTAAAGCAATAGGAGGCCCTTTGTATGCCCCTAACTCTGGGCTGAAAACATCAGCAAACTCCTTACAAACCTCGGCAAGGCTTGCCATTTGCAAACTGTTTAACCCCGTCACCTGAATGCCTAGTGCAGGGGTAGGCAACCTCGGCTCTTTTATGACTCATGGACTTCAACTCCCAGAATTCCCGAGTCAGCATAGCATAGCTGACTCGGGAATTCTGGGAGTTGAAGTCCATGAGTCATAAAAGAGCCGAGGTTGCCTTCCCCTGGCCTAGTGCATCAAACCAATCGAGTCCAATCAGACTCGTGCGGTTGCCCTCAACCACTATGATGTCCAACGGGCCCTCGAAATCCCTGAATTTCACACTGAGTGTGGCCTCCCCCTTGACGCTGACTCGGGAATTCTGGAAATCGGTCAAGAGGAGATTCGACGGCCTGAGCTTAACTTGATTGCTGCTTCTACAGCAAATCTGTCCCAGGGTTTTTTGAGAAATTATGGACAGAGCGGAGCCCGTGTCCAGCTCCATGTCTAAAGGAACCCCCTGCAGTGTGACTTTAAGATGCAGCTTTTCCTTCAATGGCCGGTGTGCACCTGTTCTACACACGCTTCTCCTCGTCGTGCAAAAACCCACCCGGTTCTGACTGGGGACCCCGGTACCTTTCCGAGGCAACTCTTCCCATGGACGGTCTTTTGTGTGACCCAAACAAATGGCGGTGATGTGGCCTTGCCTGCCACATGCCCAGCAAGTTGCGGTGCGGAACCGGCAGTCGGCCCGCTTGTGGCGGCCTCCACACCCAATGCATCGAGGGAAGGCAACTGCCTTCTCAGGAAGCCTGTGGGGCCCTCCTTTCTTGCAGTTGCTGTAACTGATCGACCTCGCTGTCCGACTCGGAGTCTTCAACTCTCTCGGCATCCTCTTGGTGGACGGTTCCGGGGCTTGGAGGGTTCTTCGATAGCTGCAAGGCCTTAACAGCTCCGCCCACTGCTTCTTCGGCCATTACCTCCCTCAAAACGTCTTGGAAGGAGACGGTTTCTCTTCTGCTGAAGTTCATGGCTTCTCAGACCACAAATGAGCCGGTCTCGTAGCCGCTCTTCCAGATCCTTAAATTCGCACGGCCTTGCAGCTTGTCGTAGAGCAGCAATGAAGCAGCAATGAAGCAGTGACAGACATTTGCAATACAGTTGTATACTGATAATAAAGCAATTATTTCTCTCGCATAGCTGGGCCTCAGGAGAAGTTTCTGAACCTTAGCAGAATTCTGTAAGGAGGAAAGTCTTCAGTCAATCACTCTAAGATCAAAATTATTATTTTCTTAGAAAGACCAAGATCAAACACCCATGTCAAACTGGAAATAATAAAAGTGAATGAGTTCTAAATACCTTGCAATTTTTCAAGTCTCTAGAGCTTGGCAAGAACACATTACAGTGAATTCTGTCAAAATCAACAATCGTGCCAAGGCAATTTGGGCCTTTTTTTTACTCCAAAAAGTGCTACCATTAAGTTTTTTTAAATTGATAAATCAAATCCCAAATGGTGTGTATTGCACAAGTATGCAATTACAATGATTTAAAACCTTGTTCAGTGTAGATTTTTGCAAGTACCTTTGCATATCTCATGCTGTGTTTTCAATGTAGTAATCCACATGGAAGCTGGTATGATCCCACTGGAGGCAAGAATTCACATTTTCTAACTCTTTTACTGGCTTAAAGTCCTGTTTTTTAATGGCTTATTGGCCTCACTAGGTCTCCTCGATGACTTTTTATCAAGGTGGAAAGAGAAAATCTCAGCTGATCTGTGTTAGTGTGGTCTTTCTACTTACTCTTTGCTGTCTCTAAATTTAGGGTGAGTTAAAGCCAACATATGTCAAAGAGTTTGTGATTAAAACCATGATAATGTTGGGTGCTAAATCATTCTGGAGCATCAGATGGTCAAGAGGGCCTATCTCCAGAAGTAATAGGAAAAAAGTGATGGTGGCAATTTGGGTGGCAAAACCAGCATGACTTTGCAAGCAAGGTTAAATATGTTATCCCACATAATAGGAACTCAATATAAAGAGAGTACTCTGGTAGTAAGATATTTATGTGGAGCAAGATAAGTGGTGTTGCCTTATCCAGAATCTAAAAAATACTATAATTTCAAGTTTGTTGGATCAGAGTATTCAAATGTAAATCATAGAGCCCTTGTTATCTGAACAGGGATGCTAACCTATACTTCAACCCAACCCTAAATATGCTTGAAACATGTTTTAACCTCTTTTACCTCAGGAAGTGTTTTTGACACAAGAAATCAAAGTTCTCTGCCAGGGGAAATTATTGTTTTACAAAAACAGATTTCCACTGTAAGTCTTAGAAATTATTACTTTTATGTTGAAACAGAGAAAAGCACGAAGAAACTTAATAATTGGGGTTGCACAAAATGCAAAGGTAAGCTAAAACAGAGCTGGGTGATTTGTGGTTTAGGATATTATGAAACCAAGCCATTATTTTTGTGTGTGGTATTAACCAGGTCATTTCATTCGACCATAAAATGGATGTTAACACGTTGTTTTTTGTGAACTTAGACTAAGTATGAATGGATGTGACAAGTCTGTAATAGAGTCTTAAATTTAATCAGCAATGATCATGAAGTCTACAAGCAAAGTATATTTTATTCACTGGATTTGTTTTCATAAACTAGTAAGCTTCTCTTCTTGGTTTAGGATTTATATTGGCTTTATTTGTATATTAAAAAGTAGAATTTATCAATTTGTTTAAAAGCGAAGCAGCAGGATTTTTCAACATCTAAAATCCCTTACAAACGTATTTAGTAATGCCCATTAGGAGTCATGTCATCAGATGAGATATAATAGTAACACACAGCTCCATTTTCCATTTATCCCTCTTACCCCCCAAAAAACCCCAACCCTCTACTTAGCATACAGTCTACAAATCTCCCACTGGATGGAGCTCTCCTCTCACCGTGAATTCACACGATCAGTTTCCTGGGTAAAATCCAGGAATCAGCTACATGGTTTTGGCTAGTGTATAGAGAACTTCATATGCCCAGATTCGATGAGACTTCATTAGCTCAGATAATAAAAGCAAGTCAGAAGCACTGGAGCCATGCAAGGGCTCAGATCAGATTTCAGGAGTTTTGCCCAACTGTTCCTCCAATTACTTTCCCAGAACAGAAATGTATATTCTTGATACTCTAGATTCAAGTATGAAATCCAAATCTTGAGAATTTTTTCAACTTCTAATTGAAGTAGTTCCTCAGAGCCATTAGCATCTGATATCTAAAAGCAGGTGTGTTAACAGAGACAATATATTGACAATATAAGGTTTATATTCAACCTTTACTATTTTTATAAAGAACTCAAGGTAGCAAACATATCTAACACTCCTTCTCCTCCTATTTTCCCCACAACAACAATTCTGTGACTAGTCCAAGGTCACCCACCTGGCTTTCATGCACCTGGCGGAACTAGAACTCATGGTCTTGCAGTTTCTAGCCTTGTGTCTTAGCTACTAGACCAAATTGGTTTTCTTTTGTTTTTTACATTGTATTTTGTTTTGTTTTGTTTAGCAATATTTCTACACAGGTATCTGTTTGTATATGTGTCACCAAATGTTCTGTGCAGAGATATGAAACACCCACTTTGCCCTTGCCTGTTCATTAGGCTCAGTTCAATGCATGAATAGTTTGGCTGAAGCATAGCATTGAAATTACCTATGGCATTTTGAATTACAGTATTCTCTGTATAGAGCAAGCTGGAGAATGGGGAAAAAAATAGCAGCTTGCAACTATTTGTCCTGAATTATGTAAATTAAAGATAATTCAAAATACTATACACTTTAAGAACAAAGATTAAAAATGCTTTAAATGTTAAGTAATTTAAAATAATAAAGGAACAGATTATGTGTAATGTGATCTCCAGAGAAGATTATTTATGATAAAATGCTGCAAAGTATCAATATATGCCTAAGTTAGGAAGTCTTAATGTGCCACTTAATGAATTATTCATAATATGAGTTATTTACAGAATTGGAAATATATTTACAGCTAAGACCTTGCTGTTTTATAAAATATATACACAGGTTGAGTATGATTCATTTTCCTATCCCACTGCCTTCCATATGTTTTGAGTATAGTATGGAATAATCTTTCAGCAGCCAGAGAGTTGTATTTGTGTGCTGTAGGGAACTAGCTGGATTGAGACCTACAGTTAATTTGCCTTTTTTGGGGGGGGGGGACTTGCAACAATAAAAATAATAATAATAATAATAATTTAGAACATTCTGAAGCACAGCTGCCTGATCTGGGTTTCAAAATCTGGATCACCATGAAATGGCAGCAAAGAAATACAGAAAACTGAATTTCTCCTGCCATCTGAACAATTGTTTTCATAGCCTCCCCCTGAAAGAAAATATGCAGACACTCACAAAAGAGCATTCATCAATAGTTTCTGAAAAAGAGGCACAACCCAGCATTCCTGCGACAGGAAGAAAAGTATCCCAGAGTTCCCTAGGAAAAAAAAAGGTGAATATTGGTGATAGGAGATTCAATTCTTAGGGCAACAGAAACGATAGTCTGCAGACCAGGCAGTCAATCTAGGGAGGTGTATTGTCTTCCTGGAGCAAAAATCAAAGATGTAACTGAGTACCTTACTAAAATAATCAACCCCACAGATTATTAAACCTTTCTTCTCCCACAATTGGGGACCAAGGACACAACAATGAATCTGAAAACAATAACAAGTGATTACGAACAACTAGGGAAGAAAGTTAAAGAATTAAGAGCACAAGTGGTATTTTCATCTATACTTCCAACAAAAGGCCAACATCCAATGAGGGAGCAAAGGATTTTAGCAATGAACCACTGGCTTAAAAACTGGTTTCCTCAACAGAATTTTGGCTTCCTAAGCCGTGGTCTGCATTACCTACATGAAGGGTTACTGGCAAGGGATGGACTGCACCTCACGAGGACTGGAAAGAATATATTCGGAAAATGACTGGCTCATCTTATCAAAAGGGCTATAAACTAAAATTGAGAGGTGCAATCTTCATACCATTTAGAACCTAATTCCAAGCAAAAACCACTAACATAAGGAGTTAGGGAATAAAGAGAAAGAAGAAATTAAAAAAGAAAAACATAACGAAGTAGAAAGTGATGGAAAGGATGGAAATCACAGTTACAAAGTAGGAGATATAAGAAATATACCCCAGACCCATAAAAGACTTAAATGCTTATACACTAATACTCAAAGTTTAGGGAACAAACAGGGTGAACCTGAAGTATTAGTATATGAAGGCAGATATGATATAGTTGCCATTACTGAAACGTGCTGGGATGAAACTCATGACTGGAATATACTGATGGAAGGACACCAACTATTCAAAAGAAACAGACCTAACAAAAGCGTAAGTAGAGTTGCCTTATATAAAAAGGATCATTACATTTCTACAGAAATACACAATACCAAGGATGAAATCCTCCTAGAATCCATATGGGTCAATATAAAAAAAATGACTGAAAACTTTGTCATCCAAAAGGTAGAGGAGAGAACTAGAGGAAAAGCTATACTGGACATAATTCTTACTAATAGAGAAGTAATAGAGGGAAGTTGCTGGAACCTTGGGTAAGAGTGACCATGTCATACTGGAATTCAATATAATGCAAACACAAGCAATAGAAAATAATCCAACCAGTGTCTTAAACTTTAAAAGAGCTGATTTTAACAAACTCAGAGAGAGCCTAAGAAAAATTCCATGGATAAAAATCCTAAAGTGGAAAACAACTCAAGAAGCATGGGAAACTCTGAAAAATATGATCATAAAAGCCCATCCAACACAATACCACTGAAAAAGAAAAACAAGAAATCCAAGAAGAAACTAGCATGGTTGAACAAAGTTCTCTTTGATAAACTGAAAGACGAAAAGGATAAGTACCAAAAAAAATGGAAAGAGGGGCACATATCTAAGGCAGAATATCAACAGATAGCCTGAATCTGCAAAGATGAAGTCAGGAAAGCAAAGGCTCAGAATGAACAAAGACTTGCAACAAAAATCAAAGATACTTTAAAAAAAAGTTTCTTTCAACGTATAAATAAGAAGAAAAAAGTCAAGGAAACAGTTGGTCCACTAAAGAAAGAAGATGGCAAGGAAATAACAGGCAGTAGAGAGAAAGCAGAGCTGCTTAACTCATTCTTTGCATCAGTCTTCAGGCAAAAAGAAACTATAGCCCCACCTACCAAAAACATAACTGTAAAAGACAGACTAGAAATTAAAATTAAAATAAGCAAGGAAATTTAAACATGAGTCAGCAGTGTGTGGCAGCAAACAAAAAAGTTAATATAATCCTTAGTTGTATAAACAGAGGCACAGAATCAAAATCACGTGAAGTATTAGTATCACTTTATAAAGCCTTAGTAAGACCACACCTGAAATACTGCATCCAGTTTTGGTCACCATACTACAAAAAGATGTTGAGACTTTGGAAAAAGTTCAGAGAAGAGCAAATAAAATGATCAAAGGCCTGGAGACTAAAACATACGAAGAATGGTTGCAGGAATTGGGTATGGCCAGCCTAGAGAAAAGAAGGACTAGGGGTATCATGATAGCAGTATTCCAGTATTTGAGGGGCTGCCACAAAAAAGAGGCGGTCAATTTATTTTCCAAAGCACCAGAAGGCAAGACAAGAAACAATGGATAGAAACTAATCAAAGAGAGAAGCAACCTGGCATTAAGGAGAAATTTCCTAACAGTGAGAACAAAAAACCAGTGGAATAGCTTGCTTTCAGAATTTGTGGGTGCTCCATCACTGCAGGCTTTTAAGAAGAGACTGGACAGCCACCTATCTGAAATGGTATAGTGTCTCCTGATTGAGCAGGGGATTGGACTAGAAGACCTCTAAGGTTCCTTTCAGCTCTATTCTGATTGTTGTTGAAATGGAATAGGGTCTCCTGCTTGAGCAAAGGATTGGACTAGAAGATCTCCAAGGTTCCTTCCAAATCTGTTATTCTGTTATCTCATAATTGCCTGGATTTTTTTACCCAAGATATTATAGCCTATTCTAAGATCACTAGCCATGATTAGAAAACAGTTGTTTTCATGTCCCTTCTTTGTTTCAATTATACATTTTGGAAAAATAGCATATTATGGTGCTAACATTGAAATCTCTGTATTCTTGTTATACTAGTGGAATGAAAGAAAACTTCAAGGACATGAATGTGGAAATGCTTCAGAACTGTTCTAAGTTTATTGGCCCTTTTGTAATCCCCTAAGGCAGACATGTCAAACACAAGGCCCGGGGGCTGGATGCGGCCCGCGAAATGATTTCATGTGGCCCACGAAGCCATTCTGGAAACAGTGAGGGAACAGCCCCCTCTGCCTTGGCCCTGGCCCAGGCCAGCCGGGAGCCAATGTACAATTTTGTGGTGGCCATCTATGCTGAAACGCATTCAGTCTTAGCTCCGCAAGGCCGTCTGGAAACAGTGAGGAACCAGCCCCTGCCGCGTCGGCCCCGCCCCCTGGGTGCATGCTGGGGAGGTTCCTCATTTGTGAGGAATGAAGAAATGCACCATCGCCTGGAAGTGGCCAGCAAATGGCCCTCGCCTACTTCACATATCCGGCTTGATGGGCTCTGGGGGAAGGGTTTCGGCAGACAGTGGGGCACTCTCCTCACAGCGCCGAGAGGCTGAGCCAGGCGGCACAAAGTGGGGCTGGGCTTGGTGCCATGGGTGCTCGAGGGCCAGGCTGGGCATTTGACCTCTGCTGCCCAGGGCTCCGGGTAGCCCGCACCACCATCCAGCCCCCTCCCCCCGCATGGTCTGAGAGGAACAGTGAGGCTCCTCCAGTGGACCATGCCTTGGCACTTGCCCTGGTCCCTTCTACCAGAGACCCTCAGATCTGTCCCACTCCTGCCCAGACCCCCACAGGCACCCTTGATGTGAACGATGTAGAGCTGGCCATGCCCACCCAGTAGGCCACACCCACTCCATTCACGCCCACCCAGTAGGCCACACCCACCCTGGCCACACCCACCTGGCCCCCCAAGGGCAACCGCAATGCTGATGCGGCCCTCAGTGAAATTGAGTTAAACACCCCTGCCCTAAGGTGTATTCTTATTTCTAGCTGTTACTAAAGCCTTTATCTTGACTATTCTGTGTTCCTTAGTTTAGTTTCTTGAGCCAAGATGCCAGAATAATAATGAAAACATCTCTTTCCCCACAATACAATTGTTATATTCAGGTAACAATTATCCAGATTAAAGGTGCAAAAACAGGCAGGAGAGAGAGTAGGGCAGGGTGATCTTTTCTGTTTCTTCCTTCAAAAAATGTGACTATTAATATGAAAATGTCTCTACATTTATAAGGATTGAAAAGCTTGGACTCATTTTTCCAGTGTGAATAATCATATTTTAAAGGGTTAATGTGTATGCCTTAAGTTTTTGCAAGGCCTAAATCACTCAGTTCATCCTTAGTACTCCCAAAACATCAGGTTTTTGTTTTTGTTTTTTAATGCAGCAAATGTCATGTGGCCTGATTATATATTCCAGTGGTGGCCCACGCGGAGAAGCGCGGCCAAGGACATGGCAGCCAGGCAGCGTAGACAAGACTCTGCCCTCATGCCCCATCGCACACAGTTGATGCTGTGGGGCATGGGCAGAGGGCGTGGCCGCCATGGCGCTGCTGGGCTGCCTGGGCGATCTGCGGCGGGCGCTGGAGGCGGTGAGTGGCCCTGTGGGCAGGCAGGGTGGGGGCGTGGCAGGGGGTGGAGCGGGGGTGGGGCCAGTTTTTGGGCACTCGGTCTCTAAAAGGTTTGCCATCACTGGTATATTCTAAGTTAGCCATATTCATCTACACACCGGGTAGCCAACTGTTTAGGGCTGATCATGTCATTCATTTTGTAGTTAAGTGAAAAATAGAGACATATTTTAAAAAAAAAAATCCAAGAAAGAGAGAATTCATATATCATAACTATTATCTATAATGTGCACTGTAAATCAACCCCTTACCTTTGTAGATATTCTATCTCAATCTTGCAAACATTTTGGAAAGCAAGGCAAGAGTCTAATCCCTCTTATCGTTGGTATATGGTGTAAGACCTGTCTACATAAACAAGATAAAAGGTTTAACCATTTGAAGAGATCTACCATATTTACAAAAGGAATGTGAAAAGGGCTTCCTGAAACTTCAACAGGAAGGAACAAGGGAAGATCACAAGTTGTATAATTTGATGGAAAGTATACAGGGAAAACAAATGTCTACATTCTCCATTATAAATGTAGAAAAGAAAAACAAAGGATACAATAATTAGTTCTACTTATATGAGAACTTAATCTAATTGAGATATGTTGTGGGAGGGATTTAAAAAATGTCCTCATTTTCAAAGTTTATTTCCAATTAAAATAAAGCCTAAAAGTAATTCTGCACAGGAGCACCATTTTGTGGAAGCCAGCGGAAAAATATGCTAGCTTAAGGAAGTGCTGAAGGCCCTTCCAAATCTTTTCTTCCTTGTGAACGAAGCAGAGTAGGGTTCTGTCTTTACCAGAAGCAGGTAGACAAGATAGGAAGACTGGGAAATGCCTTTTTGGTGCCAGCTACCAGAAAGAGGGGGGGGGATATCTGTGGACAGTTTCACTATGGATAACTTCACTGCAGGGCTACTGGCAGCTGCCCACAATTTCCTCACAAGGCTGTCAGCACAACTAACAGATTCACATGGTAACTGTGGGTAACTTATTGTAGCTTGACCATAGGGTTACCAGCAGCTTTTCGAAGTTATTGTGTTTTCCACATTTATCTCATTTTTTTCCTACCTTTCCCTTTCCTTTTCTTATTATTTTTGCAATTTATTAACCTTATTCCTCTTTGGGGTCATCCTCACAACCCTCTAAAACAGGCATGTCAAACTCGCGATGTCACGTGACGTTGTGCGACGTATTGGAACTTTTTCCCCATTGCCGGCAATGGGGTGGGTGCGGTTTCGGCCCATGGGCTGGCAGTTTGACATGCCTGCTCTAAAATGACATGAAGATGCCATTATTAAAGAACATGTCCTCATGTTATAGTTGTTGACTGGGGACTGGGGACACAGCGGCACAGTGGTTTAATAACACTGGAACTGCCAGCCAGAAATGGTCTGCACTCCAGTGTTTCAAGCCTGGCTCTGCAAGATGGGGTGAGTTCCTGCTGCTTGCTGCCCAACTCCTGCCCACCTAACAGTTCAAACACATGCACTATTGTAAGTAGATAATGGGTACCACTTGGGTGGGAAAAATGTAACTGCGTTTGTTTGTGTGGAGAGCGGAAGCTGGCACTGGACCTGGCCAGATGTGAGCAAAGCAACATGAGGCAAGGTGAGGCGAGACCAGCGGAAGAGCCTGGAAGAGCCAGCAACCCAAGCGTCACTAGTCAGCTGGTGTAAGCTAGTTCGCCCCCTGCAGTGCACCAATGATAGATAGATAGATAAGATAGATAGATAGTTAGATAGATATAGATAGATAGATAGATAGATAGATAGATAGATAGATAGATAGATAGATAGATAGATAGATAGATAGATAGATAGATAGATAGATAGATAGATAGATAGATAGATAGATAGATAGATAGATAGATAGATAGATAGATAGATAGATAGATAGATAGATAGATAGATAGATAGATAGATAGATAGATAGATAGTTGTTGACTGATCTTAAGTCATCCAGCTGGCTTTCATGCGTGTAAGAGTCATAGAATTCACTGTCTCCTAGTCAGCACCTTTATCACTACACTAAACTGGCTCTCTGATTATTGCCTTCATCTCATTCCCAGCCAACTACAGAATTATTTATTGATTGATTAGAATTATTATCTTGTTCTGTCCTTAGGGTGGTAGACATTGAAGAGACGAGGTAATACAACAACGTTTATTCATTGCACACAGAAACAGAACAGAAAACGAAACTGGCTCCGCCCTTTTATACAAGGAGCTCTGGGTAACCTTAACCAATCATTGCACGGGGTTTCTCCCGCGCTAAAATAGCAAGCATGCCCGGGTCTCCAGACATCCAGTCTCCACAGCAGCCACGTGGCTGTTAGCTTCGCCTGATTCCCGCCCTGCACCTGCTGTCTTTAACAAAAGCTCAGTACACTACACCCCTCCCCCCTTGGTTAGAAGCATAATGCACCCCCACCCCGTTTGCTCTGGTAATGTCACCTCCATGTGAAGGCTATTCAATCACTCCCACTAACCTTGGCCCCGGCCAAGGACCTCTTAGGACGTGGCATCTGCTTATTGCAGCTTTTGAAAAAAAAACAAGGTAGTGGCAGCTTTTGAAAAAAAAGCAAGGTTGTACTTTTGAGCACGCCTGAATGCTCGGCTAGCAAGAACTCTGAATGCTAGGCTAGCGCCGACAGAATCCTCACGTATTCCCTTAGGAATTTTGGGGGCCCTCGGACCCTCTCCGATCTCCGCAGAAGTGCCGCGGTTGCCTGGTCTGCAAGCTTGCCCACCGGGCTTGGCAGACCAGGACTTGGGGACCCGTTTAAAATGGTCGGGATTGGGGCCTGCAAGCTGGCCTGCTGGTCCAGCTCTGCATGCCAATTTGGGGTGGAATTCCCTGAAGGGGTGGTATTCCCCTGAGGGGTGGTGTTCCCCTGGCTAGTGGTCCTCTGTGGGGTGGAATTCCCTGGCGGGGTGGTATTCCGCTGGTCTGCATGAGCAGATGGTTGGGAGCAATATCCCGTAGGGGCGAACCCCCCCCCTTGGAGAGGCTTGAAAAGCCGATCTCGCGCAATGTCCCATGGGCGTAGTGCTCGAGTCAGGAGCTGCCTCGATGGCAAACCCCTCTTTCACTAGTTGCGATGAGCCATAGTCAGTGCCTTGTTGACCATCCCGATCAATCTCGGGAGCTTCCTCCCCCCCCCAAGAGCAGAGCCAGGAGCGGAAGAGTGGCTTGGCAACCTCCAGCGAAGCTGGTCAATATGCCGCCGCAGGACACGACCGTCCTCCAGTGCCACTTCGTAGGAAAGGGGGCCGGTGATGCTACAACCATAGCTACCACCCACAAGTTGCCAGGGCCATAGTTGCGGGCCCAAACCGGATCGCCCATGTTCAGCCACCTCGGTGCCCGTGGTTGGGACACCTGTGATGCAACCCGGTCCAGGTGTAACCTATCTAGCTTAGTGATAAGCCAGCGACCCCATCGGAGCTCAGCAGGGCTCTTGCCTGTAGCAGTGCACAGAGTGGTGCGGTGGCAAAGGAGAAAGTTAGCCAACCAGTGATACCAGTTGCCGTGCGTGATTCTTTTCAAAGAATCTTTCGTAGTTCGCATCATGCGTTCCGCTTGACCATTTGACGCTGGGTGGAATGGCGCCGACGTAGCGTGGCAGATTAAGTTTGCCCACAGAAAAGACTGGAACTCCAAGGAAGTAAATTGAGTTCCGTTATCGGAGGCAATTATGTCCGGAAGTCCATGAGTGGCAAAAATGCTGTGAAGAACCCTGATGGTGATAGTGGAAGTTGCAGCGGACACTGGAACTACTTCCAGCCACTTAGAGTGACTGTCCACGACAATAAGAAAGAGTTGCCCCTGAAAGAGGCCAGTGTAGTCGATATGGATCCTCGACCAAGGATCATGTGTTGTTTCCCACCTATGGATGGGAGCTTGGGGCATTTCTGGCCTGGACTGCTGGCAAATGTGGCACCCTTGGACCTGGGCTTCGATCTCTTTATCGAGCCCTGGCCACCACAGGTAACTGCGCACAAGCGCCTTCATGCGGACTATCCCCGGATGTCCCTCATGCAGAGAGGCAAGGACTCTAGTCCTCAGTGAGGTCGGGATGACTACCCGACTGCCCCACAGTATACACCCCTGGAAGGTGGATAGCTCCGACTTTTGCTTCCAAAACCCCTGAAATTCCATGCCTGGACACGTGTCCGGCCATCCCGATAACACCCAGTTCAACACGCATGTCAACGTGTTGTCGGCAGCTGTCTCAGCAGCTACATCCCCTGCATGGAGAGGGGACTCAGGCAAATCCTGAATAGACAGGATGTGGTTTGCCGGTGCAGGATCAGGCTCTATGTTCCTTAAGGGCAATCTACTGAGGCCATCTGCATGGCCCATCTCTTTGCCCGGCTTGTGAATCATGCAAAAATCATACGCAGAGAGAAATATTGACCATCTCAACATTCTAGGAGAGATTATGTGGGGTGTCTGCTTGTCCATTGTGAACAACCCCAGAAGTGGCTTGTGGTCTGTGAAGACCGTGAAACGGTGACCATACAAGAAGTCATGGAACTTCTTGACGCCCGTTACAATTGCCAATGCTTCTTGATCTATCTACGTGTAATTACACTCCACGGCAGACAGAGTTCTGGAATAATACGCTATAGGGACCTGAGTCCCATCTGTTTTAAGGTGACTTAAAACAGCTCCGATCCCGTAAGGAGAAGTGTCACATGCTATGCTAACAGGAAGTCGCTCATTAAAATGAGCCAACACCGCATTTGAAGAAAGTAATGCTTTAACTGCAGCAAAACTCTTCTCATGGACACGTGTCCACGCCCATAGAGCCTGCCTTGTGGGGAAGGAAGGCATGATAGAAATTTAGCAGTCCCAAGAACGCTTGAAGTTCTACTTTTGTTTTGGGACTGGGTGCCTGCTGGATCGCTTCCAACTTGGACTGAGCAGGGTGTATGCCTTCCGCGTCTATGCGAAACCCCAGAAACTCTGTGGACATGACCCCAATCTTACACTTGTCTTTCCTGAGTTTCAGGCCTGCTTTGCAAAACCGCAGCAGAACGGCCCTGAGTCTCTCAGCCAAATTTTCCACTGATTCCCCTGCGATGAGGACATCATCCAAGTACGGGCATACGCCCGGAAGGTCTCTGAGCATTCGCTCCATGACACTCTGGAAGATACCTGGCGCTATGTTAATGCCAAACTGTAGCCTCCACACCTTGAAAGCCCCCCGATGGCTCACAATGGTTTGTGCCTCTGCCGTGGCGTCATCCACCGGCAGCTGTTGGTAGGCCTGGGCCAAATCAAGTTTTGCAAAAATGCAACCCCCTTGTAAAGATGCCAGAATATGGCTGACTACTGGCACAGGATAGGAGTGTTGCTGCAGAGCTTTATTCAGCGTGCATTTATAGTCAGCATAGATTCTGACTTCTCCATTGGCCTTAAGTGGCATCACTATGGGAGTTTCCCATGGACTGCTGTCCACAGGCTCTAAGATGCCTTGCTGCAAAAGTTTATCCAATTCCGCATTAATTTTGTGCTTGAGAGCGAACGGCACCTGACGAGGCTTGATCCTAATCGGTGCGACAGAAGGATCTAACTTCAAGGCAATTGGGGGCCCGTTATATTCCCCCAACTCAGTGGTGAACACGTCTGCGAATTCTTTGCAGACTTGGTCTAGGCTGGCCGTTTTTAACTGTTCAGCCCCGTTACCTGAATTCCCAGGGCCTCGAACCAATCAAGCCCAATTAGGCTTGTCCTGTTCCCATCGACCACAACGATGTTCAACATTCCCATGAATTTCTGGAATTGCACCGAGTGGCCTCCCTCTTAACTCTGACCGGGGAATTCTGAAAATCGGTCAATATTAAATTCGATGGCCTAAGTTTCACCCGTTGGCCGCTTCGGCCACAAATCCTGTTAAGAGTGCTCTGGGAAATGATGGACAGGGCGGACCCCGTGTCCAGTTCCATCCTCAATGGAACCCCTTGCAACCTGACTTCGAGTTGCAACTTTTTCTTTAAGGGCCTATGTCCCCCGGTTCTATGGATACCGTGCCTGCTGGCACAGAACCCCACCCTGTTTTGGCTGGGTACCCTGGTACCTTTCCAAGGCAACTCTTTCTTGGAAATTTCTTTTCCACGACCTAAACAAACAGCAGTGATGTGGCCTTGCTTGCCACATGCTCGGCAATTTGCTGTCCAGAACCGGCAGTCGGCTCGTTTGTGCCGTCCCCCGCACCCCATGCACCTAGGGAAGGGATCTGCCTTCTCAAGAAGTCTAGGAAGTCCTTTTGCCGGGGGTTGTCACACCAGGTTAACTACCTGGTCCGACTCGGCCTCTTCCTCTGGTTCGACGTTCTCGTGGTGGACAGTTTGTGATAGCTGAGGGTTCTTTGAGAGCCGCAAGGCCCTTACAGCTCCGCCGGCTGCTTCTTCTGTGGTGACCTCTCACAACGCGTCTTGGAATGAGACGGTCTCCTTCGCGAAGATCTTCTGCTGGATATCTCTGCTCCTTAGTCTGCAAACTAAACGGTCTCGTAACCATTCCTCTAAGTCCTTGAATTCACACGGCCTCGCTGCCTGTCGGAGGGCAGCAATGAATTCTGTGACGGACTCTCCTGGACGCTGGTCCCACTGCTCGAAAGCGTGTCACCATGCAATGATTGACAGCTTCGGCTCGAAGTGCTCCTTGAGCATCTTTTTTAGCTCTCCGTATGTCACGGTCTCCAATGGCACTGGGGACACTAGGTTCTCCGCAATGTCGAAGACGGCTTGGCCACACACACACAGCAGCGTTGCGGCCTTCAACTCGTCTTCTACGATCCTGTTTACTCGGACATATCCAGACTTTTTTTATATATTTCTTATCAACAACTGTTAAGTTGGGGGTGTTACGTGACAGGTCTTTGTTTGAATTCTAAAGCCCCAGAGCTCTTTACATTTTTCATTTTCTGTTATTTTGCTGATTTGTGGAAAAGTCCCTGCAGTTTTTTGGGCAAGATTTTTGCAAGTAATTTTCCATTGCCTTGTTCCTGATGCTGAGAGGGAGTGACTAGGCCAAGGTCACTGACTTCATGCCTAAGCTGACTTCATGCCTAACATGGGACTAGAGTTTACAATCACCTGGTTTCTAGCCCAGTTCCTTAAACATAACAACACTAAACTGGCTCTTTCTGCCTGCATAGAAGAATTTAGAAGACTGTTTTCCCCTCCCCATTGCTAATGTCATCATTTTATACCATGTATTTGAAGGTAATCCCCTTTTCAAATGTAGAAAGTTGCCCGAACTATGAAATTGACTAGGATTCTATGTGCATAAAGAAAAATGTAAAGAAAAAACAACGTTTCAAGGCAAAATTTTGGATAGGGAAGATTGTATCAGAGAGCTGGTGGTTAAAGAGCCTTAGAAGGAAAAACTGGGAAGGGGGAACTAATTTTCTACAAACTCACTTTCTAGCTCACAAACATGATGTGCAAGCAAAAAAAAAAAAGATCAACTTTAGAGTGCATCCAAGGAGACTTCGTGGTATCCGTAGCAGAACATCCAGATTCAGCCATAATTTCATTCCATACAGCATTAAGTTTGTGAACTCTCAAGCTTCCTCCTTCCGTTATATATTCAAGATGGACAGTATTTAATATTTATTTGCTATGTATATGTAGGGGTGTGGGTCTATACATATGTTGTACATAGTATGTTTAGGTGTGTGTCATGTATGTGTTTCACTTTGAGAGCGGGCAACTAAATTTCATTTTTGATGTGTGCCGTTGTGCCAACAGTAAAAAACAATGACAATAAAGGTTATCTCTATCTCTATCTCTGTATATATCAGTTGTGGGGATCCTTATTTATATGGATGCAACATTAGAATAAAATAAAATTCTTTATTGGCCAAGTGTGATTGGACACACAAGGAATTTGTCTCCAGTGGATAAGCTCTCAGGGTACATACAAACAACTACAAAGCAATACAGTAAGTCATAATGGATCATAAGATACAATCTTAAATCATAAGATACAAACAACAATTGATAAATCATAATATACCAATAGGAGAAGGTAGTAGGAGAGGTGAGAAAGATGAGGAGGCGAGAAGATGGGAAAGACGAGAAGATGACAAGGATGATTGCAATACAGCCTACTGCAAGGTTAAATATCTTTAGGCATAAGACAGTGCTGTGGGAGTTAGTGTTTAGCAGAGTGATGGCACAGGGGAAGAAACTGTCTTTGTGTTTAATTGTTTTGACATGCAATGCCCTATAGCGGCATCTTGAGGGAAGAAGTTGAAACAGCTTATGTAGATATTTTCTCAGCCTTCCTTTCTGGTTTGTGCAGGATATAGGTCCTCAATGGAAAGTGAGCTTGTTGCAATTGTTTTTTCTGCAGTCCTAACTATTATTTCAGATATTCCAGAATACCACCAAACTTGTTTCCAAAATTATCAGTTTCAAACAAACTGCACAAAATGTTTATTAAATATATTTCCCAGCTAATTAACCCTGCCAGTTCAGAGAGTGCATGGGGCAACATGAAAAAATATCTTCAGCAAGAGACTAAGTGCTTTACTTTCCTAAGTCTACCTTTCCTGTCTTTCTACTAGCATTCTGAGTGACCTAGTTTTATGCAGGTGTTTAATATTTATGCATTTACCTCAGGAGGGCTAATTTCAAAATATACATGAGTGACACAAATGCTAGAGAAACCTAATAAACAGCCACCACAAGATTCTATATCATGCTGTTGTGCATCTAATTTTATTATGGCCATAATTTCATTTTTATCTTCCCATGTAATATGGTTTTTAACAATTCAATATTATTGATAATAAAGCCTGAGATTTCAAACATGAATCATAGCTGATAGGAGGGGCACAGTTATGTCATGTAAGGTAGACTAGTGAACTTAGGACCAAATTCAAATTGCATGTGGCAGGACTTATTTTGAGAGTTTCAGGAATTTGAAGATGTACTTAAAATGAATCTTGAAGACCCAGAACTTTAAGCCTGCCTTCCTGAATTGAAAAAGTCTAAACTTTTGTCTTAGGAAACTTGGGAGATCACTATTTATTTATTTGTTTGTTTGTTTGTTTGTTTATTATCTATCTATTTATCTATCTATCTATCTATCTATCTATCATATTTAGAGACTGCACATCTCCCTCATAGAGCTATAAATCTGGGTAGTGTACAAATAGGCATAAAAACATTAAAACTATATATAAATATAATAACAACAAAAACAAGAATTAAATAATTAAAATTCATAATTAAAAAGACAGGGGCAGAAGATTCAGGATGGGAGATTCAGCTCAATGGCTGCGCATCCCTCTATGGGCTCCAAGCGAGTTGAAAGAGCCAAGTCTTCAAGCATTTCCAAAAGGCCAAGAGAGTGACGGGTCCGGCTTAATTCTGGGGGGGAAATGTTCCAAATGGTGGGGCCAACAGCAAAGAAGTCACTCTCCCTGGGCCCAACTACTCAAAATTCTTTAGCTGGCAGGATTTGCAACATATCTCCTCTGCCTGACTGCATGGGACAGGTCAATGTAATGGGGTAAAGATGGTTCCACAGGTAATATTGGTATAGTATTTCACATATGACTCCTGGGCCAACTTTTTGCTATACTTTAGTTAGGAATATTATTTAAATAACAATATGTAAACAACTTGCTCTATCCCCAGTGCAAGAAAAGGATGTTTTGTGTAATATTTTCCAAAAGCACAATAATCCAAACTTGTTTTAGTACATAATCCATGAAAGAAAGCTGCATTGTTTTCCAGACACAAAGAACTACATTTAAGAATAACACATTCATTTACATGTGTTATCTGATAATCTCTGAAAACTTTTCTGCAGTGCCACAGGCATGTTTTGGACTCTATGGCTGACATGAGAGAAGACACTGATAGATATATTCACTTGCTTCACTAGATAAGGTTGGCTTCATCCATTATTTTGATCCTTCCACTTCTTGTCAACTCTTCAAAGTACACCAGATTAGGAAATCAAAGTAGTATGCCAATACTACTTTTATTGTAAAGCTACAGTAAAAGAATCTTACAAGTCTGAAAGTGTTTCTCCCCTCCCTATATCTTTGTGAGAATTAGGGAAGATTTATCTGACAATTTTTCTCGGGTTATATTTCTACCCTGGACTCAATCCTCTTTTATCTGACCATTGTCTTGGCAGTGACTCTTCCTCCTGTCCCTGAAGGCCATTTCCTCTTCCCATTATAATTCCATGACATTTTACTATTTTTATTGTGCTGTTATAATTATTTCTCTAACATAGTATCATATGTAGAAAGAGCATATCTGAAAACAGATTGCTTGGGTTGAAATAACGTGGGTTTGTGGATTCCATTTTACTTTTGCATTACAGAAGAAATGTGGCAGACCTTTATTATAGCATGTCAAGTTGTTGTCAAAATATTTTCAAAATTTTCATCACATATGCCAGACTAAAACCTTCTTCAGTAATTAAGGAAAAAGGAAATAGTGACATGTTTTTACCATTTCCTCCTTACCCCTGTTGATAGTGAGACTGAGACTCTACATCTAGAAGCTCTATGCAATTAGAATTTCACATTATCCAAAGGATTGTAAATTCATTCATGTGAATGTGGTTGCTACCATTAAGATCTTCCCATTCAAGGAAGTCATAAATGACTAAAATACATCATCACTGGAGATAGTCATTACTGTCTCCTTTCCCTTCATTTTTTTTAAGACTTAAAAAGTGTTATGAGTATTGTCTACTTATCCTCATTCAAGCAATGCATATTAGTTCATTGTCATGTTTCAATCAATGTAGTCAGGAAATAAATAATTCCTAGGTTATGCTGACTAATGACATTGAAGAATCTTGTTTGTTTCTTCTGTATGCAGTTTTTGTTGGTTGCTTGGAATAGCAAATATCCACGTAAAAAAGACTTTCATTTTGCTTGCCTCACATGCCATACAAGTCTCAAGAAAAAAATAGAAGAAATTATATCCTAGATACAAATACGGCATTCAACATAGCTTAAATGCATCTTTAAAATTCAATTGCTACCAGTAAAGCATTTACCATCATTGATCATTCTTGCACTTCACTCGTTGTCCTGACATTCTAAAGGTACCCACTAGACTTCTGACTCAGAAATATTGCCATAGAAGGAACTTTCCATTAAAACATTACTACAGCTGGAGTCGATATAATTTCTAGATAAAAGCTGCCCCACAGAGTAGATGGTAATATTGAAAAGCTTTGTAGGAATGGAAGTAGTTTCTCATGGGGCATACAAATTAAGTGGGTTGATTTCAGTTAGAGGAGAAAATTTTGATGATGCCTTCATGCCAAACCATCCAGGATTTAATAATTGATGATCAACACATTGAGTTGCACCTGGAAACAAACAGGAAACAGCATAAGGCCCAGATCAGATATACTCCTGGCTAATCATCAGGATGCTGCATTGTGGACTAACTGATGCTTCCAAGTAGTCTTCAGAGGCAGCCCCATGAACAGCATTGCAATGATCCCAATGCATAGTAATGGAATGGAAAAAAATGATGTCAAAGTCCAGTAAGTATGGCTGTGTCCTGTCAGGTTCCCTAATACCCAGGGAGTCTTGAAACAACCAGAATTATGGCTATATACATTAACATCATCCTACGGAAATCTAATGGATTATATTATATTATTGGTATACGAAGATGCAAAAGCTCAGTTAGTTCTGAATTCTTTGATAGAGAAATAGGAATGTGGAATGAAATTAAAAAGCTATTAAGTAGAGAGTGAAAACATATTTCAAAAGACCAAGAAACAGAAGAAAGCACACTGGATACTAGGACAAATAGTGGAAATTGACAAAAAAAGAAGATAAGCCAAAGAAAAGAAAGACTTAACAAAGAACTTCACAGAGCTGTTAGAGTAACAGGGATAAAAAGCAGTGATACAACAGCATCTGCAAAGACATGTTGGAAACAGACATGGGAAAAATAAAGTGTACCAAAAAATCTTTTGGAATAACTGAAGGAGTTTCCAACCTCTAATTTATATACTGAAGAAATACCAGTGGATAGATAGTAACGGCTACAAAGAAATTACCTTCTAAAGTCCTCTGTTGTAGAGATGTCAATTTCCAAAGGTACCTTAGAAATTGTTCCTTATCTACAAGAACTTCTCGTAGTAGAAGATGAAGTTAGATCAGAACTCTATTCATTACCAAATCAGAAAGTTACAGGAGGTGATAGAATTTCAACAGAGAATATGTAAAACTTCTACAGTACCTTTTATAGTTCTACTGTAAAAAAAATTGTTAACATTTCTGGAGAATGACCCAGTGACCAACAGGTTGGAAAAGGCCAATCATTTCCATACCAAAGAATGTACACTTAAATAGAATGTGCATATTATAATTCAATATCCTTATGCCAGCAAATATGGCTTTTAAGAAGAGACTGGAAATCCATTTGTCTGAAATGGTATAGGGTCTCCTGCTTGAGCAGTGGGTTGGATTAGAAGACCTCCAAGGTCCCTTCCAGCTCTATTCTATTCTATTCTATTCTATTCTATTCTATTCTATTCTATTCTATTCTATTCTATTCTATTCTATTCACTACTCCAATAGCTGAAAAGTCTGTAAGCTGAAATAATGAAAATTCACAACCAGAGTGCAAATGGGACTAAACCTGAATTAGAATTCTTAGAATAAAAAATATTAGTACAGCCACTAGCCTTAAAATTGACAATAAAATATTGAAATGATTGGCACCTTCCACCTTTTAGGACCAATTACTAATATTTAAAAAAAATGTCAAGAAACACACAGCAGACTAGAACTTGGTGGAGCAGCAATGAAGGCCTTGAAAAAGATATTAATTTGCTGGGGTATATCTATATATACAAAGGTCCAAATTGTGCAGGCAATGGTTTTCCATATGACAATCTGTGGTTGTGAAAGTTGGACTTTGAAGAAGCAGAATAGAAACAGTATTAATGCTTTTGATTTTTGGGGGGAGAAAATTCCTGTGAATACCACAGACAGCCCAAAAAAAAAAAAATCCAACAAATGGATTACTGAATAAATCTAGCCAGAGTTTTTACTTGCAGTACAGATAACCAACTTCAAATTATTGTTTTAAGCACATTATGCAAAGATCTAGCTCTCTAATACTATAAAACATGGAAGAAAGAAAAAGAAGGCAAACAGCAGCAAGAGGGATGAATTCAATTATAACAGCAAAGGGTATTCAGCTGGAGGGCCTGAAGGACTAGGCTGAAAAGTAATCATCAAAAAAAATAAAACTTCTTTGTGGTTGCTAAGGGATACCTTTGACTTGTTGGCACATAATCAATTAAAAACTGATAGCATTCTAATTAGCAATACATTTTACATGTAAAACATTGTGGATATTCAACTCATAGAGATGAGAATCCACAGTGATGATTGTTGCTAAACAATTAAAGCAAATGCAACACACCATACCAGTGCAACATAGTTCATTGTGGCAGATCTGGTATTTGCCATGCAATGGGCTATTACCTTAGAATGGGTCCATCACTGTTGAAATCAAGTTTGAGTGGTAAACACTTTATTAAAAAAATGTGAAATAATATGAATTTTTCAATTTATTGAAAAATAATATTTGGGGTCCAGTCCTGTTGAGTAATATGCTTATATACATTTTTAATTTTTACCATTAAAATTAAAATGCTATGTTGATCATACTTATGGTAATTTATGAAAAGGATTTTAAGTGCTACTATACTGGATCCAGCAAAGGCAACCATCTAGCAGATCAAGGCTTGTCTTCAGTAACTCACATTGTGTCATTAAACTTAGATTTCTCTTAGTTATCCCATAAATGTGTCCAGCTTTTTCTTGATATATGTTCCACATTTTTATAGCTGATTTCAGCACTCCATTCCTTCATTCATTCAACCACCCATTGTGTTAATCAGATTAATGTTTTAGCAACAGAGCATTAAAAAAAAACCCTCTCTTTTTCTTTTGAAGCTAGGAAGGAAGATATGTTTATGAAGTCAAAATGTAGCCCACCCCATATTTAATATGAAAATGTGAAATCAATTAAATCTGTAGATTTTTTGCAGTACAAGCAACAAGCCATGAATTATGTTCACTGTTGCTTTTTCTGTGCATATCTCCAATGTAATATCGCCTAGAGGTGCTGGATTACGATTCCCACAATTTCCAGGAAACATAATTTATCTTTTCATTGAAAAGAATTAGTAAGTTTAATATTATGTATTTCCTTTTAGAAGTAAGAATTACTGAATTCAGTGGCATTAACTCCTAGTGAATTGCACAGTATATAGAAAAAGCTGGGCAATATTTCAAAGACCAGGGAGCAACATTTTCTTAATTACTTTTTTATATGACAAGGACCACATAGGCTATTAATAAAATTACATCAAAATAAGGGGATATGGAGCTTATTTTTGCTCTATGTGCATCTGTGTGTGCATGTGTGCTCATGTGCTTTAATCTTTTGAATCTCATAGAAAGATCAAAAAATACATTAAGTTGCTCAGGCCTATTCATTGATTTGTCCATCAACAGGTTACCTTTCGGAAAATTGAACAGAATGAGATGTGGAGGGAGAAGCCGGCAAAAGAAAGATTGAAAACTGATAGGTCAGGCCAGGGACTGCAATGAAAAAAATTGCATTACATTAAACAATCCCTCAACAAATCCCTATGGGAGAGGCTGCTTAACAGCTACTCAGAATACTGCCATTCTGAACTGCAATACTGCCACATAAGAAAAAATGAAAATGAAAGAATACACTCATTACTGTGCAACGCGGGGGGGGGGGAATCATATAAGCATCTTGTATGATTCCTGTTGCTAAACAGATTTGAAAGAATTCGAAAAGCCTTGTTCTGCATGCTTTTTCTCTCTTGCTTTAATTTTTATAGATGAATTAGGTCATCTATAGGTCAACCATTGAATTTGAAATTGGCACTACTTAGAGGACTGAGAGATTAGCAGAACATGAATTTGAGATGCCCACCATTGGAAAATAAACTTGAAATTAAACAAAATGCCAGGTTTGAGTTAAAGGAAACTTTTGCCTTGGTTCATCAAGGAGAATTTAATCATACAATGAAAGATAGTGTTATCCACACACAGGTTGCTTTCCCCAGTTACAGAGGTATCAGTACTTATGAACACATTATTACCTCTAGTGATTATTTTGTCACGAATAACGTACTTTGAAGTAATTTTAAATACAAGAAATCAATATTGTTCAGGTAGATACACTGAAATGCCATAAAAAAGGAGAGTAACTTTTTCTCCCAAGCTGTTCTTGTAGCAAGAGTTGGAGGAACAGAAAGTAAATCATTTTCACTCTTTTTATTAAACAAACTGGCCCCAGAATAGCTGAGTCCTGAAGTTCTCAACTGAATTATAAACAGGACCGTTTAAATATTCTATGATGCAGTTATTAATTATTGGACCAGGACCAATTGTCAGTCATGAAACTCAAGGAATAACTTCAAGCCAGCCATTTTCTGTCAGTCCTACCTACCTCATAGAATTAATTAATTAATTAATTCTAATTAATTAATTAATTTTCTATTATGATCTAAAGACAGTAATTTAAAATTGTCTGCAAAAGTTAAAATGACCAGACAATAAATAATAAACAGTGCATAATGATACAGATTTGTTTTTCTTCTATTCAATTGTATCTGATTCTCAGAGACTGCTTGAACAAGTCCCTGCAGTTTTCTTGACAAAGTTTTTTTCAGAAGTGTTTTGCCACTGCCTTCTAGGGATGAGAGAAAGTAACTGGCCCAAGCTCACTCAGGTGGCTTTGGGACTAGAACTCACAGTTTCCCAATTTTAAGTTTGATCACTTAACTACTACACCAAAGTGATAATTAGTGTAATGATTTTATAGCACGGGTGTCAAACTCGATCGCGTCACATGATGTATCGTGACATTTTTTGCCTTTGTGGACCTGGGGTGGGTGTGGCCTGTGTGTGATGCATCCGCCCCGCAGGCTGCCAGTTTGATACTCCTGTTCTATAGCATGAAGACAGTAAAAGATTGTTTGCTGCACTGTTGAGGGAGCTGCATTACCTGTTTCTCTGAGAACCCCTGATATCTATCTGTTACCACTTCCTACAGGCCATTACATTAAATTTTGCTACTGTATAGATGATAGCAGCCTGCCTGTGCAAGTGTATATGTAGCGGAGCTGGGGTAAGAATGGGGCCGGCTGAGAAGTTTTGCGGGAGCCCTGCCAATCTGGCAGGGAAATGAGGAGCTCCGGCAGCTGCTGTGGGTCTGGCAGTGGGGCATGGCTCTGAGGAGGGAAGAAAAGGGAGGAGGAAGTCGACAGGATGGGGGAGAGAAAGAGACCAGAGGGATGTTTTTTCGCAGGAGATTGGGCAGAGCCAGCTGAGGAAAAGGAGAGAGAGCTTAACTTAATGGAGCCTGCCATCCAGAGCTAGCTGAGCAAAGAGATAGAGAGAGAGTAAGAAGGCCAGACGAAGAGAGGGAGAGAGGGCAGGCTGGGGAGTTTTATTTCTTCTCCCTTGTTGGAGCCAGCTGGACGAAGGGAGAGCCAGGAAAGAGTTTGACTGGGTTGAGGGTATGTCTTTTAGTGGGAAGTAGAGGGGTTTTTATAGGATCCATTGGAGGAGGCAAAAAGGGGATAAGGAAGGGAAGGGGGGGATTACATATAGTAAGGGCAGAGAGAGACGAGGAGAGTTGATAAAGGAGGGCCCCTGTGAGCTCCAGAGAGGGACTGATTACCATTGGCTTAGGCAAGTTGCCGTCACCAGAGACTGACTACCATCGCCCTAGGCAAGTCGCTGTTACCAGAGACTGACTAACATTGTCATAGGCAAGTTGCTACTATCAGAGATTGGCTAACATCGTCCTAATTAGGTTGCTGTTACTAGGGACCGACTATTACTGTTGTATGCCAGCTGCTGCTACCAGGACTTGACTACCATCATCTGCTGTAAGTCTTACTGCCTGAGGTCAACTATCATCATCCCCGTCGAAAGAGATCGACCATCACCGTCCTATGTGCGCTAAAGTCTGGGCCCTCCGGGCCTCCTCTTCAGCTGGCTGCCGACCCAAGGGGTCTCTCATGTTGGCACCTCTGCCTGACAGGGCACGTAGCACAGTGATGTTCAGTCACAGTTGGCAGCCACGCACATAGGGTGGTGAACATTAACATTTGCAGAAACGTAAATGTAACAGCTATGCAACCATCTCCAAATGATAGATGCATATGTTCCCTGACATACAATGATGCAAAAGTGTAAAGCAACCTTAAGCTGCAAGAGTTAGTACACTCTTTCTAAAGGGTTCTGTTAAACCTACTTCCCAAGAAAGTGGATGGAAAAAGTGTTACATTAGGCCTACAAGCTGCCTCATAGGCTTGTTGTGAAGAAAAATTGAAGGTAGGACTTCTATATTTTAAGTTCCTGAAGAAAGTTGAGATATAAAGTAAATCAAATCCATCAATAACTAAGAAAGAAAAACAGTATGGTGTTAATTTTCTTTGTACATGTTAGTGTAATTCTCCATTCTTTTTTGTTATTAGTCCATTGAAGTGAATGGTGCAATAAATCAGAAAACATGATAACTGGTTTGGTTTATGTATTCAGTGGCAAATATTTGAATCATATGTTGAATCATGAATGCATGTATGCATTCAATGGAAAATATTGATCCAGCTAATCATTTCAAATTTTGAATCCTCTTCCTTATGGGGAGCCGGTGGCATAATTTCCATTACTGTCATTGCAGCTCCTCTCAATAGATCTTGCCTGTAGGAACAGAATTCATTATACCAATGAATCTTTTAATTACTTTCTTACTGGAATACACATCATGTTTGATTGCAGGATATCATCGTAAATATCACAATATTTTAAATATGTAAGAACAATGTTTCTATAGACATTATTTTTTTTCTCTTTTTTCCAGACAGGAAGTACTATCCACACAAAGAAAGGAGAAACAAAAGACAGTCCAGCAAGATAAAGACAAAGCCTTCTGCACACCCCATTGTGGTTGAAACTGTTTAGTTCAGAAAGAACTCCTCAGTTGGGTTTCTAAAAATTCTCTCTAAAGAGATTTTAAAAGAGCTGGTTCCTGGAGATGAATAAAGACAAAGGAAATGAGTATGAATGGAAAGGGTTCTTCAAGGCAGCAAAAGGAATCTAAACATTATAAGCCAACTCAATAAGCCATGCAAAGCAATTTTATTCTCTCTTCCACTTTTAATAAAATTGCTTTTATATTGCTATGATAGAAAAAAAGATATTGAGGCTTTTTACGCATTTTATCACCTCCAATTGTTGGAATGATCAAAACTGTTTAATTGCAGGTCTTCTTTTGTTCTCAGTTCCTCTACCCTCCCCACGTATTCTTTCTTCTACCAGCAACAATTAAGGAATACAAAACTGATGAGATTCTTATATTGCATGAGCAAGATTATGGGTCCTGTAAAAATTGGCATTGAGATTTTCATATAAAAGGAGAATATCAGACATTTGCTTACTCTAAAATCTTTTCTACCAGTACTTCGCAACTGCCTTCTTTGTTCAGAAACTGACAAAAAGCACTGCAGAGAGAATCCACAGTTACAGAGACAATAAATACCTCAGAATGCTTTGTTTTAGACTTCAGGAGTTAGTCAATATTTCTACTATGAACTCATATAGCTGAGTGTCAGCAAGAGAGAATTATTAACCAGAAGGGAAGGGAAGGGATTTATTTATTACTACAGTTTTTTCTCACCAAATCATTAGAAAAAACTTTAGGCCAGCCAGCATTTGTCCTCATCACTATCAACTTCAAAATGCAAAGAATATTGCAAGAGGTATTGGTTAGATGCTGTTCAGCTGAACAATAAGAAACATCATCTAACCAATTTCCCACAGTTGGCTTATAGTCTGTTTTATCTGACATCTGAAGATATGAATGCTCACAGTCGCTGTGCAGTTGATTAAAACAGGAAAAATTATAGCCATGAAGCTATGGTGCCTTAACCTTTGTAGAGATAGGGGAGAGGTTAGAAGCATGAAGCCAGATGAAGTAAAATTTCCCATCTATGAGAAATCAACCTGCCCTCCTGTTCTGCAAAGCTCCAGCACATCCACTGGCTAACAGAATTCAGTGTACATTGTGTTAAACTGATGTTGAATGGGAATAAATCAGCCCAGCTGCCAACTGAGACTGTATCTCACAGACATGAAGCATATCCAAGGATACCAATATTGTGTGTATAGAGGTGTTCAAAGAAAAATCTAAAAATAAAAAGGGGTGCTTAGTAGTCTCTAGAAGCCATGGCACATAGTGTCAACTTCAAAAGCAAATAGAAATAGAAAAGTGAACAATGGTGGGGATGGGAAGAAATGAAGTATGGTTTGGCCTCTGTTAAATGTTTACAGCTTCATGTATCCTTAAAGATAGCCTGCTAGCTGCATAGTTGGCACTCTGAAAGTAAACAGCATTTGTCTCGCTTAATATGTGTGGTAATTAAATCATTGGACTAAGACCAGGAAGATACAAAATCTACTGGTTGACTTTAAGCCAATCAAATGTCTATGGAGGCTCTCAGTCGTCCAGATCATGGTTGTCCCAAAGGTGCTTTTTCAAAAGGCAACTAGACTTTCTTGTTTTTCTTTGAAGACATTTCACTTCTCATCCAAGAAGCTTCTTCAGCTCTGACTGGATGGTAGAGAATGGAAGGATTTATATTCATTGCAGACAGCTGGTCATTTGCATTCTTTTAGAGAATCGTTGAGGCCACTTGGAGGTTTATCTGTGTCCTCAGGGTCACCTGAGTAGTGCAAATGGGTGTGGAGCCTTCTTGGAACTGCTGAAAGGAATGTGTTGTAGACTGGAGATGTCGTATTCCTCCTCTTCTGTTAAAAGAGGGCTGTTCAATTTTGACATAGATGGCTTCTTTGACCCATCTTTCAAACCAGCGGTTCTCTCTGTCCAAAATGTGGACTTTGCTTCCTTCCTTTGTCTTTTAAATGCAGCTGGATTGCTGAATCTTGTCTTAATGGGTTTGTTCTCCTATGTTGCGCCATGAGTTTATGAAGTGGTTGTTTTGTTTCCCCAATGTGCAGATCTGCACATGTCTCACTGCATTGTACTGCATATACCAGTTGCTCAGTTTGTGTCTGGGTGTTTTATCCTTGGGGGGAACAAGCTTCTGCCTCAGTGTATTTTGGGGTTTAAATTGTGCATGTATGTTGTGTTGGCTGAAGATCCTCCTGAGCTTTTCAGATATTTCTGCAATGTATGGAATGACAACATTGCTTCGTTTGTTGTTTTCTTCTTTATCCGTTATGGAGGAGCCATTTAAACCAGTCACTATCTTTCAGATTTATCTAGTTCACAGCATCATTGCAAGAATAATTTGAATGTGGGATGGAAATCATATTCATTATGCTGAACTAACAGGGAAAGAGTAGAAAAGACAAGTAAAATACTCAGATGTTGTTTCCATAGAATTTATCAAATCAATATCTAGTATGGAGATCTATGAGACTAGGACAATAAAATTTATCAAAGATTTCTAACAGAATTCTTATGAAAAGCAATTTTTATTTGACTATACTGGATTTTTTATTACCCTATATTGATAAATATGTTTTAGATTCAAACTTTGGGGAAAAAATTAGGCAAAAGCTGCCACTGTTAATGGTCTGATCATATGAAGCTATTCTTATTTGCACTTATTAGGTTCCCCAAACTCCAATACAGCATAAGAGAAAGAGAGTGCCACCTATTGTTCAATAGTCACTATAAAGTCTTTACCATTAACATTTATTGTTACCATAAATAGGAGGGAAGGAATTTTTTTGCTTTGATTAGATAGTAACAATTACTATAATACCGCTGTCTCAGATGACAGATCATATCATTTCTTGATATAGTTCTTATGACAATTTTTCTAGTAGTTCAAGAGAACTGGACTCATTTTAAATGTATCCCATATATGTATTGTAGGTAATTATTTGTCCCTTTCATTGTAATCCATTGATGTGCAAAGAGATCATTTTAAGAGATAAAAACACTGGCATAATAAGACTGGCACCCACAGACTCCGCAATCAAGTGCCTAGGTCACGGGTCGGCAACCCGCGGCTCCGGAGCCGCATGCGGCTCTTTCAGCCGTCTCCTGCGGCTCCCTGTCCTCCGCTGCCATGTGCAGTCCGGAAAAAAAAAAAAGTGAGACTAAAAAAGTTCAACCAATCAATTCAAACTTCTCACAAAAAAAAACTTCGCAAAGTTTGAATTGATTGGTTGAACTTCTTTGGTTTGTGGGACTGCCCACAAACCTCTTTCCTTCTTGCACGTGGCGGCAGCGGTGGAAGAGCCGGGAGGACGGCTGGAAAGCTGTCCCTTTGCCGTCCGCCGGAGGCAGAATCTGGGTAAGGAGCCGCGGGTGGGGGCGGCCAGTCTCGGGGTGCCTCTTCCCTGCCCGGCGGGTCTCCCCTCGCCCTGCTCCGCCGCCGCCTCTGCTAGCCCTGGGGGGGGTCACCGGGGGTCTTGGAAACTTCCCCTCTCGGCCTGCGCCTTTCGGCCATCTCGCAGGCGGCGGATCTCCATCGCCTCTTTCGCTGCCGCCACCGCCGCCATTCACATTGAGCGAGGCTGGAGACGCAGTGGCGACCGGGCAGCCGCACCCCTTCGCCGTCCTCCCGCTGCTGCCGCTGCTGCTGCTGCTGCCGGTGGCGCTCAGTGAGGCCAAAGAGCCGCGCCCCTTTGCTGTCCTCCCGCCGCCGCCACCGGCGCTGAGCGAGGCCGGGGAGGCTTTGGCGACCTGGCAGCCGAGCCCCTTCCCCGTTCTCCCACCGCCGGCGCTATTCGCGCCCAGCGAAGCCGGAGAGGCGGCGGCGACAAGGCAGCCAAGCCCCTTCCCCGTTCTCCCGCCACTGGCGCTATTCGCGCCCAGCGAAGCCGGAGAGGCGGCGGCGACAAGGCAGCCGAGCCCCTTCCCCGTTCTTCCACCGCCGACGCTATTCGCGCCCAGCGAAGCCGGAGAGGCGGTGGCGACAAGGCAGCCGAGCCCCTTCCCCGTTCTCCCGCCGCCGGCGCTATTCACGCCCAGCGAAGCCGGAGAGGCGGCGGCGACAAGGCAGCCGAGCCCCTTCCCCGTTCTCCCACCGCCGGCGCTATTCGCGCCCAGCGAAGCCGGAGAGGCGGCGGCGACAAGGCAGCCGCGGCCCTTCCCCGTTCTCCCGCCGCCGGCGCTATTTGCGCCAAGCGAAGCCGGAGAGGCGGCGGCGACCTGGCAGCCGCACCTCTTCGCCGTCCTCCCGCTGCCGGTGGTGCTAAGCGAGGTGGGAGAGGCGGAGGTGACCGGACAGCCGCTCCCCTTCACCGCTGTCCTGCCGCTGCTCGCACTGAGCGGGGCCGGAGAGGCGGTGGCGAGTGGGCAGCCGCGCCCCTTCGCGGCCCCGGAGCAGAGTTGGGGCCATTGCCTATCACAGTCACGCGGACGGCAGGCCTGGCTCACAGGCAAGTGTTCTCTGCGGTTCTTTTGCTGGGAGGGCGAGGAAGCAGCGGGGAAAGACAGCTCCAGAGGGAGGCAGCCCCGCAGCCAAAAGCCGGCGGTCCGAGCAGAGCGGCACGGAAGACCTACTGGTCAGCCCCGTCGGCCTCCTCCTCCGCTCTCTCAGAACCTTCCCACCAAAAGGCGGAAAGAAGAAAGTCCCAGAGAGGGAGAGCGCGGGCAGGGGGAGAGCAGTCTTTTCCGAGGGGAGAAGCCAGGACGGCAGAGTCGTCCATACCAGAGCTGGATGGGGGCAGGGCCTTAGGCTCCACTCTAATCAAGCCCCCTGTTTCACGCGTGCGCGCATGCGCAGGTGCCCGTGCGCGCATGCGCAGGTGCCCGTGCACGCATGCGCAGGTGCCCGTGCGCGCATGCGCAGGTGCCCGCGCACGCATGCTCAGGTGCGTGCGCATTATGCAGCTCCCAGGGTTTTTTTTGTGAGGGAAACGGGTCCAAGTGGCTCTTTCAGTGTTTCAGGTTGCCGACCCGTGGCCTAGGTAATAAGAAGATTATTCAAAGCCATACATTTACAAAAGTCTCAGAACTTCATTGCAAAAAAAAATAATAAAAATAAAACCTTGCAATTATTTTTTTGTTGGTACCTGATAAATATCCAATTCAAGCACTGTCAAGAGGGAGAAACAGGATATGCTCATTAACCACTCACTATTCCAGCACTTTTCCATCATCTCCATTGCCTGCAGAAGGATGGAGATGAAAAGGGCAAGGTCCCGAATTAGGAATACAAATAACATTAGGTTTAACTTTCATGATTCCTGGTAATTTTTTTATGCTGAAATCAAATCTTTAGGTTAGGCCGCAGGGGTAGGCAACCTTGGCTCTTTTATGACTCGTGGACTTCAACTCCCAGAATTCCTGAGCCAGTCCACGAGTCATAAAAGAGCCAAGGTTGCCTACCCCTGGGTTAGGGTATAAGTTTGTATTGATGTAATGATAAATGTAAGATAGATTTTGAGCTTTAAAATAAATTATGTTACCAGGGTGGTTCTTATCCATCAGAATGGAAGGATAATAGTGAGAGGAATAGGGAAACACTATACTGTATATATTTCCATCTTTCTATCTCATTAGGAACATTTGAAGATTACCTTGGTTTTTAAAATTCATTTATATCCATATAAAAAAACTTAGCTAGTACAATAACGAATTAACAAAAACTTAACAAATGTTGCTAGTGACCTACGTAATACAAGTGTCAAGCAAATCATAATTATTCTCTTTTCAAATCTGTCAAAGCTTATATACAACAGAGGCTCAGAAGGTTTAATTGAGTAAAGATTATGAGATCATGTAAATATTATTTACAAATAGCAGTTATAATGATCACATACTGTTGCACGCCACGCAGAATCATGTTTTGTGAGATAGAAGGCTATGTAAATTTGATTAAGAATAAACTAATAAATAAAATTTCAAATGTGATTTTTGGTTGATTCTAATTGGCTTTTTAATGGACTTCTTTTCCAATGTAATTCCAGTCACTGTCCAGTTGTTTTTCAGTTTATATTTTAATAGATATAGACATATTTCAATAAGCAATTTTGAGCATTACCAAGTGCTCTAAGAATTTTATCTTCTCCATAGCATGCAAAGACTTCAGCCTTCAGAATTCATACTGGCAAAGCTAAACAAAATGAAGAAAGACACTGATGTTGCAGCAGAAAAAAATATGTAAAGTATGTACTGATTACTGAAGTATGATGGGTATATTGTTGCCTACTTTTCATTTACAATAGAGAAGCTTGGTGTGTGTTTTTCTAAAGTTGTTCATTTTTCTCACAACAATGACTTTGTGTAGGCTGAGTGTCATTCCATCTAGGAGTGTTAACAGGATACCCAAAACCAAAAATGGCATATTTATTTTTTACCACTTGCAAAATGATTCAAGTCTGCATATGTTTTGAAGCAGCATAAAGCACCTATACACTAAATCTGATGCACAACTCATCTTCTGGGTGCAAAGTGGTGTGTGTGTGTGTGTGTTGATGTGAATGTGTATATTTGTGTACATGTATCCACCCATGCATATCACACACAGCATTTGGATGTTATGACTGTCCCAACTACTTGTATTTGAACTATAAGAGATCCTTGTTTTATTTATTGCGGTTCTAAATTTGCATTGGGTAAATTATCACTCCTTCCTATGCTGTCTTATCCCCTGCATATTTTCCCTTCGTATGCTCATCTAGAGGGTGTAATTAAGAATGGAACGTATAGAAGGAGGCCAAAAACTCAAGAAACATCCCATTCAACAGGCCCCTTTAAAGAAAAGCAATTAATCACCCCAGCTACCACAAAGTCACCCAACTATGAGAAAACCCCAACATGCACACATTTTTGCAGATAAGTCCACAGAGCTTTCCAAGCACATGATTATAAATTATTCATGCATTCCTGACCAACATCTATTAACCGTAAGCATCTCTTGATGTCATGGAAAGGTCATCCTTGTTCTTCCTGTATTCATTGAATATATCTATCTGAACAAAAATATAGAACAGCTATAATCAAGGTTGCTGCTTGAGGCAAAAGGCAAGATGGTGCTCCCTTCTATTTCTATGTGCCAAAAATGACCACTTTAGCTGTTATACAGTATCTGCCTTCCACATTAATAAGAGCCATCATACCTGAAGATAGAAAGCAAATTCAAGGGAGTCATGATAGGCTGCCTGAGAGACTCAGCTCGCCCTGTAGTAGTTTACTATCATTCACTTAGTTGTCCACATTGTTGCCTGCTCAAAAAGTGCTTCACTGTAATAATATCAATATGCAACATTGAGGCAAAATAATATATGTGCACATGCAATTAACTGATGTTGGATTGCTAAATCGAAGCTTTTTCTTTCAAAGATGTGTGATGCTTGAGAGAAGACTTGAAACAAGATAGATAGATTGGTTACAGCCACCACTGTCACTGAAACAGCATCTCAGAAACATAAAAATCCCTAGAAAATGAATGTTTGGGAATGGGAAAGCTTGTGTAGTCTTTTATGTCATTTTGATGACTCTGAATATTGTATTACCCAAGGGTGGTTAGACAGATGGACAGATAGATAAAAAAAACACATCAACTCCATTGAAATTCAATGGTGAAAAAAGTAAGGTTCTATATTTAGACAAGAAAAACCAAATATACAGGTATAGTATAGGGGGTACCTTGCTCAATAGTAGTAACTGTGAGAGGGATCTCGGAGTCCTAGTGGACAATCACTTAAATATGAACCAGCAGTGTGCTGCAGCTGCCAAAAAAGCCAACACAGTGCTAGGCTGCATTAACAGAGGGATAGAATCAAGATCACGTGAAGTATTAATACCACTTTACAATGCCTTCGTAAGGCCACACTTGGAATACTGCATCCAGTTTTGGTCACCACAATGTAAAAAAGATGTTGAGACTCTAGAAAGAGTACAGAGAAGAGCAAGAAAGATGATTAGGGGACTGGAGGCTAAAACTTACAAGGAACGGTTGCTGGAATTGGGTATGTCTAGTTTAATGAAGAGAAGGACGAGGGGGGACATGATAGCAGTGTTCTAACATCTCAGGGGCTGCCACAAAGACGAGGGGGTCAAGCTATTCTCCAAAGCACCAGAAGGCAGGACAAGAAGCAATGGATGGAAACTAATCAAGGAGAGAAGCAACCTAGAACTAAGGAGAAACTTCCTGACAATTAGAACAATTAACCAGTGGAACAACCTGCCTCCAGAAGTGGTGAATGCTCCAACACTGGAAGTTTTTAAGAAGAGACTGGACAGCCATTTGTCTGAAATGGTATAGGGTTTCCTGCCTGAGCAGGGGGTTGGACTTGATGGCCTCCAAGGTCCCTTCCAACTTTATTATTATTATTATAACTCTACTGTTTCTTAATGTTAACCTCTAGCTTTTCCAACTTCCAGCTTTCCCTTTACTGCTGAAAGGTCATTTTATGACTTAGGTTATATGTTCCTTTTAAAAAAAAAAAACTAATTATAAAAAGAATTACATGAGAAGTGTGATCTACTTTCTTGATCTAGTTCAAGAAAATAATGTGATGAATGAATGTGAGCATTCCATTGTGTTTCTAATACAGTATGGTATTCAAAAAGTGTAGATGGAATGAATGGAAGAGGTAGCTATTAAGATAATAGGATTTTCATTACTGTCACAAGATAGTTCAGCACACTATAGAATACTGGACTTACTCAATTCATCAAAACCACATTATGTCGAGATGTCTGATTTAATAATATTAAACTTCTTACAAGCTCTTAGTGAAGTCTTAGATGTTACAGTACAGTATATAAGTCAGAAAGCTACAGAAGAAATGAGTTATTGTTCTCCAAGAAGAACAGGAGAATCCCAGGATCCAATCAATGCTAAATTCAATACACCACTTATTGCTGAATATATGTTATCTACACACAAACACTGTCATGATTAGGAGGAAAACACAGGAAAAATTCTAGGGATTGAAAGAATAAAAAGGATCACCAGATATAAGATTCTGCTACTTCCTTAAAATGCTATGCTTGGTTGTTTGGTTAACTTCAGCTTTATAAATGTGATTGGTCTACTGAAAATATATCCTGTCTCTTATAGATGGGTAGTCATTTTATGTTCCCATATAAGAGTCAATCAAGCAAAATACAAAGTAAATTAAGAAAAAGAATATATAAATTGCAGAAAAAAGTAATGAGATTATGCACTCCAGCACAGTACTTTTATTTTTTGATATGTTTTTCCACTTTATTCTTTTTGCATTTCTCATCTTTTTATTTACTAGCCAGTATTGTTTCTCTCTAGTGACTTTCTTAACTTGCTGCTCCTGCAATCTGCTTGACACAACCAAAGCACCAGTCTGGAAAAAAGTACTGTATGTTCTCTAATATCTGTCAGCTGAAGAGACAGCACAGTAGTTTGTGAGCAGGAGTGGAAAATTTGCAGCACAGCATTATCATCTAATTCAGTTTATATCATATCTATCATCTTTTCATTTTCCAAGGGTCAGAAATAATTTCCTATCTGTATTTGCCTTGGGACTACCGTGCTTCTTCAGTATAAAAATATTTTCACTTATCAGTATTGTTTCCCCATTAGTATTGTTATAATCATGCCAATTTATCCAAATGTTTCATAGATACAGCAGTGATATCAGCTATAATCCACTCTCAGGACTCCCAAATTGGCACATCAAGTTTCACTGCTCTTTGCAACAATCCATTTTTCTATTTTGGGAAGCTTAGATTTTACAGTTAGAATATAAAGCAATCTCTTGCTGCATGAAATAAAAAAAGCAAGCTGTTTTCTACAATTTCTAGAAGCTCTTAACATACAACAGTAGGATGGCAAAAGGTTTTCTCTAATGATGTTCCCCAGTAAATAGCACACTGAATTATACTTTTTCAATCTAGGAATTCCATTTGGATAGAATAGAATAGAATAGAATAGAATAGAATAGAATAGAATAGAATAGAATAGAATAGAATAGAATAGAATAGAATAGAATAGAATAGAATAGAATAGAACAGAACAGAACAGAACAGAAGAGAACAGAAGAGAAGAGAATAGAGCTGGACAGAAACTTGGAGGTCTTCTAGTCCAACCATCTGCTCAGGCAGGAAACCCTATACCATTTCAGACAAATTGTTGTCCAAACTCTTCTTAAAAACCTCCAGTGGTGGAGCACCTACAACTTCTGGAGGCAGGTTGTTCCACTGATTAATTGTTCTAACTGTCAGGAAATTTCTTCTTAGGTCTAGGTTGCTTCTCCCCTTGATTAGTTTCTATCTATTGCTTCTCGTCCTGTCTTCATGTGCTTTGGAGAACAGCTTGACTCCCTCTTCTTTGTGGCAATCCCTGCAATATTGGAACACTGCTATCATGTCATCCCTAGTCCTTCTTTTCATTAAACTAGACATACCCAATTCCAGCAACCGTTCCTTATATGTTTTAGTTTCCAGTCCCCTAATCATCTTTGTTGCTCTTCTCTGCACTCTTTTTAGAGTCTCAACATCTTTTTTACATCATGGCGACAAAAACTGGATGCAGTATTCCAAGTGTGTCTTACTATAGCATTATAAAGTAGTATTAATACTTCACATGATCTTGATTCTATCCCTCTGTTAATGCAGCCTAGAACTGTGTTGGCTTTTTTGGCAGCTGCAGCACACTGCTGGCTCATATTTAAATGATTGTCCACTAGGACTCCGAGATCCCTCTGCACAGTTACTACTATTGAGCCACGTACCATATATACTACACCTGTATATTTGGTTTTTCTTGCGTAAATGTAGAACCTTACTTTTTTCACCATTTAATTTCATTTTGTTAGATAGCGCCCAATGTTCAAGTCTGTCAAGATCATTCTGTATCTTAAACCTATCTCCTGGAGTGTTGGCTATTCCTTCCAGCTTGGTATCATCTGCAAATTTGATGATTTCCCCATCTATCCCCTCATCCAAATCATTGATGAAGATGTTGAAGAGTACCGGGCCTAAAACAGAGCCTTGGGGTACCCCACTGCATACATCCCTCCATGTATATAAAGTTCCATTGAGGACTACACATTGAGTGCAGTTGGTCAGCCATTTATGAAACAATCTGGTGGTGATGCTGTCTAATCCACATTTTTCTATCTTATCAAGTATAGGTTGTGGTCTACTTTATCAAATGCTTTACTGAAGTCCAAGTAAATTATATCCATAGCATTCCTCTGGTCCACTAATTTTGTCACTTTGTCAAAGAATGCAATAAGATTTGTTTAATGCTTAAGAGCTATTTATAAATGTATGCTCAACAAATCATTAAAATTTCTAGTCC
This sequence comes from Azemiops feae, assembly GCA_023970755.1. Taxonomy (NCBI): domain Eukaryota; kingdom Metazoa; phylum Chordata; class Lepidosauria; order Squamata; family Viperidae; genus Azemiops; species Azemiops feae. Next base: position 2,206,543 of record JALGBA010004234.1, read on the forward strand.
CCATTACAATTTATTTATTATTTATGTATTAAGAGAATTTATATGGCTGCCCAACTCATTCATGGTAACTTTGGGCAGCTTACAGAAGTAAAACCCGAATACAAAACCCAATAACCTCCCCCCCCAAAAAAAACAATAAAAAACCACTTGATGGAATCTGTATCACCCTGGGGACCCCAGACTTCTGGCAAAACCCATGTCTTCAGGATCTTTTGAAAGACTATCAAAAGGGTGGCAACCTTATCTCCATGAGGATAATGTTCCATAGGGATGGAACCATCATGGAGAAGGCCCTTCTTTTTGTCCCACTAGATAGAGCTCTTTAATAGAGGGGACCTGTAACTTACCTCCCTGCTCTGATGGGTTGGGTAGATGTATTTATCCTTCAAATAACCTGGCCCCAAGCCATGTAAGGCTTTAACTGTGATAACCAGCAACTTGAATTGGATCCAGAAGCAAATTGGCAACCAATGCAGCTTCTGCAAAAGTGGTGACATGTATGCAAATCTAAATTTGCACAAAACCATGCAGGCCACTTCTTTTTGAACAAATTGAAGTTTGGTAATCTGGTAATCAAGGGCAATCAAACAGAGAAGGATCTATTATTCACATCCTTTACCGTTTTGAAAGGCTGATTATTCAGTCATCATCCATGTGATGATACATCTGATCTGATACATTTTACCATTCTGTCATCTGCTATCTGATGCCTTCTGCTACCACTGAGCAGGTATTTTCCTATGCTTGAGAGCATGTGCCTTGTTCCTGGTGGACAACCTGGGGTGCTTAGTACTTACAGAGGTAGAAAGTACACCTGAATGATGCCTAAATAGGTTCTTAAATATACCCAAGGTTGTTATTGCCTGATGTCCTTCACTGCTAACTTATACATTGAATTGATCACAAACAGAATAGCATGGGTATTCAAGTACAAACTTGAAATGCTCTCATATCATGCTGCTTTCAGTATACAGCATTTTTGCACACACTTATCTGCAGCATTTCTACTCAATTGGTAGTGTGTATTTTGCTGTCACATCTGGGTTATGACTTCTGCCATGTGCTATAACTCATATTCAGAAGAAGATATCAGCTTCTCATCTTGTCCTCTGGCTTTATTTGCTTGGTTGACAAAAGAGGTGAAAGAGAGTGATATAATAGCCTGAAGTGTTAATACCACCACTTCCACCTATGTTAAGGAAGCATCCACCATAGTAACACTTGCAACATAACCAGGATAAAGGGGCATAATACTAAAATCTAACTTCTATACAGCACTGTCCTTTTCTTCTCTTGATCATTGATCTTTGACTGGCCTACTTCTCCTTGTCCTATTATGTAATATCTGCATATGAAGGAAGATAGTTTGAAAATGTACCTAAAGTAGCTCTTTAACTAGTGGTTAGTGAGGGAAGACAAATTTCAAAGCCAACTTGCTTTAAAAAACGAAGTTTGAGCTTGTATCAATGTATTTACACAATTCTATATTCCAGATAATCTTTTGGTACACTAGTGTAGATGGGCCATTTAACTGTCTTAAAATTGGATACTGTTCAGTTTCTATCCAATATGTATTGACAAACACAAACAAAAATGTCCCGCACTGCTGATCTCAAACCATTGCAAATGATTTGGCTTCCCAAATTGCAAAGATCTTTGAATTTCATTGTATTTCAATGTCAGATCCTGTTTCCATCTTTTTCATTATTTGAATCTTATTTAAATATGCAATATATTACTTGATTATTTTATTATGAATAGCCTTATTTTAATTATTTATTGCATTCTGATGTTTAAGTTGGTTGGGGGAAGATAGAAATTATGTTCTCACAAAGCAGGACTGCTTTTAATGTAAACAGCACCAGTTCAAAAACCAGGAGTGAAAAGCAGTAACATTAGCAATCCTTGAGGTTTAGTTTTACTAACATTCAAACTAAGCTTGATAGTTATATAACTTATTAAAAATGATGGATTTTTTTCATCTATTCTAGGGTAAAAATTTCTTTTTAGAAAGTCTACTCAGGTGCTTTTTTTTCCACTAGCTCCACTTTCAGTAGTGAAACTCTGTTGGAGACAAAAATACCTGGAGGTTGCAGGTAAGGAGAATGTTCTTCGGATCCATATGTCTTCCTGAATCTTAAACTGGAAGTCCATTTTCCCCATGACTGTGTTAGAGCCAATGAAATACATGAGCCTGCTTTGCCATTACATCTAAGGAGATAGGGAGATTCTACAAAAGTCTATTCTACAATACTAATTTAGTATATAAAGTACTGTAGCTTGTTGAACTTAGTGGAAATTACATTTCCAACGCCTGATCAATTCAAAGGATGGGAATTACAAGCTCTCCTGTTCACTTGTAGAGTTAATAAGAATGAATCTGGAAGACACACTGCATTGGTAAGTCAGTTGCCTCTAGGGAAAAACATAGTGCCCACTCCAAATGATCCTCTTCAGTCTAATTTCTCTCAAAAATAGTTTCCCCCCTGATTATTATGGTTTTTTTTTCAGGGAATCACAGCTTTTGTGTGCTTCTGAACATAATGCATTTCAAATGTTGAGTATTTTACTTGACAGTCACCCTGGAAGGTTTATGCCATGACTAGAAAAATTGAAAATCAGCTTTGAATTACAAAACTGTGTGGAAAACAAAAAGCCAAGGGGGGCTGGGGAGAAGGGAGGCCCTAATCAGTATTTCCCCAGAGACTTATGAACAGAAAAGGGTTAGTTTCTAATAATAATAATAATAATAATAATAATAATAATAATAATAATAATAATAATAATAATAATAATAATAATAATAATAATAATAATAATAATAATAATAATAATAATAATAATAATAATAATAATAATAATAATAATAACAACAATAACAACAACAACAACAACAACAACAACAACAATTTGCAATTTGCATGTGAACAAAAGGATTTCTGCTTATGAAAATTTACAGATAGAAATTAGACCAAACAAATCCATGTATGCATTTGCAAAGAGATGTGAATTTACTTCTGGGTACTTCCCTCTGACCTTGCAAACATAACAGGGTCAGTTCCTACTTTACATTTCACAACCAAATGAACTGTTCCTACCCCTAAACAGCATCCCCACTTTCCTTGTTGAAAAGAAAAAAAATATTGCTCACCCTTAACAAAGACTGAAATTGACCAGAGACAGCCAAATTCCAGCCTAGAGAATTGACTAGCCCTAAAGAGGAAATTGTAACAAAATAATTGGGTGATAGTCATCTGATCCCATCAATGTTTCTCAACTACCAAGAAACATTAGCTATTTTCAGCACCGCTGCCATCTCTAAACAGCACCATTTTCCTTAACAATACAACAGGTCTCTTTACATAATCATTATTTAGTTTTCTCTATTGGGGTGCAAGATCTTGACAGTTAATCAAAGCCCTAGAATTTTCTGCCCCACAATTCAAAATGCTTATAATTCTATCTTTCTACTGTTTGCTGTTCCTCTTCCTTTGTAAGTTGGAATCTACCAAACATTTAAATGAAGTATGATCTTCTCCCTCAGAGTTATGTTCCCTCTTTCATGTCCATGATATATGCATAATAGAAATGGCTGTGTCATTAGGTTGCCCAGAATAATAACTGTCAAGGTAATGATTTAGAAGCTAACCAGCTTGAATAATGTGAGATGAATGATGCAATGTTAGAAATGACTCAGCAGGAGTCTGTATCCCTTTAAGAGCTTGAGTATAAAAGGGAAGGCCTTGCTGGAGTCTTTCTCTCTCGTCCGTTTCCTGCTGTAATTGCTGTGTATTGGAGTTTGCTGAATTATCACCACATGTATGTATTTTGTTTCTAGTATATTTGTAGATATTGTAATATAAACCACCATTTAATACAAACCACTGTTTACTGTATTTTCTCCTGGGTTACCTTGGTGCAATAAGACTGTGCATGTTCTGACAATAACCTCTCCAGTCTTTATTTCTTTAATAAATGTATATGGCCTGCCATCTCATATACATGACTCTTAAACTTTCTGCTTTATACAGTTCCAAGGTATAACTCATGATTTTGCTATAAACACAGTTGGCTAGTGAACTGCAACTACATTTTGGAAAAGTATTACTCTGAACTGAAAGTTAAAGATATCCTTCCTCAGGGGATCATTTTCTTCAGTCATCTCTGATGAATGCCAGCCATATTCAGGTCAAAATCAGGAGTTTTCAGTATATAAGGTTTGGAAAGCTGTCAAAAGCTGAACACAGTTTCTGTTGGCCTGACTTTGCTTGGCCTTAGAGATCTCCTTTTGGATCTGGTGATTCTTTGCTACTCAGCCCCCTGAACTTTAACTGATAATACCGCATACGTTGCCTTTGCTTATTGACCAGAGCTTGACCAAACATCTGCCCACTGGCTTCTTTGTGCTTCTGATGTTTGTTTTCTAATCCCGACAAAACTATTTGACAGTCCTTTCTTACTGTCTGAAAGCAAGAATGAATGAACCTGTATTATCAAAGTATAACATGTATACAGTGAGATTGGCTGAGCCTCCCTCCGTGCCCCCCCCCCACACTCACAGTGACTACAAACCCCCAACTTATTACACCCTGTGAGCTAATTGCACAGCACGCCAGCCTCACGGGTCTGTCATGCATGAAATTATTATGGCCCATTCAAGAGCCTGACAGCCCATGGATAAAAGCTGTTCTTCAGCCTGTTGGTACAGCTGGCTATGTTTCTGAATCTCCTACCCAATGGTAGGAGAGTAAAGAGGTACCAACCAGGGTGTGAGTCATCCCTGAGAATTTTCCTCACTCTACCAAGGCAATGGGCCTGGCGATGTCACCCAGTGGTGTCAGGGAACAGCCCACAATGTTTTGTGCCATGCTCACCACCCTCTATAATACCTTCCTGTCCGCGGCTGTCAAGCCAGCATACCAAACCACAATACAGTATGTGAGAATGCTTTCAATGGTAGACCGGTAGAAGAGGGTCATGAGTCGTCGTTCTACCCTGTTCTTCCACAAGACCCTGAGGAAGTGGAGTCTCTGTTGAGCCTTTCTGGCCACCTGGGCTGTATTAATTTTCCAGGTAAGATTTTCACAGAGATAGACTCCCAGGAATTTGAAGGAGGAAACTCTCTCCACACAGTCCCCTCCGATGTAAAGTGGGGCAGGTTCCTCTCTTTTCCTCCGGAAGTCTAGCACCATCTCCTTTCTCTTGCTGATGTTCAGGTGCAGGTTGTTCTCTAGGCACCATGAGGATAGTTTTTGTACCTCCCCCTGTATGCTGTCTACATGGTACAATTCATGTATGCTGATCTCGAGATCCTAAAGATTTAGGAATGCAAATTTTAATACCTTTGTATATCCCTCCGTTTTTGAAGATGTAAGATAATTAGGTAGATCAAAAAAAAACACTATGTTCTCAGGATTGCAAGTTCACATATTGATATCAGTGCACATCAAATTAATATTAGAACAGATGAAATCAATTACACAGGCAAATAAATTGGTGTCATTTCTAAAAGTAAATTGGCCTACATTTTGTAGTAGAAGTTTCATTAGATCACCTTTATAGACATAAATATATGCCTAAATATATAATAAATACTTCTATAATTTTCCAGTGGCATTTTATGGAGGAGGTTGAGTAGCAGAACTATGGTGCAGTTCCTATAGTTTTAATCGGTTAATACCATGTTCATTGTAGAAAGCAGTACATTTTAATTCTTGCCATATTTTTCTTTATCAAACAATATAAAATATTCCTTATCTATTTTAAAAGCCAACACACTAAGCATGTTTACTGAACCAAATGTGCATATTCAGCGTTTTGCTTCTGAAGGTTAATAAAACAAACTAGACCAAACAGACAGACCTTTTCACCAACTGTAAATTTTCATCTATGTTTACATCTGTCTGTGTGCATGCATGGCTGCAAAATGCAGGGTTCGTGTATCCTTTTTGTACAATTACAATATAATATGCAAAACAGCAAAATGGATTTCTATGCATGGATAATCATTACATGGATAATTATTTGTACACATAGTTGGAGTGTAAGCATATGTGCTATGAGTAGTCCTGTTTTATTTGCACATAATAGAACAGATTACTTGGTACAGCCAAGTTTGGCCAAATATATAAACTAATAACTTCCAAACCCCAGCAGTTCTTGTCTGGCTAGGCATCTGCATCTGCACATATGTTTAACACACAGAGAGAGAGAAGGGGGGTTAATTAAACATATACTCAGTAAATTAGCGATACATTGGAAATGGGAGTTCATAATTCAGATTATTGATTTGGGAATGAACCATCCTGCCTCCACATCTCTCCATACTTTGCTGTTCCCCAATGATTTGTTGTTGTTGTTTTGCTTTTATGCTGACCATTCCCAAAGGCTGAGTAGCTAATGACTCACAAACCACAAATAAACAGTTAATACATATAAAAATGAACAAGATAAACAAGATTAAAACCAACCAAGTAGAAGTGCCACTTGCTCATGCTTTCAATTACAATGTACCTTCCTTTTACGAAAGACAGAGGTCTTCACAATTTTCCTAAAGACCATGAGGCATGAAATTGACTGAAAATCTTGGCAGTTCCAAAGAGTGGAGGTGGCCGCAGAAAGCTACAGTTAGAGAACCATCTCTAAGCTGAAGGGTATTCGGGTTACATAAACTGCTGAGTTCAAGAAAAAATGATAGATGAAAGATGAACATTGGGAAAATTCAGAGTTAGTTCCAGCCTTCTTATTTTCATTTGGAGCATTTTACCAGACATCAGTCATAAGCAATATCTCATTCTTCTAGTCCTGGTATAATAGCTGAATTGACTCACAGTAGAGCTGTCTGTCAAGTAAATTAGAAATTTGAAGCTTTGAAAGGAATTAGCATGGATTGTCACAGTAACGTTTTATATTTCTTATGCCTATCTTAGTTTGGCCAGTCAGGAGAAAAAATATGTGTAAACTTTCTGCACAGATGTGTGTCCCGTTTTATATTGTTAGGTTTCCCCTTGCTACCTACCACTAAGGTGCAGCTTGCCAAAGGCTTGGTACAGTAGGCTATCACTGCATTTTTTGTAACTCAAAAAAGTAGCTATGACAAACAGTTGACACTTTCTGAACATTAAAGGAGATGCCTAAACTTATATTCCTCTTGGATTCAAATCTGGCACCCTTTCTTCTCCTAATTTCTTATGTGTAATATAAACCGAATTTTCATTTCCTATATTAATTTGCTTCCTGGTTGCATTATCTACATTCTTCTCCTTGGAAACACTAGCCATTAATAAAATCCCAATAATATTAGAAGAAAATGCTTGATATACAAAGGTCCCAAGTTCATTCTCCAATGTTTCTAGGGTTTGGAAAAAAAGAGCTGCTGCCAGTTAGTGAAGGCAGTAATGATTAGCTGGACCATGGTCAGTTGCTTCTGGTAATTTCAGCTCCATAGTAGTCTGGGGAAGGGAGGCATAAAGAAGTAAGAAGCAATCCAAACAAGAATGTTTTCTAGCATCTTTATCCAGAGAAAGAATACAACACTACAATCAATGAGGTTTAAGTTACTATTGAAGGGCAAGTAATTCCATAGCTGTGGCAGTAATTTTACAAGTGCAGCATAACCTGTATGTATGTCCCCCAACATACAGTTTAGATGATAACCAAGTTAAGCCTTAAGAAAAATCATGTTCACATACCAGACACATGTAGTCCTCTAAGCTCTATGTTGGAGCATCTGTTTATATGCAAGAAAAAATTAGACTAAGACCAGCATTTTGAATTTTTTTTGAGGGGGAGGGTTAGATAGCATTTAAATAATGTGTACTTCTAATATCCCAATCGCGTTGAAGCCTGCTTCTGACAGTTTTAGAGCTGACCTTATCCTGAGTGCCTCCTAAAGAGAAGGTTGTTCATTTGAAACCTGGTGGAAACCTGGCTTCTTTGTTTTCCCCCCACCTTTAATGTCCCCTGGTACATTGTTTCACTGTGTTTCCTGTGCCTGCCCAAAAGCCCATACATCCTTTGAATTGTTTGGGAGCTGAGGGTGAAACACTTCCCAAGAAGGAGGGAGGGAGGGAGGGAGGAATTATGAGCAGTATATATCAATCTAATGAGACAATAAAAATAAATATGGCCAATCCTCCTTACCTCGTTTTTTAAACATGGCTCTAAATCAAGGGGATAAGGAAGGTGTATTGATTTTGAAGTTGTGTTTAAAAGAGGCATAACAGAGTTGTGGAGCAGTGACTGTACGGGTAGACCTTGACTTACGACCACAATTGAGCCCAAAATTTCCATTGCTAAGCAAGACAGTTGTTAAGTGAGTTTTGCACTATTTTATGACCTTTCTTGCCACAGTTGTTAAGCAAATCACTGCAGTTGTTAAGTTAGAAGCAGGTTGTTAAGTGAATCTGGCTTTCCCATTGACTTTGCTTGTCAGAAGCTCACAAAAGGTAATCACATGATCCCAGGACATTGCAACTGTCATAAGTATGAGCCAGTTGCCATGCGTCTGAATTTTGATCACATGACCAAAAACACAACTGCTCCAGGATGCTGGAACAGTCGTATGAAAAACCGTCATAAGTTACTTTTTTCAGTGCCACTGTAACTTTGAATGGTCACTAAATGAATTATTTGTAATTCAAGAACTACTTGTAATTAATCAGCACAGGTAGAAAAATCCTGAATCTGAACATCCAAATAAGAACTTATACAACATATCTGAACATTATCAAATTGTGAAAGTGAATTGGAAAAAGTAAATATGGACTTCCCTATGTATGAAGAAAAAGGGGGGAAATATTTGGAATTTCCAAATGTCTCTCTGAGTAACAGAATAAATGCTGTTTAGCATTTATAGAAAAGTATTTTTCATTTCTACAGAGAATGCTTGCCTTTTCATCTTTCTGTAAAAACAACACAATACTGATTGATTTTCTTGGCATGTTAAAACAAAATAGACCCTATTTTAAAAAAGCACCAAATGATCATACTTAATTCACTTCAAAAGCAACACAAAGCTACAGAAAAATGGACATTGTAAAGATAGTGTGAAGGAAGTATCTTTCATCCGGACTACATTGAAAACATATTAGTGTCCCCAGATGGCAGAAGATACAGGAGATAAAATTTACCCTCTATTATTTCTTAACTCTGTAAATCATTTAATACAGTAGGGAGAGAGTTTGGGGACTGAGTGAAGAGAGAAGAACAAGGGAAGAAAGTCTATGCATATGCAGCAAATAAAATAGAAGGTCCAAAAGGCAGGCTGAAGCCAGTTCTATTTGATATGATACCCAAGGACAGTGTTGACAGCAATAAATACTGATCAAATAATCTGACGGGAAGGTAAAGTAGAATTGCAACAAAAACTAAGTCAAAGATACACTGTACTGTCATGTGCTTATTATTTCTCTTATTCCAGAACCAATTTCATATTGAGTCATAAAACAGTCACTGTGTCTTTATATTATGTATTTTAATTCTGCTACTCTCCAGATGGATGGATGGACGGATGGATGGATGTTTTTATATTCAATCAAAATATTTTTATGTTCAGTCAGAAATTTAATTAGGATTTCTCAAAAAAAAAAAGATAAATATGTGAAACACACAAGTATTTTTTTTTTAGTTTAGTTTATTTCTAAGGCTTTTTCCATCAGTTTCAGTTTCTTAAAATAACTAATGTAGAATTCACAACATTGCTGTCTCATCCTGAAGCCATTTTCCCCATCTTTAAGATGCACATCTATTTTACCAGCACCAGTTTTTGGTCTCCACTGTCATTAATAAAAGTTGTCAAAGGTTGCAATTGTAGTTCTTTGTACCTGGGGATAAATTCAGTTATAATTATTTCTGTAAAGACAGCTTTTATTGTAAGCATGAAAATACAATTTACAAAATATTTTAATTAGATTATAATACAGGTAGTCCTCGATTTACGACCACAGTTTCTGTTGTTAAGTAAGACATGTGTTTAATGAGTTTTGCCCTGTTTTACAAAGATTCTGGCCTCAGTTGTTAAGTGAATCACTGCAGTTGATAAGTTAGTTCCCCATTGACTTTGCTTGTAAGAAGGGTATAAAAGGTGATCACATAACCTTGGAACACAGCAACGGTCATAAATATGAACCAGTTGCCAAGCATCTGAATTTTGATCACATGATAATAGGGATGCTGCAAAATGATCATAAGTCACTTTTTTCAGTGCCGTTGTAACTTTGAACAGTCATTAAATGAATGTTGTAAGTCGAGGACTACCTGTATTCCATAATTTGATGCAAAAAGTGTCTCATTGGATACAAATAACATGCTCATATACTGTATACCATAATCCAATTTATATTTAATTAATTGGCACTCATTGTAAAAGCATACATTGACATTCAGATCAAGATGAACTAGTCATTCTCTTCCAGCTAAGGAATTTGAAGAAATGAGACAAAAATTAAACATCTGGAAGGTCTTTTTAGCTGATGCAAATGATTTAAGTATAGGATTTATTATTGATTTAGAAAAGGAAGATATGCTAATATCTCAGTCATTAGCAACACAAGAAGCTGTTCCCTTTTACCCTGTCCTTTTGTTCATCCCTCCCAGAATCGTTGACCCTGACTTCAAGCAGCTCTCCAGAGTTTCCGGTACTGTAGGACTTCTTTTAGCCTGTCTAAAGACTATGGAGCTTCAATCTGGGATCTTCCTTAAGCAAAGCATGTGTTATGCCACTGAGGTCAGCGTGTCCAATATTTTTAAAGCCAACAATCAACAATGCGGTCTTGATCACCCAGTCATTCTTTATTTATATATATGTATACAAATTTGTTTAGTGCTTGGGTGGCCAGATTCCGAGAACAACTGACTGTCAAGTTTTAACACACACACCCCACTTTCAACAACCCACTGCCCATTCAAAGCATTCCTGCGGAAGAGACTGAAGACTGTATTCCTATTTCCCAGACCACAAAATTAGACACTCCAAAAAAGCCAGGTTGGCAAGATATTCTAATACCACATTCTTGTTCCTTATTTACACAGAGGACAATTTGCCATACAAATCTATTAGCTATTGAAGTGCAGCATCCATAGGTCACTTCAATTTATGTTAATGCAATCCTAAAAAGTTATGAATACACTGTAACAAACTATGCATTTATAATGCCAGGAGGGAAAATGAGCCAAGCAGCTGACACATTAAAGACATTTTTATGTATGATAACTCAAGTTTCATTAGTCTCTTATATCAGTCCAAATGGGCAGTGGTGGGCAACGATTACAGATGGGCAGTGTTATGCAATCATCATCATCATCATCATCATCTCAGAGTTGCAGAAGGTATGATAATAGCACTGTGATATCATAGAGTTTTATTTTTAAATTTTACTTTGAAGGGAAAGCTCGTAGGGGGATTTCTGTTTTCAATGGTTTGGAGTTTCAAAACACCAAAATTTGTACTGCTAAAGTTGCCACTGAAATCTTACAGCATGATCCAAAGGGTTCAGAAAACCACAAGGTGGGATTGATGGCCATGCATGGTCCTAGCGCTGTGGCTCATTCATTACTAATATGCATCATTCAAGTGTTGGTATCTTTTGTGTTAGCTCCACTAAATCAGGGTTAATTTATTTCTGAACGAACAAGGTCTTCTTGCTTCTAAATTATATTCACCTTAGACTAGCCAATAATATTACCTGCTCAAAGTGAGAACAAACATGCTTCCTTTTAGCAAACTATAAGTCTGAGTCAATATAGCAGAAGTTGGGGAAATTTGCACTAATATAATATCTCTGCAGTTCAGGTCAGTTGCTGAGTGCCTTGCATTGTGATTATCATTCTTGTTAGTTAATATGTAACTAGCATTTTTCATCAAGTTATCAACAGCTCATAACTATAGCCAGCAAAAAAAAAAAGTTCAATGCTGCAATCATGATATATAGATATAGGTATAGATACCATTTCTTTTTCATAAAATACAAGCTTTTGTGATTTTAACATCGAAAGAACTTTCGTAAAGAAAAATTTATTAACATTACTTATTGCTCCACAGTGCAAGCACTAATTTCATACAGACTTTTTGAAAAATGCAGAAGAATTATGTATATTTGCATGGGTTAACATATGCTGCCATTTAGAAATAAATATGATATGTTGACAGCTACAAAACCAATGGCAGTTTTCTAATTTTAATAAGCTGTTCCCACTTTCACTGGCTAACTTTTTACTGTATTCAATATGTTTTAAAGGGCAATGTTGTCTCAGTGATAATCTATCTTATAGTTTTGCTCTTTCTGGGGGTCCAAGTCTCACTCCAAACAAGTTATACATAACAATCTATTTAGCAAACATAATAGATACCATCTGGAAAACGTGAATGTTGGGATGGGATGGTGAGAAAGGAGGAGATTCAAATGTCTAGGCCCCTTCCTCCAAATTCTAGCCAGTAGTATCCTCCTAATTGTTTTATAAAAAGAGTAGCTAAAAAGGCTGTAGAAGCAAGCCCTCCCCCCCCCTCCATCTCTGTAATTTGAGCAGGGTAATAGGGCCTCAAACTGAAAAAAATGGACTCTAGACCTACACTGTTTGTGAGGTTTCTGATGGCTGTCTGCCCGCAGCTTCTGTTTTTCTCCCTTGTTGGAATTTAACAATTTCTTACCTTAAATCAGAGCCCTTTGGGATCCAAACATTGCCTGCACATGATGAATTTTGAAATATTTAGGAACCTCCACTTAGCTGATTAAGTTCTGTCAGCTACACTGTGAGCATATACAGGTGGGTATGTGAGAATTCTGGTTTATTTATTAGAATAATAGAGGCTGTCAAGATGAAATGAAAGCATGTACAGAGAACCATTTGCCAAGTCATAATTCAATTCATTCTACTCAGGTGCTGAATCATAAAGAGATGATAATATCTAATAGACTGGCTATTCAGATGTAACACCATATATAAGTTGATGGGATACTACAACCAAATATTATTTATATTTATATATACATACACACACACACATATACATATATACTTCAGTTTAAGCAACCTAAGAAAAACACTAAGCTGTCAAGAATATGCATAGAATATTAAATTGAAAAGAATCAGTTAGGCCATCAACTCCAACTCCTTATCCATACAACAATGCACATGAAATCATTCCTCATAGTTTGTTGCCTAATCTCTACTTGAACATATCCAGCCAAGTGGAGTTTACTGCCTACCTAAATAGTTCCACTACTGAAATATTGTAGTGATATGAAATATTTTTTTATGTTGTCTTCCATAACCCAATACTACAGATTCATGTTATGTATTTTAAAATAAAATAGAATAGATAATGGCCTTCTTCAGGGGTTTATTTTTTCTGAGAGCTAATACTATTATATCCCCCCTCAGCCTTCTGAAGTTAAGATCAATTCCTAGTTCCTAATCCTTTTTGTCACCTTTCACTGAATCCATTTCAGTTTGCCTGAATTCTTCTTAGCCTTGCAAAATTCTTAGAATTGCACTTTGGTCATGTTTATGATCCATGAGCCTAGAAGAGAGCCATATGTAGTCAAAGCAGCACAACCTAGAGAAATTATCAGAAACTCAGGACCCGAAAGTTCAAAAAACCAAAAATAATGCTTATAGAGAAAAGAAAGAGTGTTGTGGGAGGGAAGGCAGACAGGATTAAGAATGCTCAGTGCTCATGGACCAGGAAATCAAACAAGAAAACAAAAGGGAATGGAATATTTTTTTTTAGTTATCCACCTGGCTAGAACACAGGATATCTTAGATCACATTGTTAAAAGCCCCATTGGCAGTATAGGAATGCTGAGTCTCTTGATTCATTAAAAATAAGTATACATGAGTTCTGTAGCATGAATAGCTCCTAACAGCTTCATTAAGACATCCCATGGAATTAAGAGGTGTCTGGCTTATTATGTTTCCAGACATCTAATGAAGTACCTGGTTTTTAAAAAAATCTTGCTTGCATTTTGACAAGAAAAATATATTTCCCTTGGAAAATGCATTAAAAAATTTATTCAGGCAAGGGACTTACCATGGTGAACAGACACCAACTAATTGGCTTCCAAGTGGTTATAAACCAGGAAATAAAAGCACAATGCCAAAGTTGTGCCTCTCTAAGTAAGTCCCATCCTCCCCCTCACACTCGGAATCCACAAATTCTTCTTTGGTCATGTTGTGGTTTAAATAAATATATAAATAGAAAAGACAAAACTGGCAAAATTTTAAGGGGAACATAAGCATTTCTTCAGTTTGTGTTTCATCGCAATAATTGCTTTAGGTTGTCCATACAGGCCATCTGGAAAGATTCAAAGGCATAAGAGTGATTTTACAGAGCCTATAACATAAATGCTTATTTGCAAGTATGTTTTAAATCCAAAAATCCCAGATTCTTTCCATTTCTGCCTTGCCTGAACTCAAGGCCAGCACAATTTCAAATAATAGTTGTTTTTATTTTGTCCAATAGGGCCACTTTACATAACTCTTGTAATGAATTGTGAGTACATACTACTTAATATAAATAGCCTTCTCTATTCTTTTTAAAACATGTTTATAACTTCTTTTAAGGTAATTTATTCTAAGATTTCAGCAATGTATTTATGATAAAGCATGGCACTGATCCCTGAAACCAAAGTAACTGAGAATGAAAGCAAATCTGGGAAATTTCCAAACAAACAACTCCTAGTGTTAGTAGCACCAGGAAGACATTTTGTTTGACCCATATATATCCAGTACCAAGCTTGGCTATTTGATGTTGGCCGATCTTGAAAAGTTAAGCAGCATCAGGGAGCACTTTTGCTGTAGGCTATACTGAAAAAAAGCATGACAAATAAGCTGTGTATCTTTGTCAAGAAAATTGCCTATGTCCATGAAATCAGTAAGAACTGAAGCTGACTTGTGAGAAACCATACCTTTATTCAATACCATATGGCAGATTAAAGACTACCACTACAATCTGATACACTTTCACTCTTGAATGCTAAAACATCATAATATAGGCTTCTATATACATTCAGGACAAACACTTACTTCAAGAATGCCTATAAAGAAGAGAGGAAAATATGGGGGTGGGGGCGGTGGGGAAGCAGGATTGCATTTTTCTTTGAGACTAAGAAAGTAAAATTAAAAGGCCTGGTTTTATTTGCAGAATTCTACAAAGCTAAGCTTCAATGACTTCCAGATCCATTCAAAGAAGGGAAGAATATCTAATATAAAACGAGATTGCTGATACCTTATCTTTCATTAATATCCCTTTATTAATATAATAGGCTTAAACTTCTCTATAAGTATTATTAGGTAAAATGCAGTACCAACAACTAATACCACAGAAAATATAACTTGACTCTTTCAGGAAACATAGAATAACAGAGTTGGAAGGGACCTTGGAGGTTTTCTAGTCCAACCCCCTGCTCAAGCAGGAAACCCTATACCATTTCAGACAAATTGTTGTCCAATCTGTTTTAAAAACCTCCAGTGTTGGCGCACCCACAACTTCTGGAGGCAAGTCGTTCCACTGATTAAATGTTCTCACTATCAGGAAATTTCTCCTTAGTTCTAGGTTGGTTTTCTCCTTGATTAGTTTCCATCCATTGCTTCTTGTCCTGCCTTCTGGTACTTTGGAGAATAGATCGACACCCCCCCTCTTCTTTGTGGCAACCCCTGAGATATTGGAACACTGCTTTCATGTCACCCCTAGTCCTTCTTTTCATTAAACTCGACATACCCAATTCCTGCAAACATTCTCCATGGCGCCCAAAACTGGATGCAATATTCCAAGTGTGTCTTACCAAGGCATTATAAAATGGTACTAACCCTTCACATCCGAAGGAATAAGTTTTTTTAGTCTGCTGCAGAAATGCTTGCCAATAATGTCATGGCTTTTATAAGCAATTGGTTCTTGTGATATAAATGTTCTTAGAGTACAACCAGTTCAGCAGACTTAGCATATCTCTATATTAAACCCAATACCATCTGAATGCAAGGCATGTGCTTTATCAATGATTTTCATCCCTACATATCTTTTAAGTAGAGCAGGTGCCCCAAATGGGATTCCAGCCAGCAGTTCAGGGGCTGGGAAAGACCACAGTAGAGTAGCCTGTTCAGTGGTGGGATTCAGCCAATTCACACCAGTTTGGCAGAACCGGTAGCTAATTTTTTGTTGCCCAGGCCCAGAATGGACTTCCGGAAGCAGCATCCACATACATATTGTGTTCACATATTTGAATCCCACCACTGAGCCTGTTCCAATGTGGCATCTTCTAGATATGTTAGGATTACGAGAATTCCAAGCCAAGAGCTAGAGATAATGAGGAGGGGGGTTGGGATGAGCTGGTGGGTGAAAGTGTGTATTATAGTTGTGAAATAACTGAGCTATAAATACGCAACCTTAAATCACTTCTTAAATTTCTGACAAAATTAGGCAAGGTTGGGCTAGGCACACCTGTTCCATTTTGATTTCCTGTTAATATAAAAAGGGAGAGATTTTTGTGTTGTAAATTTGTATGTTGTAAAGTCTTGTAAGAATCATTACATGACGATGCATGAGAAATACTATGAAATATTTTGAAGCACTATATACATTCTTTGCTGCAGTTAGATTTTGCTCAAGTGAATTATTCTCCCTCAAATTTTCGAACATGGAGATTTGGTAGAGGATCAAAGTTTTATAATTTCTCTGATGCCTTTACTTTTGTTTCTCCTGTAACAATGGTATCATTCAGGGTGGACAAAAAATTCAAACTGAGCGGAGAGACACTCAGCAGTAGGTCTAAAAAGACAGGAGCCAGAGGTACCTTGAAATGGCTCCTTTCCTCTTTCCCCAGACAACTTTTTATAGAAGGCTTGTCTCAACAGAGAAAGCCATCAGGGCACTTCCAATCAACCTAAAAGAACGATTCTTATGTAAAATGTATTTGATGAGGGTGGATAGTAATTGTTGGTGTTTTTGATGGATTTTGGTTTAGAATCAATATAGATTTATAATTAAGAGTGATAGACATACATTTCTACAACCATAGATATTATTTTCTGGTCCTTAGCAAGCAACAACTATACTTGAATTAAAAGAACAAGTTTTAACTTCAAGAGAAAAATTCCAAGAAATGTACAAATATTTCAATTATCCCAGCAAACTCTATTAATGTTCCTTTTTAGACAAAATATAAATCATTCAGATTTCTCTGCTTTCATGCATACCTTACGATGACAAAATGATACTTTATATTTCAATCAGGAGCAGAAAAGGATGATGGTTTCCTAGAGGGTGTATGTATATGTCATTCCTAAGGTGTTTTAATCTAATAGAAAAAAGTTATGTAATCACTTGAAAGAGAGAAATCAGGTAGCCAAGAATAACTGTAGTTACATAGAGCACTACACCATGGTTTACTTAGCTAAGTCAGTTTCCTGGTTTAGCTCAACGTACTAAAACATAAATTAATCACACTGGTTGGGTTCACACTGTACATTTTGAACTGCTTTGCTTGATATAGTGTAGGTAAGGCTACCACATCTGCGCTGCAAAAATCTTGATAACCAACAATGGAAGCAAAGAGATACAGAAAACTTTAGTTACTATAGTTTAGTGGTTTTTACAGAGTTTTACAGCCTATAACTGGTTGACTTAGTAATCACATTATGGATACCACCAGGCAGTAACATTAAAGTGTTATCTCCTCTGTCTATGAGTGGGCCTAAAAGGATGCTAGCATCAACTGTGCACCTCTTCTTACTGATTCCTATTTAGCCTGCCATATTTTATTTATGTATGCATGCAAGCTTGCTTGCTTGCTTGCATGCAAGCTATACACACAAGCTTGCTTCAGTCACAGCTGACTCTATGTAGCAAACTATTCTATATTTTAAACAAGGTTAAAACAATACAAAATAATATCAATAATTAATAATAATCAACAGCTTAATAAACCACAAAAAAACCTTATTATTAGATATCATAGGATTTACAAAACATTTTATGACTTATTGCTACAATATATAGAAAGCCAGTCACTATGTGTATGCTTATTTAGGTAAGAGCTTGCCCCTGAACTTTTATTGCATTATTTTTGTTGTTGGTGTGAAGGAAATATTTCTCACTCCAAACATAACAGCAACCTTCTCTTGCTGTATGGTAGCTGAAGTTCAACAAGCTATTCCTGATTGCCTGTTTAATTATGGAAAAGATTGCTCGAAATTTTGGACAGAAAACTAATAAAGGCATGTTTCAGAAAGCGAGTATTGGCGAGTCTCTTGAAAGAAAGTTACTGCTGCAGAATAAGTTCAGATAGTCTGCAAAACCGGGGGGGGGGGGGCAATTCAGTTTAAGTCGGTGGTCTTACCTGATTTCGCCATTTGGCGAAGTACTTTTTACTTGCAGATTTCTAGCAGAAGTCAGCTCTTTAATTCATCTGGTTATGCATAGGTTATGATTATGTAGTGGATAAAACATGCAGTTTCTCATCTACTAAATTAATCTTGTTTCTGTCTAAAACTATTTAGTTTAAGTGCAAAAGAGAGCAAGGTTTAGTTTTAATTCAAAAAGAAGAGTTACATCTTATAGTATTACAATGCTTTGTTGCACGTTGTTAAATATCATTATCCTGGCCTTCTAGACTGTGGCCACAGGAATTGCAGTCAAGATCATACAACAGATGTTAAATTTCAGCAGTACAAAAATGCCTAGGGAGTAGCAGTAAAGTAACTAGCTGCACTGTAATTTATAGTTTGTGAACCCATGTAAACAAGGGCTTTCAGTTTAAAATGATATGTGAATCCAGCCAATTGTAGATTATGCAGCAGCTTAATAAACTTGGCAATATTTTTTATTGGAAAAACTTGGAAAAAAAGAATTATAGGTGTTTTTAATGAATGCTTTGATATGTGTGTTTGTTTCTCTATTAGCTTGTGCATTGTTATGGATGGTTAGAGTGTGATTTCCCCTGCCCCACTCCCCATGCCCAATCTTATGCAACCTTCAGTAAAAATGAAAGTTAAAATAAATGGGTCAGGTACTATGCTGCTCCAAGTGCCAAATAAATATCTATACTTCATTAATTTACCGGGTGCTGAATACTAAATTATGTTCAGAAATTTAACTGGTCTTTTTCATTTTTTTTATTCCACGTTCCTTAGTCTAGAAGTTGTAATATAAGTACTTTTAATAGACAAAATAAACATGCACAGACGGGGAAACTTGGTGGTCTTTGGATGTTACTGCCTTACTGTCTACTGTATCTGTTCCGTGGTGGGATCAAGATGAGCAAAAAAAATGATTCTGCATGTTTCGAATGCTATTGACCCATATAGATATCCAACCTATGCTTTGGTCAATTAATAAGGGATGGAAATAGTAGATAATTCTCTGAAACACGGGTTGCAGAGGAGAAGAAAACAGAAGATCCAGAAAGATCTTGACAGATCCAAAAAGTTCAAAAAGATCCAAAAAGATCTTGACAAACTTGAACACTTGGCCCTATCTAACAAAATGAAATTCAGTGAGAGAGAAAAGTAAGGTTTTACACTTAGGCAAGAAAAACCAAATGTACGGGTACAAAATAGGTAAAACCTGACTCCACAGCAGTAACTGTGAGAGGGATCTTGGAGTCCTAGTGGACAATCACTTAAATATGAGCCAGCAGTGTGCTGCAGCTGCCAAAAAAGCCAGTGCAATCCTAGGCTGCATTAACAGAGGGATAGAATCAAGATCACATGAAGTTCTAGTACCTCTTTATAAAGCCTTAGTATGACCACACTTGGAATACTGCATCCAGTTCTGGTCACCACAATATAAAAGATGTTGAGACTCTGGAAAGAGTGCAGAGAACAGCAATTAGGGGGCTGGAGGCTAAAACATACAAAATGGTTACAGAAATTGGGTATGTCTAGTCTAATGAAAATAAGGACTGGAAGAAATATGACAGCAGTGTTCCAATAATTGATGGGCTACCACAAAGATGAGGGAGTCAAACTATTTTCCAAAGCACCAAAAAGCAGGACAAAGAACAATGGATGGAGAACCAAAGAACCAAAGAAAGAAGCAATCTAGAACTAAGGAGAAAATTCCTAACAGTGACAACAATTAACCAGTGGAACAGCTTGCCTTCCAAAGTTCTGGGTGCTCCATCACTGGAGGCTTTCAAAAAGAGACTGGACAACCATTTGTCTGAAATGATATAGAGTTTCCTGCTTGAGCAGGGGGTGGGACTAAAAGACCTCCAAGGTCCCCTCCAACTTCTATGTTCTATATTCTAGAAACTATATTGAAAGTTCAGAGTAACTCTCTCTTGACCGCAGTACAAAGAAACTGATCTCACCCATTCCAAGAAAAATAAAAACCCTACTTGATTTTTTCCTATTTCTGCATTTTCTATAAACAAACCTTTGGTTTTTGAGCAGAAGCATTTGAGCAGAAGCATGAAATTCCATGCCAATAGTTGCATTGACTTCCCTTCTTCCAATTCCAACATCTGTCCTGATATGCTTTTTCTTATCTTACAGCCAACTCTGATTCTCAGCAATTTATCTCCCTTGACCTCCAGCATCTCAAAACACATTAATGGGCCTCAATTACTTCCTTATAAAATGGAATGCCACACCCAGAATACCGTACAAGTTGTTTCTGAAATGCAATTTTATAACTTGAAGGATAAATATGGCTGGAAACACCTGACTTACAGTTTTCTTCCCACATAAACATCTCTAACCTAAAAAAAATCTCTAGAAATTCCAGTTAAAAGTTTTTGCTTGCCTGCCTGCCTGCTTGCCTATCGTATCTATCTATCTATCTATCTATCTATCTATCTATCTATCTATCTATCTATCTATCTATCTATCTATCTATCTATCTATCTATCTATCTATCTATCTATCTATCTATCTATCTATCTATCTATCTATCTACCTACCTACCTACCTAACTACCTACCTAACTACCTACCTATGTATCTATCAAATTTATTTGCTGCCCATCTCATGGTTCAAGGTGACTCTGAACAAGCTTACTTATCAAACCACAGTACACAATTATACACAATTCAACAGGTCAACTCCTGATGTTTGACTGTGTTACACAGTTCAACATGGGATACTTTCAAGGCAGATACGTCTCTGAATATCGCCTGAATTTTTAAGAACTATGGACTGTGTCTCATTAATGTAAATGCCCTAATAAATGCATTTCATGTTTAAGATGCATCAAGGTGCATTCTTTGTTCTTTCTACTTTATGGTGACCCTTGAAGCCAATACTCGTTTTTAAATCTTGTCAGTCTCAGAAATTATACATTTAAACTCAAGGTGTTTTGGCTCCTTAAAAAAAATCCTTGCTGTCACAAAAGACACAGGCATAGCACTTTGCAGCTAGTTGACCAGGATTGGTGGTAGGGGTAGTGGAGGGGCCCACAATTCTTTTTGGGGGGTCTTAAGCCTTGCCTTTCAGAGTCGAACAAAAGACAAGACTTTCCATCACTTCCCTGCCTTGTTTGCATATGGAGCAGAGATGGGCAAAATAGCAAAAGCGTAAACAGCTGCAAATGGGAGGAGGAAACCAGTAGCCGGGGGGGGGGGCATATATTTATTCTTCCTGGACTGAATCAGGAAGGAAGTTTGGATCGTTGTTGGGGGGAAAAAACTCTCCAGCTCCGCACAGGTTTTCTTCCTGTTGTTTGCTTAGGGAATCGAAGGGGGGGGGGGTGATGAAAGGAAGAGGCAGGGAAGGGCAGAGTCGCGGGGGGACCGGGGGGGGGGAGGCCCTGAGCACAACGTGCCCAACCAGTAGCCTTGCCTCCCGCGGTCATTAACCTTGCTGGGAAAGGCAGGGGAAGCTCCTCGGCGAGGCTTGTCATTCAGAGAGTGTGAGCCACGGCAGAGGGACCACAGCAGACACGTTTCCGGCAAGCTGCTCCTTCGCTGTGAGGTGAGATAAAAGAGCGGGTCCCCGTGCGCCCGCCCGCCCGCCCGCCGACATGAGATTCCCGCAGTTCCTTCTGAGCTGGGTTTTGCTGCTGACGGGGCTGCTTCTGGTCAACGGACAGAGGCCAGGTAAGACTTGGGGGCTTCTTGCCTGGCTCTCCCCGGTTAACGGGAGAGTAAGCTGAGACCTTAGTCGGTGCTCCGTCTGCACGGCAAGCGCTCTGGCAGAGCGCTTCTGCTTTTTCTGCCCGTTGGACGGTGGCAAATTCAGAAATCATCCCGAGTACATCAGCCCCCTCTGACACCCGCGTATAGGTGGGGGTTTAAGTACGAGGGGTTTGTGTCTTTATCAAAATAAACTCACACTAGACCTGGAAACGGTCGGCTTTAGATCCTCTGTTCATCTTTAAGCTCGGTTGTTATCTTGTGAATATGGAGCTTTTAAGAAAATATCTTAGTTATGTTAATAGCAATATACATAAGTGATTTTTTTGCCCAGAACCTTTAAGGGAAGGTATATAATTCTTCATTTTTTTTTAAAGTGCTGTAACTGCATGCAAATCTGTATTCGAAGTTTCTAATGTCTTGCAAGCTTTCTACTATTGATTAGAAATTACCTGTGTTCTTCAGATAATATCTCCCGGGACTGTTACTTTATTGCTTCCTATGATGGCTAAAGCCTATTAGGCTGGTCAATATCAGTGAGAAGTGACTTAATTTGAGCCTTTCATTTTATTTTATTTTGCTTATTCAAATTCACTGACACTCTCCTGATTTCTATTGCTCTGGTCTCAACAAACCAATAAGAAAACAGCAAAGGTAACATGGTTTAGATATTATGGATTGTCTGACAGAATAAGCTAGCTCTCTAGCCCTCTGCTGACTTTCCAGCTAAAAAAAATTCAACAGTCAATTGACTTTTCAGAGGGGAGTTTAACAATCCTACAGCACTGACTCTGGTGTGGTCTCATGAACTCTAAATAAAACAGAGTTTGAAGTTGCACCCTTGAGGCTGCATGGAGACATGGGACTCCTTTAATGCCAGCTGGTGACAACTTACATTTCCAGTTCTCTTTGGCTGAAAGAGAAAAGAAAGCAACAAGACTGGGATTGGGTAAGGGATATTTAACTATTATTACCACCTCCCATTTCATGCACATATTAAAAGCATTCCACTACAGGTGAACCAACAGGAAAAGCAGAGCTATGTATGCATATTTTTCTTTTAAGATAGTTCCCCATAGATCTGATGAAGTGGACTGTGCTCCATAAAAGATTAGATAGTAGTAGCTGTAAATGATTTTGGGATGTCACAAAACTTTTCTGTGTTTTTCTAAGGAACATATAGTCCATAAGTCATTTGGTAGTCTGATCCAGAAATGGGTAAGAGGATAGAAAAGAGCCTTTTAGTCCGTTTGTGTGTGTGTGTTTGTAGAGACAGGGACAGAGACACACAGAGAGAGAGACAGAGAGAGATGTAGATACAAATACAGACATAGATACATAGTATATCATTGCACCTGTAACTGTCCAGAGGGCTGAAGAATTATAACAGTGGCTCTCTTGCTGTCCTCAGAATGGGGTTTAAAAAGGGCAATATGGCAGCCACAACAGTGCAGTAGAAGCTCTGCCTATTTTTTTATGGGCACCATGTGCCCTGCAGACACTCTGGATACAGGGCAAACCTACAAAGGCCAGAGCAGCAACATGGTCTGGATTCATGTTCTACAGGATGTTGGACCAAACTGTCACACTATTTCTATAGTCCAGCTAGCATTTGAAGAATGCTTGATTATGATATGATGAAATTATTCTTGGCTTAGTTTCAAGCATAGAAAAATATCAAAAAGTTCAAGCAATTGTTCATGCATCTTTATATCCTTGAAAGTATGTCCATTGGCTTTAGGAAAACTATTACATTTGGATTTAAGCTTTTCTTTAAAATGCAATGAATTTTGCTTTCCACTCATGGTATACCAGCATTTCTTAATTATTCTTCCTAAATGTTCAGATATGCTTTGCATGTGTTACAAAAAACCCTCTGAGGCAGACCATTATTATGAGAGGCTGAAGCAGAAAGAAT
The DNA here is from genome assembly GCA_023970755.1 of Azemiops feae. Classification (NCBI taxonomy): domain Eukaryota; kingdom Metazoa; phylum Chordata; class Lepidosauria; order Squamata; family Viperidae; genus Azemiops; species Azemiops feae. The sequence goes on from JALGBA010004234.1 coordinate 2,230,528, forward strand.
GAACATCTGTCTGCTCATTGCTTTTCCAGTTGTGAACAACTGTCTGCTTAATGTTTTTCCAACTGCATTGAAATGAAAAGCTGTTCATGCCTTAGGATATAATCCAACATTTCCCATTCTGGACCTTTCCAACATACATTAGATTTCATCTCCACAGACAGAATACTGGCTGAGATTAATAGAGTTTCAGTCTAACACTCTGGGAAGGAATCAAACTGGAAAAGCTTGAAGTTTAGAAACTAAGCCAAAACAATTTGCAGGCTTAAGCCACTTATATTTTCAAAAAATATTTGAATTTATTTTACAGTGTTTTTTTATTCATGCAAGAAAACCAAAGAACACAATCTAGCCACACATGCGTTCTCTAAAGCTTATCCCATTGCATTATACTGGCTGTGTACTCTTTAAAGTAGTTACACATCATGTACAAATTACATGGGAGTTGAACACCATGGGACATACTTTGGTATATCCCGGCATTAATTATATAATAAAGCTGCTTGCTGGCTCATGTTTTTAAACAGCTGATAGGTCTATATATTATACTAGTCTAACTAATGGTTTTATTATATGCAAGTATTTATAAATACACACAGAAACATACACCCATACTTTTGAAAGAGAAGTTTTGCTAGAGATAGCCTATTGCTGTGATTCAAATATGTGAACGACCGGTTCTCTGTGTGGATGCCACTTCTGGAAGTCCATTCTGGGCCTGGGCAACAAAAAATTAGCTACCGGTTCTGCCGAACTGGTGCGAACCAGCTGAATCCCACCACTGAGGTAGCCTTATTATTTTAACAGGAAATCTGTCTTTGGACTTGGAACAAGCAGACATATTCAATATTTCTTCTAAAGTACTTCTGATAACAAGCTGAAGTTAGGGTTGCTTCTATCTTGTATTAATCCTAATATCATAATACTGACATCTCAATATTCTCTTTCCTGTCTTCCAGCTAACTTGGCCAACAGACGAAAACTACACAGACATCACTGTTCCCACAGGAGATGCATGCCCCTTCATTCCAGAGTGCCCTTCCCTTGAGGTATTTCCAGGGCTGGGACTCAATTTAGGCAAGGAACAATCAACACACATTTGGTAATGAAACCAGGTGTCATTAGGGTGCAGGCATCAAAGGCTGCTCCTCTCATGTTGCCACTTGGAAGGACTGGCTGGGTGGCTGGCTGGGTCACCAGAATATTCCTCTTTGCAAATTACGTTTCCATTTTCAAAACATTGTGTGTACGGGGTTGGGGGGGGAGGAGAGATTTGATTGACCCCAAACCACGAACAATTTCCTTTGGGCTGCTCCCATTGTGTTTTTATTTGCTCTGAAAATAGAGTAAGGAAGAGGGAGTACTGGGGGTAGGGTGGGGATGGGAATAAACTAAAGGGAAGAACAGAACAATAAAAGTACTTGTTTTATGTGAACCCCTGGGCACAGTTCCAAATGATTGAGTAGCACTGGGCTCTCTGTCAATTATTTCACTCTCTGAAGCTGCACAGAGAAAGAGACTCATTGGAAACCCTGCTGTCCTGCTGAAGCTTTCTGCTCACCAAAGGCCAATATTTCCTCTTACAATGAAACTGCAACTATCTCATCCCTGTTAATGCTGATATTCAAATCTCTCACGTATTGGTTCATACAAGATTTTTAAATAATAGCATTGGGTTTACATGGATATTGATCAAATGTAAAAATGTTTTACTCCTGTCCACTTAGAGCAGGACTCATATGTAACCACGTACAGATGAAATGCTAGCTTGAGAGGACTGTCATTGAAAAGGACAGAATCATTTTGTCCTTTAACTTCAGGCCATACAAATATAGCAGCCAATATTTCTAGCTATGTAGTACAGACAATCCCTGTAGTTTTAAAGGTCAACCTTATCAAATAAAGTTTCTAAATAGATACTAAATGAAAAATCATAAGCAAAAATAAATTTCTTTGCCTAGTTGGTCAAGGAATTGCATTGGAGTTTGCTGTATTTGTCATATATTGTTCCCCCAGTTTTGGAAACAATAAATTTTGGGATGAAAGGCTTTATTTAAAATCTTTTCTTAAATCACTAAGGGAGTCTTTTGTCCTGGAATGCACCGGTGCTAACAAGCTAAGTAGTAAACTAATATTGTACTAGTTATTGAATGGCAATTTAACACATATGTGTGTTAGTTAACAAATCAAGAAAAACAATATTGGTGGAGCTTCTTTTCATCCTCTTTCTAGAGTTGTTTTTTCCCTAATTGTGTCTAAATGCCTCAACACATGGACTATGTTAATGGAAATACTGTTACAGCAAATCCTTCATCTAATTAATTCCCTTATACTAGATCGTCAAAAACAAAGTGACATTAATTAATTTATTTTTTAAAGACTGGGAATCTTTGCTCTGTAGATGTTGCTAAACTAGAACTCCCGGTCACTCTGCTGATTGTGAGGGATGTTGAAATTTGAAGTTCAAGAGCATCTGGATCATTACAGATTTTAATTCCAGAAAAGCTGAAATTTGCTGATGACCATCTGTTCAAAGTTTCAATTTCATGACAATGTCAGTAACACTGAAACTATAGATCCGGATATGGCTATGAATTTAGCTAATAAATTTAATATCTAATCTAAGTCCCCAGAATAGATGCACATTTAATTTAGGTGTCAACTCTTTGTGGCCCGTGACAGCAGCTCATGAGGCATTTTGTTCAGAGAGGTCACTGGCAAGCTGTTGCCATGAAGACCTGGGAGCACTTTAAATTTTAGATTGCATTCCAGCAATGTATAAGGCTAAACTCCTGAACCCAGTTGGGGTCCTGCAGCTTAAATAATGGGAAGTGCAAAGAAGCAGGACTGCATTCTGTGACAGCATATAAATGCAAACAGTCCAGAAGGATAGAATTAGGACATACTAGAGCAAGGATCAAAAGAACGCTAAGCTCTTTTCTTAAGGAAGCATCCCATTTTCAGATGAATAAAACATGTGGTCAGACACTTTGCATCTGGAAACATCTTTTGTTATATGTAGGCAACTACACAGCCTTTGATACTCTAGCTGCAATAAATAAATTTTAAAAAAATATAGGGGTTGTAATCCCTGTCACTTCTCCTAAAGGCTCTTTACAAGGAGTAAGACCCACCTCTGAGTAGTTTAAAGTGGTTTTAAGTTATCTTTAAAGGAATGTTTGCTTTTTCTAGGCACTTAAAGCCAAACAAAGACCAAGCACTGAATTTAGTCAGTGCCTCTACTCCTTTGAATCCTGTCTGTCACAGGGTTGGGAGAAAATAGCATAGCAGAAACTTTTGCTATGGTACCTCCCGAGTACATATGTGATTTTACATGGTTTGTTTCTTTATTATTTATTTGCATTGCAGAATTAGTGAATCACTTCTCTGCCTTAGAGGGAAATTAGATTCTAGATCTTGGATGTAAGAGTCCAAAATAATTCAGAGAACTCTAGCTCCTGGGTGACATCTAGCAGTTGTATGGATTATTGAAGCCCAGATCTGGTAATGCAAGCTGCTTCTTGTATCATGTTGGTTCAGTAGCAAGTAATCTGGGGTGCTGCAGCCAGTGTTTCCATGATGAAGAAAGCTGAGAACTGATTCCCGCTCCTAAGTCTGGGGTTTAGTCATTGAGAAAAATCAGTGAGTGAGCTCACAAAACATACTAAGCCATCAATGTTTCACTAGCCCTACCCAAGCAAATCAGATAATTGATTTACCTTTTGTACCCCCTATTAACTGATACAATATAAATATTTAGATTAAGGCAGGCAATGGATATTTCTTCTGTCCCAAAGCAAACCCCAGTGGGAGCTTTCTCCCCAAGAAATTAAAACATGAATACCTTATTAAACAAAAAATAATTTATCATATGTAAATGCTTGTTCATCATGTCCTAGAGTAGGAATAAGAAGTATATTTCAAAGCTGCCTCAGCACTGTCCATTACTTTTTCCATGATCCAGTTTAGTTAGATCATTAGAGTTTAAATGATAGGAGATCAAACAAAGCAATTAGGGCTTAGGCTTATCTAGGGGTTAAATTCAACTCACAGCAGATTAGGAGACTGGTGGTGTCAGCAGAAGAATACCTAGCCAAAGGAATTACATCTGTTCACTCACCACATAGTGTAGTCACATTGTGGAATTTAGATGGAAGGAGAAGCCTTGGGCCATTCCCGCAAAAGTGATTCAATCATCTCTTTCCTGCACATCCAGCACTTCCTAAAGTCTTTAACGTGCATTGAAATATAATGCATGTGAGTTACTGTGAAGACCTGGGTGATAAAAATGCACTTAGGTGGATTTTTTTCTTTCCCTACCTACCCATTTATAGAATAGCTATTTGTAACACTGAAAGCTATTTTGTAGCTAGTTCCATTTATGGAGCTGCCTGCTTGTAACAAGAAGCAGGGGGCAGAAGCAGACACTCTTAACTATCACTTTGTATATGGTAACGTTAACTGAAGGAAGGATTTAATAGAATCAGTATTTCTAATTTATTTCTAAACTTTCTGTGTTGTAAACCAGTGAAAGGCAGCCTGAGATTCTACAGCTAGTTATGGCTTGATCCTTGTTTTGGTGGGTCTATGACAACTCACCGCAGTTAACTCATCACAGCCTACTCTTGTAGGACAAGAGTAACACTAATACCAAAAAATGGTTGAATAGAATCATTAAAGAAAGAATGCAAAGAAGGGATAAAATGAAATGTGAATCACAAAAATTAAAGTAATTTCTTAATTATTTTAAATAATTAAATTGAATTGTTGAACTGTGTCACAGTGGCCACGACGAGTTGAATGTGGTAAGTTATCCCATTCCATGTTTTGGTAACCCTTGGATTGTCTCTCATTGAAATTCCAAGATGTAATTGAACCAAATACGGCAAGGAGATGAGCTGCATTTAGAATCACTTGTAGAACATAGAACAGAGAATAATAGGGTTGGAAGGAGCCATAGAGGTCTTCTAGTCCAACCCTGTGCCCATGGCAGGAGATTGTATACCATTTCGGACAAATAGCTGTCCAGTCTCATCTTGAAACCTACACCCCCACAAGTTCTGGAGGCAAGCTATTCCACTGATTGTTCTCACTATCAGGAAATTTCTCCTTAGTTCTAGGTTGGATCTCTCTTTAATTAAATTGTTTAATTAAATTAATTTAATTTTTGAATTTGTATTGTAGACATGCAAACATTCACAAAATCTGTTTATATGGTTTAAAATTGACCAGTAGGGTGTTACAGTTGTTTCTTAAGGCTATTACAGCAAACTTTCCCAGTTCCCAGCCTAGAGCGCTCCAGATGTGTTGAGACTGTAACACTCACACTGGCTGAGTTGTAGCTGAGTACAACTGTCAGGAATCAAAAGGGGTGGGCAAGGCCATACAAAAGTAACATATATTTAAAGTTAGTTATTAAGAGAATATATATTTATAGATAGCATTCCATTTCCAATGACAGTTCCTGTAGCTCATATATTTCTTATTAACTACTTAGAAATAAAAGCGATGGAATGGGAGTTTTGGGGGAAGAAAGATGTTACATGTCTACATAAAAGTTATTGCAACTGAATCTAATTTAGACTAGTTTAATAAGGAACATCTTTTTGGTGTACTTTGACCATTTTCTGTCTAAGGAAAATATTTAAGATTTAATGAGAAAAAAACTGAGTTGAGCTCTAATATATTCAGTTATTGCACTGGCCTAATTTTAAAAATTTAGATGATTTTTACTACAGCAGAAGATTTATCACATGTCTTAAAAATCCTGGTCTGCAGTTTAATGTAAATAGATTTCCCTCTGTTCCTTAACAAGGAACTGAAAGCCAATAAATTATATTTTTACCAAACCACTGTATACCTGCCGTCCTATATTTTCTTTATATGCTTATACATGTAATGTAAAATGCTTATTGGACAGGAAGATCAACACGGTTCCACTGATTCCACTGGACCGTCTTTTACAATGTTTTTTTTTCTAAGAGGTTCATTACATTAGCATTATATAAATCCACATTATAATATTTTTTTTGTATAGGATCCAGAATCTCCTGGAAGTTGTCAATAAATATTTTTAATGCATAAAATAAACAGTGGTATAATTCAGAAAGATTCAGAAAGATTATGGTACAAGTGCATATGAAACAGGATTCAGCAGACACAGAAAAACACATGCACCATTTCAAATGCATCTTTTCTTCCTGACAAACAAGCAAAGTCTTTGGACATATTGCAATTTACATGTTTATTCTGTATTACCCTTCCAAGGCTCTCACTTCAGGACAGCTAGACTTGTAGACTCCTCTGAGCATCCACAAAAAGAAAATTCTGTTTGACTAAAGTACCAATTTAACTAGTGGCTAAACATACAGAGGCAAATGTATCCTGTTTGCTCAGTTTTAATCACTTGGTCCAAGGAAACAGGTAGATCACAGCTTCTCTATATTCCCATAGGAATCAGCTTTCCAGATGACAGTATAATTGAGTGATGACTTTTTTCTCTTAGCCTTTTTTTACACAGCAATAAGCTGCATGATGCAAAGTTGTGCAAAACACACCTTAAAACAATGAAAACACCTGGGGTAACATCTAATCTCACATATATTTCCAGCACAATACTTTCCCCAAACATTTCCAAACAAGCATATTTTGTTAAGTGTCCCAAAAGTACTTTTTTCAAAGCAACTGGACTTTCTTTCACTTCTCATCCAAGAAGTTTCTTCAGTTCTGAACTGAAAAAAGTTCTTGGATGAGAAGTGAAAAAAAGCCCAGTTGCCTTTTGAAAAAGCACCTTTGGGACAACCATGCCCTGGATGACTAAGAATCTCCATAGACAATTTGGTAGGGTATTTAGTGGTGAATCTGTTCTACAAGCAATAGAACTTTTTTCCATGACTAGAACTAAAATCAATCTATTAAGATTTTGCATAAAATTGAATGGGTCCCAAATACTAGTTCTTCCCCGAATTTCATGTAACTGTCAACTGCTGTGTGTACAATTTGAAGCTGCAGCGTGATTTTGCAGTGCAGACTCTCAACATTTTAATATTGCACTTGCTCATGGTGTTTTCTAGTTCTGCTGGGTCTAAGAAACTGTTCTATCATCCCATATTTTTATTGATTCATCTCCACTACATTACTGAGTTTCTTTTTTCAAAGGAAGGGAAGAATTACCCCCTACAAATCTACGAAAAAAATGTTTTCCTGAAAATGTAGTATGCCTCCCTTAATTATTTATTATCATAATCTGACTACATTGGCAGTTGTATAAATGTTAATATTTTTATGGACCATCTCATTATGATAATTTTAAATCCAGTCTGGTTCTGTCTTTTCTATAAAATAGTTTCTTCAAATTTGCTGAGAAAAAAAAATTAAGCACCGAAGTCCAGATGACATTCGATAATGGCACAGTTATAATCTACAGAGATATCTCATAAGCCATCATCAGGAAACAGAGAAATCATATGAGGAAACTGTTGGAGCAGGTTTTCCTGGAGCTTGGGGATTCTTTAAGAAGAAACAAATAATTATCAACCAAAAGATCTTATCTAGAAGCACTGGAGAATCATCGGTACAGTATACCCACCACTTTTCTTGGCATGTCAACATAGCAATCTAGTAGCCAATGTTAGACAAATTATGTCCTTGAAAAAGCTTTTGCTGTATTAAGTGTCTCTTACTCATGTATCTTTTAACACTCTATTAAAAATATGCAAGAGTGAAATTGTAGTATTTGATAAACAGTATGACTGCTTAAAGCCACAATTATTTAATTGGTTTCACTATTGCTTGATGACCAGGATGCTCTGTTTTATTCCTGTTGTGTCCAAACATTTCTCAGGCGGGCACTCCTTAGTATCTTGTCCTACCGTTCCAGAATTTCCAACCACAGCATGTCAACAGGGTGCCAGGTTAGATAATCTGGCTATTTTTGAAGGAGGAAATTCTTAAATATTAACTAAAATTAACAGAAAAAGCTTACAAGCATGTTTGAACCTTAAAAATCACTTATACCAGTGGAAATGCACTGTATGATAAGGCTTTGTGTGATCAGATACTTAACAGATCAATACTGTAATGTATATCTTGCCATAGTCCTTGATACATATGTAGCAATTTTAACACTACAATCAATTTAGATCATATATTGTGATTCAATAATTTCTTAAAGCATGTTTGTAACTGTATATGTTGTACAAAATGTATTTCAAATAGTACTGTCACATTAAATATTCATGTATCTTTTCACATTTTTGTATGCTGTATATTGAAATCATCCACTTTCACAGAGAAGTGAAATCTTTGCTTAATTTTGTTTTAATTTACATAAGGGATCAATATAAACAGTAATGAAATATACATTAAACCATTCTTTTTAAAAATGTTAACCCACAACTATTACTAGAATTTAATCAGATAATGGCACATTAAAGAAACTGTAGATTTCCAGTTCCAGCAGAATAAAATTATATACCTTTCTTTGGAGAGAACTGCTGAAATTAAAGATCAATATTTTAAAATATCAGTGTGCTATGTTGTGTTCCTATTACAATAATTTCTCTGGATGTTAAACAGAATTTATCTTATGATTACATTAAGTGAAATAAATAAAATCATTTACACAATAAAGAATAAAATTGAGATTTAAGATCTGAAGATATAGAATCTTCTATAGATCTGTTCAAAAATACAAACAACTTATTCCCAAATAAATGCATATAGGTATGCACTCAAGATTTTTTTTTAAATACTTTCTATGCCAGATTTTGGCAATAATTATTAAAGCTTCAAATAAGTCAAAGGCATACAATTTTAAGTATGCAAATAACTAAACATCAATGAAAGGGATTTAAAATATATAGGTTCCTTCAAAAGTAAATAGGAATGGGAGTGCAGAAAGGAAACAAAATACTTTGAAATCCTTTAAGAAAAAAATAGAAATCAAATAAATACTTAAATGATATGTGAAATGCCTTAGTCTTTGTGTTGCTTCAAAACCTTTATTGCAACTAAGCTAGTTGCCACAAATGATTTGCTTCTTCCCACAAGACCATTTTTCCAAGCAAGAAATATTTATATGTAGTTTGTTTTTTTTAAATCTTGCAGTACTTTGATATTTGACATTGGGTCCTTAGACCCTCCTTTGCCCTGATAGATTCTGCTGCCCAAACTGAGGAACTAAGGAGAATTGCCGACTGTCCCTCTATTTGTGGTGCCATGGGAATGGGCTTAAGAGTGTGTGGTCTCTGTAGGGGCTCCCCTCTTTTGGAATAGCCCCCCTCCCCAATTGAGGATGCTTTCCATTCTTCTCATGACCTTCTGAAGTCTTGTAAAAAATCTGGCTTTCCCAATTGATTTTGTGTGAAGTATGAATAATTTTATATCCTTTCTATTAAATACAATCATCATGAATTGTATAGAATTGCTGTATTCTATATTTGAACTGTGTACATGACTTAATGTCTGCCTCCAGACTGAGGCAGTAAATAAATTGCAGGGAAAGAAGGGGGGTCTTGGGTGTGTGTGTGTGGAGGAAGGAAAGCCTGAATTCCCCTGAGCAAAAACATCTTCAGGTTCAGCCAAATACTTTAAACATATTTAATGTTCAAGACCCTTCTTTAAAAAAAAAAAAAAAAAGTATACTCATCTAGCCTGATTCCAATCTAGTGCAGTGACCTCTGTAAATCAACTAATGTACAAGTGTTTGAAAAAACTGGGGTCAAAGGGACTGTGTACATTGTAGTTTAGTGCCAACCGCAGTCCAAACAGCCAGATGTGGGAAGGAAAACTTTACCTATTGGAAAAAGCAATTGATATTTGCTCCCATTTGCATACTGATTAAGTTTTTCCCATTGTATAATATTTACACACTGGGACAGCAGAACAATTTGTAGCCCAGTTCTGTCTCCAAACACATTGTTATGCATCAGAGACACTTAAACCAGTCAACATAAAAGGACAGTCACTGTGGGAAATGGTTATCTCAGGATTAGGTTGTTGATAGCATTATCCAACCAGATTGCTTTTGCCTTTAATTACCCATCACAGTGAAAAGAAGTGTTGACTCTGATGTTTCTTTTCATGTATATTTCATTCATATTGTTTCCAGCCTTAAACGTTTATGGGAAATTGATTCAGTTAACATAAATTTGAAAATTCTTAAGGGGAAAAAAGGGAATTAAAAGCAGTCCAGAAACACTATGGAAAAATATATATCAAACCTTATACTTTCAGCTCAACTTATCTTTTTTAAAAGGAGCTATAAATATCCTTGATATAGGGTACATACCTGAAAATATTCATTGTTGTTTATTTACATGCCATAGTACAAATATGTACTAAATGCAAGATAGCAAGTTCTCTTTATCTTGTATTTGCAAGAAAAGAAGTCTTTGTTGATATTCAAATCATGCATTCAATGATCTTAAGGTGGAACGTGGGAGTACACAGAAAGCATTTTTCAGTGTTAATTTCAGACTTTTTTTTCCCTTGTCTTCCCCACTTTGAGAATTATTTTGTCATTTAAAGTAATTTTAGAAGCTTGCCTTTTGTGAGAAATTTCATGAACTTTTAAAGCAGATAGATTGCTCTAACACATTTTGAAGATTTTCTTGATCACCTTTAGTTTTTGTAATGTTTTTAGATGTTTTCTCTTTATTTTCCAAACACTTGAATTATATTATGAATTATACGGATGCTACTTTTTCTCCACATGATATCAACTCATTTGTGAACTATTTAAGTACTTATGCTACCAAGCCATCAACATAAGAATCCAGTTATGTTTGTCCTTTTAACCAGTCAATGTAGAAACAGACAATATTTTATTAATATTATAAAAACTGTATATAAGGAATTCTTTTAAGTCAAAAATTTTAACCATCATGGATAGAGATGGTGTTGATTAGGAATAATTTTGTATTTTTAAAATATTTAAAATATTTGTACTTTGATTTTTTAAAGTTCACCCTTACTTTTATTTTCCATTTTTATTTATCAAATACTGAATGTTCTAAAACAATATAAAAATACTCTAAGGAATCACAAGTTACTGTGTGGGGAAGGCTATTAGAGATGGAAGGCTAGTCTGCTTCATCATCCAGCATGCAGAACAGGCAATTCTTAGGATATGTGTGTCTATTCCAGAAACTGAGTAATTGCTTGGGTTATGCATTCACATTTGTAGACACACTTCTCTATATAAAACTGCCTGCATAGAACTTAATGGGTATTCTCCTTTATACAGACTGAATTGTGACCACTTGGGAAATGGGAGGATTCCCAATCCTATAATTGAGATATCCATAGGGGAATGGAGAATGTCAATTTATGTAGCGTCAGATGGAGGCTATGCAATGGATTTGGTTTTTGAGATATTTCCTGCTATAAGCCTCTCACTGATGCACAAAAATCATGCATCCCGTACCTCTTTATCAATACATGCTTTAGTGAGAGTCATGACAAGTAACAGTACTGTAGGTACCGATCATTACATATTAGGTGGGAAATCAGCACAATAGCCTAAGTCTTAAGACTAGATTGGGAAACTAGAATAAGAGCAAACTGTATCCAGATTGTTGTCAAATGAAATGCATAGGTGAATCAATGTGGTTAGCAGGAATAAAGCTTGTCCTAACCTTAGTAAGAGAGCAGTTGGAGACAAGATGGTTAGATACTATCACTGATAAGGCCACACTTGGAATACTGCATCCAGTTTTGGTCACCACGATGTAAAAAAGATGTTGAGACTCTAGAAAGAGTACAGAGAAGAGCAACAAAAATGATCAGGGGACTGGAGGCTAAAACATATACTGTAAGGAACGGTTGCTGGAGTTGGGTATGTCTAGTCTAATGAAGAGAAGGACGAGGGGTGACATGATAGCAGTGACATGATAGCAGGGGCTGCCACAAAGAAGAGGGAGTCAAGCTATTCTCCAAAGCACCTGAAGGCAGGACAAGAAGCAATGGATGGAAACTAACCAAGGAGAGAAGCAACCTAGAACTAAGGAGAAATTTTCTGACAGAACAATTAATCAGTGGAACAACCTGCCAACAGAAGCTGTGAATGCTCCAACACTGGAAGTTTTTAAGAAGAGACTGGACAGCCATTTGTCTGAAATGGTATAGGGTTTCCTGCCTGAGCAGGGGGTTGGACTAGATGACCTCCAAAGTCCCTTCCATCATCATCATCATCATTATTATTATTATTATGAACTTGAGTTTAGAACTCAAAAAATCAGTCACTGACAGTCCTGGGGAATTATAGCCCAATATATCATGAATAATTGAAAACAACTGAATTACTGACGTTCAACAACATGATAAACACAGGAAGTAATTATTTCTGATTCAAACAATTTATTCCTTTCTAAAATAGGTAAAATTGAGATATGCTTTTTTATAACGCTAGCTTCATAACCTAAGTCACCGATCTTCCCAAATGCCAGAGTGGTGGTGGCTCTTTGGGCCCCTACATATGGTCTGCTCCAAGTTATGTGATCAGGAGGACAGTTTAGAACGAAGGAATTGTTAACACTCTGATCCATTCCCCAACTGGGATAAATTGGAGATATTTTTTCTCTGCATACTCAAACTGGTTCAACCCCATTTTAAAATCATATATATTGTATATAGTTTTTGCCAGTTTCTCCTCACTCTGGTTCAGTTATTGGAGTATTATTCTGCTAATGGATGGACAGATCAGCAGATATAAAGGAAGTAAATACAAACAAAGCATTAAATTTAAAGAAAGAGATGGCTTGAGCATTTTTATTTTATTAGAACTGCATTCCTCTCACTGGGAATTTGGTAATTCTAAGAGATTATAGTTCAATGCATATCTGGGGACTCAGTCTGTGGCAGCCAATCTTTTAAATGAATTTAAAGGTATTTTGTAATGCGCTTAAAACCCTTATCCCAAAGTGGAATTTACTAGGTGCCCTGAGCCAGTAAAGATATGTACTCTTAGATAAAATATGAACTTGAGGTGGAGGAGGCAATTCAAAGTGTAACACAGAGGGCTTGAAACAGGGAGGGTATTAAAAGCATTAATTTGTGACTCAGTTCATAGATCTTGCACAAATTAGCAAATCTTCCAAAGTACAAAGGAAATTAAATGGGAAAACTATTTACCATATCTTGAGCAAAGGATGGATACTGTGAAAATAAAATAATTATAGCTGAAGTGGAAGGATGGAAGCTTTGTGACTGGTAAAACAGAAACAAAGTAAAGGTTACAATCTTTGGCATTTACCAGATGCTCCACAACTTCAAGCAACATTAGCATGTTTGGCTCAAAACAACAACAGATGAAAAGCACTGTTGTACAGCTGGAATGCCAAAGGTTGCTTACTATACATTAACCCAGTGGCTTTTCAAACTTGGCAACTTTTTGATGGTGGGGAATGGCTGGGGAATTCTCAGTGTTGAAGTCCACACAACTTAAAGTTGCTAAGTTTAAAAAAAACAACAGCGCTCTAAATCTTCAAACCAAGTAAGAACTGTAACTGAAAGAGCCATAATAGCAAATGTTTCTATGCAATTTAACTAATTATTGGCTTAAATTAATGCACAAATGTTTATATTGTTATCTAATATTCCAGACTACGTTTTAAAAAAAATTTTAAATTCCTGTTGACACGAATAGTATCATAGAATATCAGAGTTGGAAGAGACCTTAGAGGTAGCACTTTCCTGCTACCAATCACATTTGATAACAAGATGAGTTCTTAACTAGGAAACTAGATCTGATAAAAACCTATTTTTTTCGCAGGCATATTGACACAGGGTTTGAAGAATCTTTAGGTACAGATTGCAATAGATTAGGATTTGTTGCATTTATTAATTTATCACATTTAATACAAAAGGAAGAACAAATTACATACAAACAATGTTGAAATCTAAGTATCCTTTAAAAGGAAAGCTCATCTTCTATATAAAATCTTACCTGTGCTTAAACCACAGCCTAAAAGACATGAAGGAATTAGTGTTAGAAGCAGTCAGTTGCAATATTATGTTATTTTGTACAATATACATGCATACATATATTTCAGTAAGCAGTGGATGAATAATCAGTTTGTATAATTTATAACAGGATGGTATACTTTTGTTCTTCCCCAGACAAGGTCACAGAATTATCAGATTTGTTGAAAAGTATGCCTTTCTGTAGAAATACTGACTACAGAATACACAAAAATTTGTCTTCATTGGTAGCAAAAAGACAGAGCAGGCAATTAGCTGTTAACTGAGATAAAGGAAATTAAAACCTTTAGTCGAGGAGATCCCAGCAACTAATTTTCATTGAATTCGATAGGATCTACACGCTTTTATCTATTTTGTGCAACAGCTTTTGGGGGAGAAATCATTAAGTATAGTAAGCCTGAGTATTTTCAACAATTATGATAGGTTTAAAGGGCAAAGGAAGTGGATTTTAAACATCCCATATGCAGCTTTTCAAAATAAAGAAGTAGGTCTTAAGAAAAACTTAAAAGCCAGAAACTAATGTTTCTTCACATTATAAACAATACCACACCATAAATCTCTAGGATAGAGATAGATAGATAAAGACTTACATGCAGCTTGTTAATATCCCCACACATTTAAAAAATATATTCACACACTTTCCCATTCTTGCTCATTTGATTGTAAGATACTGCTGGCCCATACACATAAGCAAGGCAGAAAGGCAATATTAGCTTAATTTTGATATCCATGATTTTAAAAGGCTTAATTTATATTTCCCATATTATATCCACACGGTCTTTTCAGTTTATGTAGAATATCCTCATTTTCCTCTTTCCGATATTCCTTTGCATTCAGGATTCTATTCTGTTATCATATACCTGCAGAAATGGAATCTCATTGATTCTGCACATTTTTTTTAAAAGGTTTTCCAGATTCTTCACTATTACCATAGTAACTTTCATCTCTGAGGAAGCAGATACTAATAATCCTTATTTTTTTATATAAATGTATCCAATAGTTTAACTGATAACATTACAGATGTAAGGAAAACTGACACTCAAATGAAGATGTTTACTTTGTTGTATTTTTGAAAAGAACTGAATCCTGAACTACCATACAAATCTTTGGCACTTTAGAAGAACAATCTGCAACTGACATAGAAAGAGAAATTTTCCCTGTCTAAGGTCCGCTTCCTGCACTGCAAAATTTTTTAGGAGAGACAACCATTTAAAAATATATATCCTTTTAAAAAAGAAGCTTTTCCAGTGAGCCAGGAGTGATCCAACTGTTATTCAAAACTGTTTTTCAGTACAACTTGCTTTTCAGAGAACAAATCAACACTGGAGATGTTTTTCTTCTACATTGCTGTCTTGAATACCACTAGCTTCTGTTCTGCTCGGACATTAATGTCAATAGTCTCTTGCTAAGCAAGGCATTGTGCCGCTGAAGGTATTCAATCACATCACCTTGTTTTTCAACTACTTCTTCCAAACTTGAGATTTCCCTAAAAAGCAAAAAAATAAAATAAAATCCTACCATTATCCTAATTACATTGTCTTTTGCTATTTTAATTCATTTCAATAGGGTTGTTCTTCCCAGCACTCTAACTCTCTAGATTACAGAGGTGTCAAACTGCCGGCCCATGGGCCGGTTTCATCATACCGAAGCCGCGCCCATCCCATTGCCAGCAATGCAAAAAGTCGCGACACGTCACGACACGTCAGGTGACGTGACGAGTTTGACACCCATGCTCTAGAACAAAGGTGGGGAACCATGGTCCCTTTATGACTTGTGGACTTCCAACTCCCATAGTTCCCCAACCCCTGCTCTAGAATAATGAATCATGAGATTAATGTATCAAACTATCAGAGCTTAAAAAGCACAGGAGTCAGTGCCAAGGATTTATCCAAGTTCAGAAAGTTTTATACAAATACCTGAATCCAACTTCTGAGGTAACTTGATTAGGGTAAGAATACATCTTCTCTTCTTCTATTATATCAGGTCTTGGCTTTGCTTGGTTAAAGTTGCTTACCTTCACTTTGAAAACAAAGAAAAGATAAAATGTATTCTGCTACTATCAAACAATATTCAATTAAAAACAAACTTAATTTATAGGGAAAAAAATCTATTCTGTTTCCTCTACAAAATGGAACTGTTCAAAGCATTTAAATATAAAACAAGAAGCATAAGAAAAAAAGGGAGTTGTCTTATTATTCAGACCCAGAGAAAATCAGAGAGCCCAAACGATAAAGTTAAATAAAATGACAAAATCCAAGATTAATTTAAAAGGAATTGTGTAGCATAAACAGAGAGCATAAATATTCTGCTTCCAAAAATAAAAATCCCTGCACATATTTCATTAAATGTGCCTCTAAAGGTAATTAGTTATGAAAAAGAATCACAACAGCTAAATATTTACATAAATGGAAACAGTTCTTCAGAAAGCTTTATCTCAAGATGTTTAGGACTTTAATCTAAAGCAAACAATTTAGCAATTCTAGAATATACTCCATACAAAGCAAGAATAGGAAGTTTTTTCTTTCGGCTTTTCTCTAAATCCTCCCCTTCCCAAAAAAGAATAGTCAGTTTAAGTCAAAACATGTCATCTTAGGGACATGGGGAAAAAAACCCTCTACAACTGTGCAGTTATTTTTTTCTTTATATAATGCAATCACCGATCCTGTTTTACATAGCATGTTTATAGGGAAAGGGTATTGATATGTTATAACAGGAAAACTGGGATAATTTTTACCCAGTCAACTGAAGAGATTTGGACTTAGTCCAAAATATCCTAAAAAAGAGCCAGGTTATATTTAATAAATTCACCAAAGAAAGATTTTTTTTTATATCTGGAGAAGAACTAGACTTAGTGGACCACTACCTATACCTTGGCCAATGGATCTCAATGGAAGGTGATACAATAAAGGAAATTGAACGGCAGGTTAAATATGGTTGGCAGGCATTCGGCGAGCTAAGCATAATTTTCAAGAACAACCTCCCTCTATCCCTGAAAAGTTTTCGATCAATGTGTGCTACCTGCTCTAACATATGCCGGTGAAACATGGACACTAACATCAAGACAAGACAAGATAGAAAGACCTGCACATGGATTCAAGAACAAACGAAAGTATACAATATCATCAGGAGAGTAAAAGAATTCAAATGGAAATGGACTAGTCACTTAGTAAGAAAAACTGATGGCAGGTGGACCAAGGCAGTCATAGAATGGATCCCACTTGATAAGACATGTCCATGAAAGAGACTAAAACAAGATGGATTGACGGCATCAGCAAGTATTGCGGGCCCAATTGGCAAAAGAAAGCTCAGGACCGTATTAGTTGGAAACATGTGGAAGAGGCCTTCATCCTGAAGTGGATAGATAATGGCTAAAATGATAATGATGATTCTGGGTGAATGGGGAATACATCGTTTGGATGACTATGGAGTGTTTATCTTAACTAATATTATTCTCAACATTCAACAGAGCTAATGTCCCAGAAAAGCCCCATGTGAACAGGACCTGATTTGGCGTTCCATCAGTCTTCTTCCCCATCAAATTTAAAGGAAACAAGAGCTGGATATGATAAACAGTGGCATCATTATCTTTCCCCTCTGCTCAAGAAAATAATATGGGAAATGGGAACAGTGGGCAAAATCTTCCAGCGTGCTTTGTGCCAATGGGAAAACAATCAACCAAACAAGGCTTATTTGTTATCGGTGAGCGGAAATGGATGAACTGGCTGAGGAAGAGGATTGCTAGGTAATTTGTCATGTGAATACAACCATAATATATTATTACTACCAGGAAATGCAATGAGGAGGAAAAAAATGGAGACTGGTATTAACAGGGAAATACCATGTGACCGTTTCAGCTATTTTTATACTTTACAGCAAGCTAACTAAGTTAACTCAGAGAAAACCCTTGTCAATTGGGTTATTTCTGTGATGGGATATTTTGCTAGGAAATATGGAAGTATGGCTTATGTAGCATTCTTACTCTAAATTGTTTTAAAGGGCCATGAGGTTGGAGTCCTATTTAATTCCCTTAATTTTTTTAAAAGGAGCATTAAAAGGCTGTTTTGAAATGGTATGAATTAAAGCAGATATGCTTGCTGAGTTGATGGGTAATGTATTCCAATACATTGTGGGGAGAGGGGGGGGAAGGGTGGAAAGGATCTGGCTAGGAAAAACTGTATAAAAGTATCATCATTCACATCCAAGATTTGGTTCTGCAAATATGTTTTCAGAATGAATGCTTGAATGCTCTTAGTCTTTAGCCAACGAGGGGTTAGCGAATATACTGGAGAAGATTGTTTTTATTTATTTATTGGTCTCACATCAACACAATGCTTCATTCTCATCTACTCAATCAACAGCTCTGTGTGAACAGAAAAACTCTTCCTATCTCTACTAGAATTGCTTTACTAGGCCACCTGCTATGTAGGAAGAGGGCTGCATGACTGATCAAGAGGAATAACTAAAGCAGGTGTGTCTACAAGCTGTAAAAAGCATTAGATGCATTTAGCTCTCAAGCTGCCTTAGAATTCAGGTATCAAAGCGCAGATCAGATTACCCCAAAGCACACATTCCAAACAATTGTCATTTAACAGGTGCCTAAAGGTGGGCAGTGGAGCAGAATCATAAAAGATGGGTAAGCTAGTGATTTTGTTACTACACCTGTAAACAAAGCATTTAATTGTGCCATCTAAAAATAATAATATAACTATTTCTTTCTGAAATAGATGATTATAAGTCAGATGAAGAGATAGGTGAGGATGATTAACAGTAGAGAGTGGAACCATGGGCATCTGCTGGGGCACAAAAGATGAAATAACCACTGTGACTCTGCTCCATTTGTGTGTTGTTATATTGCACATAGGTATGTAGGGACAGAACCTGCATCCTGACATCCTGACACTCATTTCAACACTTTGTCAAAGCCATTGATTCTTAATAGAACCTAAAATAATAGAGTTGGGAGGAGCTGTCCAATCCCCTGCTCGAACAGGAGACCTGATGCCATTTCAGACAAATAGAACTAAAGAATTGTGTGGCACATAAAAGACTAGCCAATGTGCTGCATTACATATTTACAGCAATTTGTGTGCTGTCATACACATTGCCAGTGAAAATCAGTGTCACTGACCAAGAAGCGATCAAGGAAAACACTGACAAAGTAGAAGTAAAAAAAGAAAAAAAAGAACAAACAACTGTGTAGATCATGGGTGTCAAACTTGCCGCATCACGTGACGTGACATATCATGACTTTTTTCGCATTGCTGGAGCTGGGGTGGGCGTGGCCTCTGTATGATGCAACCGGCCCGTGGGCCAGCAGTTTGACACCCCTGGTGTAGATGAAGAATGTAGATTCTATGGCTATGCAAAGGTCTGGATTCAAAGGGCAAAAAGGGATCCTATTTTGCTTTTTGAATTTGGATCTCTGCACAGACTTAATATATAAAGTAGTAAAGAATTAATGGGCCAGGATACACAGCATGGTTTTTGTTAACCTTTTTTAAGTTTTCAATATTTCTACATAAATATGACCTAAATGTTGAGAATCATTTTCTTCAATAAATAAATGAATAAATGTGTTTTTGATTCATGTACAGTTTTAGGAGTTGTGTGGAGATAAGATCATGTTTTAAATCATATTTATGCAGAAATATTGAAAATTCAAAAGGATTCACAAACTTCTAAGCACCACTGTATGTATTTAGCTACTTCAAAGTGCTATTTTGCTTCCATCACATTTACAAAGATGCCTTAGAAGCTAGCTAAAATCTGTGCTTATGTTGCCATTATGTGTTAAATGAGACTATATACAAGTCACATACTTTTTTGTTCTAGGTTCTAAATTTTATTTCTTTAATTGTGAACACTGGGAGACTCTGTAATGGATCAGAGAAACAGAAAAAGTAGCAAGTCCAATACAAAGCCACAATACTCGAAAGCCAAATCCTTTGGCCCCCACAGCAATTTACAGATTATTCACATACACCAGGCATGTCAAACTCGTGATGTCACGTGATGTCATGCGACGTATCGCGACTTTTTCACTATTGCCGGCAATGGGATGGGCACGCTTTTGTCGTGACGCATCCGGCCTGCAGGCCAGCAGTTTGACATGCCTGACATACACCTTAACTCCTTAAAATACAGATTCCCCAGCATGGCCTGAAAAATAATAGCATGGTGTCATTTTTGCCTTCCTTGCTGCAATAACTTATAACATTATCTTACTTTACTGTCAATGCTACATTCTCTTGACAAGTTTTAGCTTTTTTCATCCTAAGAAAGAGACCGGGGAATTTTATTATTCTTATAAGACTGCATCTTGTGCTTGAGTTTCTCTAACACTCTCTGAATTGTGCAAATATATCTTACAATATGCATTTTGCTCTTTCCTTCCTTAGCTACCATGTGCACAGTAAAAAATAAAGAGCCTTGAACTATTCATGAAGAGATGTAGCTGCTTATCAGTGCCAGGCAAAAAGCTTCTCAAAGCAGCTGCTTTGCCACAAAAGATGGCTCTCACTGCCAAGGGAGGAATTTCTTTATCAACAGCTGCATTTTGTATGCTCTATTTTTGTGCTATACACTGCCCCAAGCCCTTGGGATACACCAGCGTAAAAGTTGAAAGATGTAAGTGTCATGCAAACAATTGCAGCTTGCAGTTCCACCACCACCACAAAAGTTAAGTCCAGTAACATCCGCATCTTTGTCCTCTTCTAAAGTTAACCATTTTTTTTTTCAAATGTATTAAATTACATAGTTTTTCTTAATACCATATAGAATAACACTGAAAGGACTGGTGGTATGATTTCCTATAATACAAATATTAAACTGATAGCTTGTAAACTTTTAGCAAACCTCTTAAGTTAATGTTAATAATGCTTTAAAAACCATGAGAGTGAGTGGCTTAGTCACCTTAACAAGGCAAAGATACAATTCTCACCTGTGTAGACAACTAGACATATCAATGAACATATCAATTCCATAGCCAAGATTCCCAGCATGAAGCAGAGATACAGTTTATTGTGATTAGGAAACGAATGTTGCAATGACACTATCAGCAATAAAGCCACATTTCCTATTAAAAACAAATAGGACACATTAGAAACAGAAATCTGGGTTAGCTTCCCCCACAAAGCCACAATGGTTAAAAGTCAAGGTCCTGGGGGATGGCCACTAAAACAGTGAAGGGTAGTCTAGAATTTTCCAAATATAGCTCAAAATTAACCCTTACTTAATAGTGGTGCAATAACTTTAAACTAAATTGCATGCAAGAGATAACCTTGATCAATAGGCCATTAAAATAAATCCATATACAGCTCATTCTAATGAGCCAAAATAGAAACAAACAGAAAATGTATTAACTGTCTGCAGGGCTAGGGCTTGAATTCAGTTCTCCCCTTCATTATGCCTTCCAGAACAATTCAATCATCACTGATTATCTGTGTAAGGGTTTTGGATGAATCTTTACAGTAATGGGCTAGTCTTACTGGAATGATATATGCTATTTACTTTTATTGGATTTCCACCAGTCACACCATCTTTCAATGGGCTTTAGGAGTAATGTTATGAACATATATAAGACTATTCTTGGTCGAATTAATATACAGACTGATTGAATACTGTCAAATCAATGTCAACTTTCAGTAACCATAGCTGAGTTATCTCTAGGATGATTTATTTTTATCTTGGCCTTTTAGGTTGTTTAGGTATGTGATGATTTTAACAATCACTACAATCATTTGCTTTCCGTATCCAAATACAAAAGCACATTACCATTGCATTCTTTTCTACAATACAAATATGTTGTTGTTGTTCTCCCCCCTGCCCCCCCCACCCCCAGACCTTCTTGTATCAGTTCTGTCTTACACAGACAAAACTGTACAGGTTCTGCTTTTTATACAGGTGTCTGCTCAATTTAGCTGGGCTGCTGGGATGACCTTTATATCTTGGGTGACTTATTGGGAAAAAAAAAACTTTTTGGCTGTACCTTACCGTCCTTCCCAAGAACATTCACCCCTATAAGAATGAGACAGCATAGCAGGACTTACAAGTGAAATGATTATTAGCATAGTGTAAAAGGACAGTATTTTTGTTTCACAGCAGCATAGCCCAAGCACTGGATCTTAAAGAAAATGTATCCTTTGTTTAAATAGTTATGGGCCATCTTGTCAACTTTTCTATCTCTAGAGCTCTATCTAGTGGCCTCATTACAGTGGTGCACATCTAACATATTCATCAATCTGTAGATTGTTGATTGGTTCAAACTGCAGTTTGTGTATACACACACACACACACACACACAAACAGAAATGTCAGGTGCTTAATTTAGAAATAAGACAATTTTTTCATTAGAGAAGAAACAGACTTCTTTTCAAAGGGTGCTTATTAACTTTTTAATATCTGGAAAAAGGTTTTTCACTCTACTCAGTTAAGTAAGCTTAGAACTGCTCAGTGGCAAGTGTTGGCCTTTCAAGGTAGTCCAGAGAAGAAGTGCAACCAGGAGCACCAGATTATTTTATTGCAAGGTTCCATTAAACAGAATTTTGTAAGACTGAAAATATTCCCCCCTTCTATCTTATTGGTCTCTGGAAAGCTAAAAGGGTTCCCTTTTGAAATGCTTCCCATCCTTTCCCCCCACCTGCAAACTAAGCTGCCTCTTATCAGATGTTGTCCAGGCTGCTAGTCTTCCTCCCCCAAGGTCATCCCCAACACTATCGTATAACATGGGAAAACTGGGAGCCACAACATTCTTGTCTTGTTTCATAATTAGATAAACAAGGAATATAAATATAACACATATAATGATAGGTTGAGTTAGAAATATATATTTAAAAATGAAATTAAGCAGTACTGCCATAAGAGAAAAGAATCTCTTCAGTTTTGTAAGACAGCATCTTTTAATACTTAATATTTGTTTTATGTTCATAATGCATGCCATTTTCCATCTACATGCTACATGTACTACTTATTTCTGCAAGCCAATGAACTAACTGATAAAAGTGGACTTATTGTCTTACTAGTAGGCAGGATCCAAACCAACAGACCCAAGATAAAAGCTTTCAAGTAAACATTAATCTAGATAATATAAGCTATTTGACACCAGACTAGAGTATATTAAAAGTTGATAAACCTTCATCCTTGAAAGCAAGGCCAAAACCCTATTTTTCAGGGATGTTTCAAATCAATATCTTATATTTATTGTGTATCAGAATAGAAGTTTCCAACTCTATTAATAGTACCCCGGCACTTACAGTCCTAATGAAAAAGTGCCTTGGATATATGCTTGATCTCTAAAGAATTAGGACCACTGGTGTTACTGCAAATTTTCTATGCATGCAAAGAGGTACAAATACAGACATGATACTCATGATATCTATGGACTTATTTACCACATAGTGGGCCTGGTACAATTAAGACAGCACATTATCACTTTTCATTGTAGAAAATATAATGTGACCATTACTTGGTAGTGGCTCTATTTGAAAATATGCTGCAGTGTAAAATGTATTAAATGCACGAAAAATAAAATCATATTTTAAAAAATCTTTTAAAAGTCTGAGCAAGATTTTATACTTTTTATTAGTCATAGCTATAATAGTGACTTGTTTCAGTTTACTACAATGAAAGTTTCAACTTATCAGAATGAAATATAAAAGTCACAAAAATTTCCACCCTAGATATGTAACATCATTACTGCATACTGAAATACCTGAATTTAGATTAAAAAAAACATTAATTAAACTGAATTAAGCATTACTTTATTAAAATAAGCAAGTATGTTCTGGTTCACCTGTTGACTGAATTAGTAGGGGAACCCTTTTAAGATGTCTTGTAGTTCGGTAGATGCGGAGGTAACCTTTGCGTCTCGCTTTGCTGTGATGAAAATGAATGTATCGTTCCAGGAACAGATGAAGAATCCAGAGAATTACCTTGGCAATTACTATAGTAGTCTGCACTTTAAAAGGATAAGTGTAGTTTTCAGGGCACGTGTCTTCACTTGAATCAGCATAAGAACAAATCACCCCTGTCACAAATGCCAACACAACGAAAGTAACCTAAAAAAGGAAGATATTAAATAATTATATGTACTAATGAAGTATTATCAGTCAGGTTTCATACAAGCTATTTATTTCTATTAAGCGTCCTTATATTGTTTTTGTTGTGAGCTGAATTATTGTACTGTTTCAACTGGGAATGCTTGTATTTACCAATTCAGGAACAATACCACTATAACCCAATTCTAAGCATGACAGAATATTCTAATGCAAATATGCACCCAAGATATAGCTATGCATACATTTAGGGCACTTTATAACCAGTTGAAGGGTCATGAAAAGTCCGCAAAATTCAGCTTTGGCTTTCTTCAAAGGAGTCACTGGGGTTGTTCAATATCCTCTTTAAATAGCACAAAGGCATTATAGTGAGTCCCCAACTTACAATTATGTATGTTATTTCATTAAACTTTTCAAGACACCAGACTTATATTTTCTCAGTTCAGGAAGTCTGGGTGTGCACATAAGGCCGGTTTCCACCAGCCTGTTTCTGGCAAATGATATGGCCATGGGCTATATAACAGGAAACAGTAAATTGAACATAAATTTTGAGAAGCTCTTTATTACAGCCAACATTCCAGTATTCAAGTATTATACATCACTACTGCCAGTAGATGTGTATAGCCATGGGTTAAAAATTATTCAACATAAACTAGCAAAAAAACCCTCAAGATTCTAGTATAGTTATCAAGAAGCTTTGGGATGATTGAAATTTGTGATACTTAATATCCAAACTGACAGATTTAACTTGCAGCATGCATCCATTTTAACACAAAAAAAGTCTATTTAGGTGACTTGCAACTTGTGGTTTGAATTAAAAAACTGTCCTGCTGAGAAATATTAGAAATATTTAAACTTTCACTTCAGTGAAATAGGAACTCATTCAGAAAAGGGGAAGTACAGTTTCTGCTTTATTATTATTTTTTCATTTCTATTGTAATCTATCCTGAACATAATGAAGGTAGTCACTATGTTAATTCACTTGTAAAGCAAAGAGAGTTACTTAATCTGGTTTTAATATATGTCACTGCTTCCGTCAAGCTCTTACGAGTTATGTTTTCTTTCTTCCCTCACCCTCTATACTGAAGCATCTCTCTCTTTTATTACATCAACAATACTGCTTGGCATATGCAGAAACCATTTTGATTGCTCTATTTCATTTTGTTAATAGTCAGTAAGGAGACATGGCAATTCAGATTCCAGTACTGTAAGAATAACAAAAGCTAGATTTATTAGTTATGGCACTAGAAATAGGAATCTTCTGCACACTCCATTTTGTTTTTAATTTTCTCAGTTGAGGTATGATCCCCACACTGAAAGCTGACAAAACTGTAACTGTAAATACAGTGGTACCTCGGTACTCAACATTAATTGGTTCTGAGAGGCACACCGAGTACTAAAAAATACGAGTGCAAAACAAACAAGGTGACTTCCCATGTGACTCTTTGTTTTGGCCAGGAAGAACTTTCTATCTGTCCTTTTTCCTACTTATGCCAACAACCTTCCCAGCATGGCCGACTTCCTCT
Organism: Azemiops feae; assembly: GCA_023970755.1. Classification (NCBI taxonomy): domain Eukaryota; kingdom Metazoa; phylum Chordata; class Lepidosauria; order Squamata; family Viperidae; genus Azemiops; species Azemiops feae. The sequence continues at coordinate 2,256,086 of JALGBA010004234.1, forward strand.
CTGCCTTCTGCAGCCGGCCCCCTCTTCGTTTTGCAGTGTGTCAAATACCAAAGAAATTATGAGTACCGATACAACATTTTCGCATCAAAATGCATCAAGTACCAAATTTGACAGGTTTTGAAGCAGTCGAATACTGAGGTACCACTGGAATAATGATGGGGCAAGACTGTTTTAAAATGATACTAGATGCCTTTGCCACTTTTAAAGGACCAAGAAGGAAACATTGAGATAAATTTGTGACATATCTTTCTGCTGGGGAAGGAGCAATTTAGGTGGCAGAGAAAGAACTTGGTATTCCTAATTTGTAGATCAGCCAAATGAAATAGGCACACTTTACCACTGGTCTTTAGGCAAGCTAAGCTGATCATTTGTAGGACTCCACATCTGTTTTTTTCTTCAACTTACATGAAAAAGCAACAAAACATTGGCAACAAAGACTGTAGGTATGGCACAGAACTCTGGATGCAGCCTGGAATGTAATGTATGTCGTGGAAGAAGTGGTGCATCAAGTAGAGGGTCATCATCCATACTCTGTGTTACCTCCAAGGACCCCTGAAACACATGACAAAAAATTTTAAACCAGAAAGTCAAAATATCTTTTACATTTGCAGAAATCAATTATGCTATTTGTGCAAGTTGTCTCACATTAGAAAGATCAGTATATTTCAAAAAACAAAATATTTTCAACAAAATCCGATGTGTTTACTTGGATGTATCTCCTACTATGCTTAATAGGATTTAACGTTGTCTGCAGAGAATTATAGTTATCATCTAATTTTAGAATTACCCGGATTATAGCAATGAAGGTCCTGAGTATAGGAAAAGACACCCCCCCCAGGAAAATGTTGCTATAAAAACAGTATAAATCCAATCAAAATATTCACCTCAGCATCCATAAATTGCACATTGGGCTACATTATTTGATTTTTTTTGGGGGGGGGGGAGGGAGGCAATGAAATCCCTGTTCAATTTTTAGAATAACCTCCATAAAACCAAACTTCAATACAACTCTGAAACTGTCAAAATGCCTGACTGGAAAATCATCTGGCCCTCAAATCTGACCAGGAAATCTTGATTCCAGTCCTCATTTAATTATGACAGGTGGTTTTGGGCCCATCGCTATTTCTCATGAAACATTCGTATGAAAGTTGTTGTGAGGATAAAGAGAGAGAAATTCACATTTTATTTTCAGTAACAGAAGCTACCTAAAAGTAATACTTATTTCAATTCCAATTTCAATCAATTGAAAGCAAGCAACATAACTGAAAAGTGAAAACATATGATGGTAGATGAAATTTAATTTTCTTAAGCTAATACATACATCCTACAATATGTTTCTAGGTTTGACAGGAGTGTAGCTATATGTTTCACCTGTAGGGGGCAAAACCCCCAAAAGTATTCCCTGAAAAAAAATATGCACATCTGACACTTACCTTCTCTTCAGGAGCAATGCTTTAGCTAAGAAGACAATTCCTCAACCTTGATATTTCTTTGCCCACAGGTAAAAATAACTCAGGTTTTGGGTTTTTTTTAATAGATACTACTATTTTATAAAAAATCAATATACACTAACATAATTTACTGTTTTTGGCAACAAATTCTGTATCTAGAATTCTTGTGTCACAAATAAAGTTTTAATATATTATAGAATAACTAAGTGAGCATAGAGTATCTCATGATCTGAAAAAATAAATACCTCAAAAGTCACTTTTGGAAATACAGGCATCCTTACTCTTTACATTGTATATAACTCTTGCCAGCCAGTGAGAAGCAATTTGATTTCCTTAGACCTGTATGTGACCTTAAGGAATAATACCCTAACATATTAGGAACTTTTTACTAAGAAGCATGTTCTTACCATTTTCAGATCCTTCAAACATAAAACTAACTAAATACATTTTTCCCCAACTTTGATTCTCATCCTTTCAGATACTTTTATTTTGAATTTTGCAAGCCTCCCTTTGAAACCCTAAAAATTCAGAGTTAAAATTATAATTCCTGATCAAATTTGTCAACATATTCCTGACAATTTCCTCCAACGTCAGTGCGGGGGAAAGGATTTTTTTTTCTAATTAACCTGTTTAAAATTTAAGTTTTAAGGACCTCTCTAGACAAAAAAAAAAAAATTAAAAATCCATCAAATACATACTAATATGTCAACAAACAGCTGACAATCAAGTGCATAATCTTCTGGCCACAAGGAGGCCAACACAGCAGTACACTTCACATTAAATTGAATACAATGCTACTTTTGTGTATATTTTTCAACATAAGATCTTTTTAGATTTGTTTACTGTTAACAATTGCAAGCATTTTTTTCCACTCTTAATATATTCATTCTACAGGAAACAAAAAGACCTTTAAAACGGCAGGACTTCCGGTTTTGCGCCCGCAGCGCATGGCCGCGTGTGAGCGGACCTCCGCTCCCCACGGCTAGTTTCTTCCTGCTTGGGGGACCCTAGATGGGTCCGAAGTTGCCCTGGAGAGGTGACCATGAAGGAGGGGAGCCCCGCTGATCACGAAGCGACAGCAATTGCTTCGTTTGATTTGGGGAAAACCCTCCAAACCCGACAGGAGAAAGGCTAGCGTGAGATCAGCATCTAGCCCAAGTTGCTTGCAGCCGAAGTCCCAGAGCACGAACCTAAACATCGGTGAACAGCGTGCTTGGAATTGGTGAGAGTACTGATCTTCTTTCTTCTATTTACTATCTAAATCCTTGAAAAGATCCCCAAAGCAAGAAAACCTCCAGAAGTGAAGGGATGGGACTATATCCCCATTCCCTTACAGATGGAAGCGGCAAATTAATATTAAAGGAGGGAAGAAATATATTAAAATTTAATTTAAAATACTTCAGTCTGGACAAATTTAGGAACTAAAAAACTGTCAAGATTATACCCTAAACATTTTTTGATGGAATTATAAAAATATATAACAAAAATAACTTTTTGATTGAAAGAAAAACTGAAAAAAGAAATAACTGCTGACATCTAGTCGAGACTCAGAATAGAACACTAACAATATGGACTCAGAAATTGGCAGAATGCCTAGAAACAAAGAAAAAGTTGTTCCTTTGAATTGCAAATAACCTTGAAGACAGCTGGGAACAAAGGAAGAGCCAGCTATAATATTAAAAAGTGTTTGAAAGAAAAAAAACAACACCTGGGCTGTTGCTTAAATTTAAGAACTGTTTATGGAAAAGAAAAACCTTGGCTTTTTGGCTAATCTTTTAGAGGAGAATCTGTAGGAAGGATTTAAAATGGCTTAACATATTGAACTGTAATTTTGACTGACTGATAAATTGACTTTTGAATTAAAACATTGATGAAAGATTATTTGAAGGGGGGAGACAACATGGATATCACATACGTATCAGAAAATGACAGGATGCCACATTCAATATTTTCTCCTGAAGGACGTAGCCTGGAAAATCAAGGGCCTCCAGAAGCAATACTTCAAGGCAAGATAAATACTTTCCAGGAGGAAATATATGTAATGTTAGGACAAATACAAATGACAATAGACTCAAACCACGAGGAAATCCGAAACAACTTTGATGATTTAAATAAGCATATTTCCAATCTAAGTTTACAATTAAAAAATATCCAGGAAATAACAAAAAAGGCACAAATAAATCAGACAGCAGACTACAAATTAGAAGAGTATGATCAAATTGATGAAACAACAAAGGAAAAGAATTATAATTTGACACAAACAGGAAAAAATCTTCAAGGTTCTGATACAACAAGAAAAATGGAATTATCAGGAGAACCATCAAAGTTTGGGAGACAGAAAGTATTTATCTTACTTACTTCATCTTTTGTATTCCCAACAACATTTGTAAAATGTAATATGAAGAAATTATGACTGATAAGAATTGGATTGAATATAAGGGAATTTAAGCGAACAAAAATTATAAAAATAGGATGTATGCTGAACTAATGAGATGATGGTTATGAGAATAATATAAGCTGAAAAAATGTTATATATATAGATTATTATTTGTATAAATATAAAAAATGCCTATATCTAATCATTTATATATTGAAAATATTAAGAATTATATTTTGGCTAAGGTTGAAGGAGGAGAATACAAACGGGAGAAGGGAAGATCAAAGAAATGTATCATTAATATATTATGGAATTATCAAATTTAATTATTATTGTTAATTATTATTGTCCTTTTTTTTCTTGTTAAAATACAAATCAAGACAACATGCTGTACACCAGGCACTGGAGATTGCTTTAGTTAAAAACTAATAAAATATCTATTAAAAAACCCCCAAAGACCTTTAAAACTTGCTCTTTAATTTTCCTATTCAACGTGAGATGTAACAATCAGAAATAGACAAAGCAAAAATGTCAAATAGATAGCTCAGTATAATTGAAGCTTTTCTGAGAATAAGTTCTCATAAATTTACTTTATTATTTATTTTTTTATGCAGCCACCTCCTCTTAGAGGGAGCCTGGAACCCCCATAGAGTGCCTCCCCGGGTGGCGGATTGGGGGGCCCTACCCATTATGGCTTTTATACTGTAATGGCGGGTTGGAGGGAATCAAATACCTCCCGTGGACCAACAGGCCTGGTGAGTGGCAGCTGGCTCCCCAGTATCGACTGAAGGCGGAGACCATATTGGTTGGAACGGATTCAGAAGAACAGCGCATGGTGTGGTGGCAGCCACTTGAACAGCATGTGCACAGCGGTGTAGAAAGCAAAGGGAAGACTACTACACTATATATTTCCCAGGAAAATCATGTTAATGGCGGCAAAACCTAACAATGGCCCCGAGTACGGGTGCCCCTTAAATGGGGCAGGGGTGCTAAGAATCTCCCGGTCCGCTAGAAGCATGATAAACCCAAAACTACGAATTGGTACGTGGAATCTGAGAAGCCTATACGAAGCTGGGAAAACACACAACACTATCCAAGAAATGTCCAAATACAATATCTCTATATTGGGAGTGAGTGAAATGCGCTGGCCTGAAAATGGAATGTGTAGAATAGGAAATTATACTATCTACTACTCTGGTGAGAACAGCAAACACCATCGAAATGGAGTAGCTATAATCGTAAACAATCGTGTAAATAAATGCATCAAGTCCTTCATTCCTGTATCGGATAGAGTGATAATGATCCAAATAAATAGTACTCCAGTAAATATGAATGTTATACAAGTTTACGCTCCCACAGCTGACAGCGATGAGGAGGATTTAGAGAAGTTTTACGAAGATATAAGCAGTGTACTGAAAACCCTAAAAAGTAATGATATCACAATACTCATGGGGGACTTCAATGCAAAAGTGGGAGAAGGAAGTGATGCTCCTGTAGTTGGAAACTTTGGCTTAGGAACCAGAAATGGTAGAGGTGACAGATTTGTAAACTTCTGCAAGGAACATAGGCAATGTGTGATGAATACTTTTTTTAAGTTGCCAAAAAGACGCCTCTACACTTGGAGATCACCAGCAGATACACGAAATAATGTAGTAAGGAACCAAATTGACTATTTTACAATAAACAAAACTCAGTAAAATCAGTAAAGACATACCCAGATGCAGATGTACCATCCGATCATAATCTACTACTTGCTGAAGTCCAGCTGAAACTAAAAAGGATGAAAAACCCAAACCCTGCTAAACCAAGAATCGACAGAGACTTCATAATTAAACATGGAGGGAAGATTAAAGAAGAACTAGAAAATCATTTAAGGGATACCAACAACCTGAATGATGATGATGTAGAAGTGAACTGGAATAAATTTAAAAATGCAATAGTAGAGGTAACAAATTCAAAACAGAGAGAGGGGTACCACAAGAAACAACAGTGGATAACGGAGGAAATTCTTCATCTCATGGATGAAAGAAGATCTTATAAAAATAAAAACAAAGTAAAATACAATGAATTGCAGAAAACAATTAGAAGAAAAATTCGACTGGCAAAAGAAAAGTGGTTTGCAAAGAGATGCAAGGAAATAGAAGAGACAGAACGTATGCATGATAATTTCAATTTACACAAAAAAGTGAAAGAAGCAGCAGGCCTCTACAAAAAGAAAACCAACAACTTAGTTGACAAAGAGGGGAAAATTATCTTAGATGAGGATGAAAAACTAAAGAGATGGAAGGAATATATTGAAGAACTTTTTGAGGACACTAGGGATGATATAGATATGGGAAGTATAACAACTGGACCAAACATCACTATGGAGGAGGTTGAACATGCAATAAAAATAGCAAAAACAAGAAAAGCCACAGGACCTGATGATATCCCAGTAGAAATTTTAAAATTGCTGGAAGACAATGGGAAGAATTTTTTACTGCAGCTCTTCAATCAGATATACGAAACAGGAAAGATACCAAATGATTGGCTAAAATCAACCCTTGTGACAATCCCCAAAAAAATAAATGCAAAGAAGTGTACCGAATACAGAACAATAAGCTTAATGAGTCATCCCCTGAAAATATTCCTGAGAATAATACACACAAAAATATACAACAAAATTGAAGAGCGTCTAGGTAACACACAATTTGGTTTCAGAAACAATCTTGGTACACGAGATGCACTGTTCAGCATTCAGGTTCTTGTACAGCGTTGTAGAGATGTCAACCACAGTGTTTACATGTGCTTCATTGATTTTGAAAAAGCTTTTGATAAAATAAGACACAGCAAACTATTAGAAATCCTGAAACAAGGGAGACTAGATGACAAAGACATCCAAATAATAAAGAATCTGTATTGGCATCAGGTAGCAAATGTGAGACTAGGCCAAAAATACTCAGCTGATGCAGAAATAAGAAGAGGGGTCAGACAGGGATGTATTCTGTCTCCACTGCTGTTCAATATCTACTCTGAGTCAATCTTCAACGAGGCACTGGAGAACATCGATGCTGGCATCAAAGTAAATGGTGTTTGGATCAACAACTTAAGATATGCTGACGATACAGTTCTGCTTGCCAGTAAGCATGAAGACCTTCAGCTCCTCATCAACAGAGTCACAGAAACATCTGGAAAATACGGCTTGAAGCTTAACACCTCAAAAACCAAGATCATGGTCATCAGCAAACAACCCGTTAACTTACCACCAGTAAATTCAGAAGGAACACCACTAGAAAAAGTTGAAAGGATCACGCACCTCGGTTCTAATTTACATGAAAGCTGGGACATGACCGCTGAAGTAAAGACAAGGATAGAGAAAGCTCGAACAGCATTCTTCAAAATGAAAAAGGTCTTCTGCAGTCACGACATAAGCCTAAGACTGAAAATCAGGCTTGTCAGATGCTATATTTTTTCTATCCTGCTCTATGGAGTAGAGAGTTGGTCTCTGACAGAAGGCCACCTGAAGAGACTAGAAGCATTTGAAATGTGGATTTACAGGCGGCTGTTACGTATAAGCTGGGTTGACAAAATCAGAAATGAGGAGGTGATAAGCCGCCTGGGAAAGCCAAGGGAAATCATCAAAACAATTAAAAAATGAAAGTTAGAATATTTCGGACATGTGATGCGACACCCAGAAAAATACGGCATACTCCATTTAATCCTCCAGGGAAAGATTGAAGGCAAACGAGGTCCAGGCAGAAGAACAACATCATGGCTTCAAAATCTAAGGGACTGGTTTGGACAAAACTCAGTAGCACTTTTTTGTGCGGCTGCTGATAAAAACAGGATCGCCAACATGATCGCCAACGTCCGATAACGGATATGGCAGAAGAAGAAGAAGATGCAGCCACCTCACTCAAATTCATTTCTTTCTGGGCAGAACATATATATAAACTAGAAAAGATTTTAGATATTCTTGGCCAGGGAAGTATTTTCTAAATTAATACAATAGGCTTTCAGAACAAAATGAAGTATTCACTAACATTTAACCATTTCCTATTTGTGCTACAGTAATATGTTTTGTTTCTAACCAATAAAACAAAATTTTGAATTGGAATGTAGGTATCATGGAAGTTATATTTTCAAATAAAGCAAGTCAATCACTATTGTTAAGAGAAACAGCATGGTCTTCAAAATCAAGATAGTTATTCTTTGGGAAAACTGTCTGGTTTTCAGGGACATCCTTTATATTTCAGACTTTATAAAAAGAAATGCCAACACTGTAGTTCAATATTAACAGGAAGTAGGAGGTGTGGTGTTCAGTGGGTTAAAGACATAGGGAAGGTCTGTGATGGTTCAAGTCCTAGCACTTGTGTGGCGGGGTGAGCTTCTGTCACTTGCCTCGGCTTCTGCCATCCTAGCAGTTCTAAAGCATGCTACGTGCAAGTAAATAGGTACCACTTTGGTGGGAAAAATAACAGTGCTAACCCAACCAGTGTTTGACCTGCGAACCCAACCAGTGTTTGACCTGCCCAAATGTGACCCCTGACTGCGAGCTAGTTTGCTCCCTGTGGTGTACCAAACAGATTAGCAGTCTTAGGCAGTCAAACAACTACTCAGTATTAACACTGTTGTCTCCTGGCTAATGTACTATCACCATACACTAAATAAAATAATGGGAAGTAGTAAGTAATTAGTTTTAAGAGTGCTAACATTGTAATGTATAGATGTCTATTGAAATGTATATCCTACCTATTAGATAAAATTCATATGTAGGCTCGAAATGTAATACATATTAATTTCACATTTGTTTCACCTTCCACAGAGAAAGAGACCAAATTATCATTCCCAATGGACAAAGGAAGAAAGACAACTCTTCCATCAGTTCTAGTCAGCATGACCAACAATGAAGAAAAGTCAATTCTTATAATAACTGGAGACCAATGAATATTTAATCTGTTCAATGTATTTCACATTGTAATTTTTTTAATTACAAAATTGTTTTTCAAATACATAAATTTTAGAAAACTAGCACAAGACACAGGAAAGCAACCCTTATTTTGACAGAAAGGTCAACATCCTGCACAGAACTTATTTTCAGTGCCAGAATCAGCCACAGCAGATAGGCAAACAGAATCACCTCAAGTATCTTCAGTTTTGTCTTGAAATCTATTATTGATCCTACTGAATTCCTAGCAAACTGTGTGCAAATTCATACTGGGGGATAATCCTGATCTTTTATATTTGTACTCTTGACCAGTTTTATAAATTTTGGTAGAACATAAAACAAAGCTCGATTTATCTAACAGTGCTTCCTGGCACTTTAACTTCAGCATTTGTGCAGAAAGGATTTCAAACCAAAATAGGGAAGGGAGGAAACAGAGGAGGAAAACCGGGACACCTAGGATATTAAGCAGACCTATAACTATGCCCGACACAAATTCATCCCATTGTCACATACATGCCCATTTCACAGATCCAACGGACAGGGTTTGGCTCGTTATATTGTGAGAAAGTTATTGGGGAGATCCTAAAAAATTAACTCCCAAGATCTCGAGAAGCGAAATACATCCTGTCTCCAAAGAGAAATGAAAGAAAATCAGTGCCATCACATGATGGCGACGAGACGCCTTCACGCTGGGGCTCTCCAAACACGAGACTAGCCCTCCCGGTATCGCAACTACTAGGCTCATCATATTGGTTAGCTCCGACAGCAGCTGCGGTCCGACTCATTTGTAGAGAGCCGGGCTGAGGGCAATAATCAAGCGAGGGGGGTCAGGGCGAGCCTAAGCCAACTGGTGTAAACCTTGGGGAGTCGGGAGGTCTGGACCCCCAACTGTTGCAAACCCCGCACCGTCACACACACACACCCCGACCCAAGGCTCGCCGTTCACAGGAGCGTCCGTAGTAGTCTCCAAATACTATCACGCCAGGGAGCTCAGCACCAAAACTCACATTATCCAGAGAGCGCAACTGCCGCCGCCCTCCTGAAGCCGAAGCTCCCGCCATCGTGGGCTGCTCCTGCAGCTGCTTCCGGTGCCCCGCCCCCTTCGTTGCAATAAAGGAAACACCCCGCCTCCTCCGTTCTCGGGCACGACGTAGCGCATCTTCGACTTTTGTTTCCCCTCCAAAGCTCCGCCCACTTTCTATTGGCGCTGTTATTGGAGACACGTGTCTCTCAAAATAACCGCCTCTGTCTCGAGGGCCCCGCCCCCCACGCGTAGTCCGCTAGGCTGCCCAAGGGACAAAGGGGGAAAGTGCTATTTACTTTGCTGAAGGAGCAACTTCTTTTACCTGCTGATTACGCGTTTGAGGTGGATGGGCTCCTTCCTATTTTCAGGAAGGGGACGCCTAAAGCGACGGAGAGCAGAAGGATGAATTCGAGAAAGGGCAAAAATGTATTTCTGAAAGCAAAACAACCACCGTCTTCTGTCAGGACTAAGAGAACACGACGGTGAATGCGGTTGCTGATTTATTTATCCTACATATCTGGCAATGAGTTTAAACGTGACACAACCTTAACTTCGATCCCAGATTTCCCCCTTAGCTCCATCTGGTACCTAGCCCACGAGTTAGCTTTAGTCATCGTTAATTGTCCTGGAATAACACGTTTCTCCTTATTCTGACGTTATCTAAGAGTCCCCTGTCAGCTTCAAAGGGAGGCAAAATGCACTAATATTTCCTAATAGAATAATTAATCAATGGAACGAGTTGCCTCCAGAAGTTGTGGGTGCTCCACAGCTGAAATTAATGATTAATGTCTTAATAGAAGAGAATGTGCGATTTTGTCATATTTTTTTAAAAGCAGCATCATGTGTCTTTTATCTAATATGTATTTTATGTTAAAAGTATAATTGAAAGAATAACCTATATTTTTGTAAGCACACTAAAATCTACTGACCCAGAGATGGTGCAGTACAGCACACACAATCATTTATAGGTTATAAAAACATGCAATGATTTTTAGCATAAGATAGTAACCTCTATATTTTCTTATATTTATATGGAAAATAATTATTCTCAACAACATTTCAGTTATTCATTAAATACAGAGTGAAAATTATAGCAATTTTTATTTACAAACTGGATCCAGAGAATTTCAATCTTTGGGTCTAGATGGGATTGTACTGCAGTTTGGGAGTCATCCTGAATTCATGTCTTCTGGTTGAAAAATATGTAGCAACCATGACACAGCTTTAATATAAATAATGTGCCTGTTGCACCTATTACTACACTGGGAGGCCCTACTTAGAGAATCATGCCTTAGTCATCTTCCTTTTTGATTATGTGATCCATATGGGTTTGCCTTTGAAGACCACTCAGAAGCTACAGCTAGTACAGAACGTAGCAGCATAAGTAATTTATTTATTTATTGTATTAAATTTGGAGGTCACCAACTCCAAATAATTTACATTATAACATAAAAAACAAACCTGTCCTAGGAAATTGCATTTGAGAATTGAAAGAGAAATGTTCATTAATATAGTCGTCTTGGATGCAGGGTACCCACCTATCAGTGTTCACAAATGTTCATGATTTTATTTTACATTATTTCTTTTATCTATTTTTTGTCATTTATCTTAGTGGTCAAAATAGGCTCATAGGTGCTTACTTATGTATTGTGCAGCACAAAATCATTTAATTAATGTTACAAAGCATTGCTTCCAGGACTTAACTAGAGATTTTTCTCTTCTTAACTTTCCTTCATTGAAAAAAAGTTTCCTTTTAAAAAAAAAAATCAGCAATCCATAAAAGGCAAGGTCCTCTTATCCCATGACCATTAAGTTTACTCAAGAACCTTGATGATGAATTTTGTCAAAAAGTACTTGAAAATTCAAGTGTACAGTCTTGATAGTCACCTGTATCCGCATGCTTGTTGGCTCTCTCAAAAAACTTTATAAAATTAATAGAATTTACCTTTACTTAAGCTTGTTCCTCAATGTCCTCATTTTTTTTAGTAATAAATAGTAATCACTTTGTACCTATTTGTCTGGAACAGACATTATTACATTGATTGGCTTGTAATTTCCTGGATCGCTCCTAGGCCCATTTTAAAAATTAGAAATCATGTTGGTATTTCTAGTTCTCTGGTATTGAGACTATTTTGAGGTACAAGTTAGGTACTTTGGCTAAGAGGTCAGCAAATTATATCTCAATGTATATTCCTCATGTTCTTTATCATTAATGCTTTTTTCTTCCATTCTTTGTACTATGTTTTATTTTTCTTATGAGGAAAGGCTTTTTATTTCCTAAAGGAAGCCTGCTTTAACTTTTTTGGTTTACTGGATAACTACAAAGTACCCATGCTGGCTTCTTTCTGGACTTAGTTGACTTTTTCTGCCAGTAGAATACAGTAAAGTTGAGCCTGAATTTCTGAGATTTTATATAATCTCTAGATATTATAAAAAGATTTGGCTCTTTTGTCTCCTTTCAAGCTATTCGTTACTAGTCGCCTCATTTATGAGATTATTCTCTTTTATAGTGAAATATGATTGTGTTGGATCCTGCTAGCAATTTCTCAGTAACGTGTGCTAAATGCAACAATAGTATTGCAACCACTGTTTTTTGTCAGTTACAAACATTTACATTTCACACCACTTCACAAGCACCATTGAAGTTTAATTCTAATATTGTTTCTTCCCCTGTCAGTTCCAAGGACAATTGTTTTAAGACACAGTGATTGAGATTCATTTGGGGGGGGGAGCTACGTATGATGGTATCCATTCAGTGTGAGAGTGAGTGTGAGAATCACTGAAGTCCTCCATTATTATAGTTGCTTCTTTGCATGACTCCCTGATTTCTTTAACCATTAAAAATCACCATCACCAGTTCAGTTATGTGGGAAACAGTGTATTCATGGATATAATTTATATTTATAATTTATATTTGTGGCAAGATATTATCATGTAAAATTAAAGGGGTATTCAGTCTTTCAACATTATATTGTATACCTTCTTTGATATTAAGAGCACCACCTTTTTCAGTACTGTCCTTGCTCAGTCATTCGATTACTTCTGATATAATTTCACCAGGAAGGTCTTTCAATAATTGTTGCTTTCAGTTCTTATATGTTGATGTTTTATCAATACTGTAATACTAAATAGCCATCTTGTTTTCTGCCCCCTCTTTTTCAATTGCCTTTTATGTTTTCAAGCATCATCAGAGTCTGCTCTAATAACTTATATTTGAATTATATAGTATGTCCAAAATATTTAAGCATTATCTTCTTTTTAGTGGTTTCCATGAATAGTGCTATTTCATTTAATACTGAATTATTAGTTCTTGTAGTCCATGATATTCTCAACAATTTTTTTCAACACCATTGTTCAAAAATAGTTATTGTTTGTTCAGCATTTCTGGTTATTCTAGTATCCATTCACAGCCATATACTACAATTGGGCAAACTGTGACCTTTATAATATATGTATGTATGTATGTATGTATGTATGTATGTATGTATATACTTTTTGTCCTTCCAAATAAACTACTGTTCTCAGTGTATTGACTTTAATTATATCTGAATATAAACACCTTTCTTTCTCTTCTTTGCAACTCAGTTCTTAATTGAGCAAATTTTTCTTTGTTATCGTTTGCTTTCTACTTTCTACTTTTCTTCAGTTATTTTTGTGTAGGCAGACAACTATTTCATCTGTTGATGAATTTTAGGATAATTTTGTTGGTTACATCTCTAATGGTGTTATATATTTCAGTTTAGAGTTTTTCAAACACTTTGTTTAACAAACTATCCATATCCATATTCTTTACTTCTGTTGCATAAGCATACTGAATATTGATGAGGTCATTTCTTATTAGTCTGTTTTATTAATTTTCTTTAGTTAAAATTTTAGAAGTGGTAGTTAAAAATCATTCAGCATCTGGTTTTATTTTTGGTGATTGAACTGAGCTTTTTCATCTTTGCTGCAGAATACATATTCAAATTAATTTCATTGTTGCCTATGTTTTGATGTCAATGTTTATAGCTGTCTTTTACATTATTGGAAGAAGATATTTGCTATTAACATTTAAGTTTCTTTTCAGAACTCTATTAACCTTTCCCCTGCTTCATTTCATACACTAAGAACTTTCCCCATTATTCCAAATGCTATTTCTAACTTTAACATTCCTGTCTTCTATAATTAGTATGATATCTGTTTTGATGTTTTGTCAGTGTCATAAAGTTGCTAGTCAAGCTTCAGAATCTTGGAAGCTGGGTTCATGTACTTTATCCCTTATCAGTGACTGCGTTTACAGCTGAATCTCATTATTGCCTTTGATCTTGTTTCTTACTGAATTTTGTTTAATGGGAAATAACAAATCACTTATCTGACATCACAAAAATGTCCATCTTTTGGAATAGTACTTTCAATGGTGTAGCTCATAGTTTCATTGGAATCACAGGTTACAAGGTAACAATTCATGAAAGGCAAGCCATAATGCCCTTAACTATAAACCATTATTTTTAAACCACAATAAGTAGGTTCACATTAAGCCAAAACCAGACAAACTATGTAATGGCTTAGAACAGTGCATTGAAATCAGTTAGTAGTTTCCTGTCTTTTCAATAGGAATAATTTATTAAATGTTTATAACAGCTGACTCTAATGTATATGGCACCTGATCCTGGGTGGTTTACAAATTGTTAAAACATTTTAAAACAAGAAAACAATACAAAGGAAACAAAGATGCCAGAGATAACAAATCCATATGGGAAAAAAGAAAAGGGGGCTTCAATCATATTTGTCAAAAGGCTGGATGAAAAGTTGGGTAAAATATATAACAATTATTATTAGAGCACTGTTGTGAAAAACAATTTTTGGGAGTCAGTTTACAAAATGGTCAAAATACATGAAATGTGGAACTGGAAGAAAGGGAAATAATTTCCAAATAATGTAACATTATTTGGTTACTCTTCATGGGGTACAGTCCTAAATTAGACATTCAAATCCAGCTTGAGGGCTTTACATCTGGTTGCTTCCTATGAGAACTGCAATGCTTCCTATGAGAACTGCTGTTAAAACAATTTGAACCTTCAGTTGATCTCAATAGATGGAACATATAATAGAATCCACAGATCACTGCAAACAGTTCAGGTGACTGAAAAGTTTAGCTGACACTTATCCACAGGTCTACAAGTACAGCATTGCTTACACTCTGAATGGGAGACCTCATCATAAAAGTCATTTTCTAATCTTTCATTCTTTCTTTCAAATCATTTACAACCACTTAAGACATCTATGAAGAAAAAGCGTGAAGAAGAACCTCCGGCCAACTGCTAGGCACAATGACCTGGTACCATTGAGATATTGTGTTTGTTAGGGATTCACAGACACATCCACTTTGACAAGGATTGCCTACACTTTTGCATGTAGGAATTACACCACTTATGGCTGAAGTATAAGTTCAAGTAAGTTGGTTTCCCAGATGCTAGTCCAGCAATTAAACTGCTCCATCATCTTGGCTGCCCTAGTTCCAGGACCACCATCCCTGCTCATTGTGAATGCTACGGTAGAAGTTACTTAAAATGTCTGTAGGGACCTGATATGAAGAAAGCTGTGGACTCTGTGGGGAAAAGACGAGGACGCATCTTCAGCTAGTCATTTTCCAAACGGCAAAGAGAACCACACTTAGCACCAAATAGGATTTCCGTGTTTCCCCTCCTCTGCCTTCCCTGTATCCACCCCAATACCAGCTGCTTCTATTGCAAACCTCATTCTCGCGTGCCCCTTAAGACAGGCAGAGGAGGAGGAGGAAGAGGAGGAGGGGGAAGACGTCGGAGTCCATCCTACTCCCCCCCCAGTACGTGTTGACGTCACATTTTTTTCTGTGAAGAGGATAAATCGGGTTAAGCTTGTCCAGACCCCGGAAGTAGAGGGTTTGCAGGCTTGGAGGAGATCGTGAGGCGTAAGTAGGCGCTAACATTTGGCTCCGCTTGAGCGGAGGAAGGAAACTATAGTAGGTTGCGCCGGGGCTGCGTTCTACGGGCAGGCTAGGCTGATTTAATCTAGGAAAGTATTGCCGCTCCCTGGGCTTTCTACCGGGAGAGTCCCAGCGTTTGCGGCTGGCATGGTGCTGGCGCCGGCGTTCGGTGCTTGTGTTTTTCGGAGGGAGCAGCCCGAGCGGAGGAGCCGCGATGGAAATGCTGCTGCTGCAACCGTTGGGGTGAGTCTCGGGGCCCGGCTTTCCCCCGTTTGATCTCTTCCGGATGTGTTGGATTCAACACCCATCGCCCCCAGCCTGGCTGAAAGTGATGGGAGTTGAAGTCCAGAGCACCCCGAGGACTCCCAATTGAAGAGGACTGCTAGATAAGTGAAGGTGGGCCGGGCACTCTCCTAATACCGTAAGGTTTCTGGAGAGAATTGCCCCTTTGCAGAATATCATTATCTTCCAACAGGCCTTGGTCCTATTACTAAACTGGAATATCGCGTTTCTGGAACCTACGTCCCAATAATCCCACCGTATTCTGAACATGTACAGAGGGCATTTCATATTTTATAGTAACTATGGTAAAACAACAGCTCATATCTGGGTTTGGATAATTTGGTCATTCTGCCTGGAAGGGCTGTTTCCAACCCC
This sequence comes from Azemiops feae, assembly GCA_023970755.1. Classification (NCBI taxonomy): domain Eukaryota; kingdom Metazoa; phylum Chordata; class Lepidosauria; order Squamata; family Viperidae; genus Azemiops; species Azemiops feae. Next base: position 2,272,466 of record JALGBA010004234.1, read on the forward strand.
GTTATCTTTAGGGTTTGGCTGTGGTCAGTTTGAAGTTAGAAAACTGAACAAACAGCCAGAGATACTCCTTTTGCAATTTATATACTGTATTCCAAAACAGGCCCTTGAAATTCCAAACAGCTTCTGGGTGAGTTGTGGCTTAATTGAAGATTTGGGTTACTTCAACCAAAGTTGTCAGCATATTGTAAGTAAGAGAGCAGCTTTTTTAGGTAGGTTGTCTTTACTTTGGTTATCCTTGTGCTAAGTAATCTTAAGTATTTGAGGGTCAACTGGGACCCACTGACAGAAAATCCTCAGGAGAATGCAGATTAATCCTTGTTTGCTGCTTTTCTCTGCATGGAGAAAATTACTTTTTCATTCTAGTCACAATTTGAATAACCAATAATGATAGTTGAATACTAGCAATGTGTACTTAAAATTGATGGCTGAAATGAAGTTTTTAACTGTCATTTGGAATATCTGTCATTCTTGGTTTTGTCCAATAATAATCACTGGATGAATAAAAATATGTTTCCATCATTTTAAATAGAAAAATGAAGGTAGAATAATAACTTGTCACTTTGAATGTACACTAATCGGCATACATTAAAATGAAATTTTGTTGCATATAGCTCTCAAAGGGTCACGACCTCCAATATACACTACATAAACATGACATAAATACAGAATTATGCATATACCTACATATATTATATGACATAAACAACACAGTCTAATTCGGATTATACATGTGCATGGTGAGAAAAATGAACCTTGAAAGTCTACCAGATGGATGGCATAGGGAACAGAACAAAGCTATTACAGAATCGGGTAGTCCTGCTAGAAATACTTCGAAACCTCCTCCCAGAGGGGAGCAACAGAAACAGACCGTAAAGTGGGTGTGTGGGGTCTCTAACAAAGCTTTGAGCTCTAAGCACATAGTGCTTATAAGCAGCATCCTGAATACCAGGTAAGGTAAATTATGTTTCTGCATTGGGAGTTTTCAATTTTAAAAAGTTCTAGGAAAAGTGGAGATTCATGACTGAAGAAATTTATGTGCACATGAAATGTTACTTTTAACTTAATTTTTTCAAAGTAAGCTCTCCCCTGGGGTCTGTGCAACAGGTATTGGATGAGGGTGGCAAGGAAAAGAGCTTTCCCATGATGGCATCTTAACTTTGGGATTCTTTCAGATGCTTATTAAGATTTAAGCACCTGTTCTAAATTTGCCTTATTTGTCCAGGCGTTAAATGGTTCAGTGAACCTGAAGCTGTTTTTAAATATTTTATTCTTAGTAAATACTGCTCTTATTTTAGGTGTTTCATTTTAGAGGCAATGTATTAATGTTATTTTGTTGTAGACTACAGTACTTTAAAAAGAAATTTGGAACATATAGGTCTTTCACTACGATCTTCCAAATTTGTCTTCCAGTTGCATGTAACTCTTCTGCTACTGGGCAGCTAGCTATATAATTTTTGTGAGCATCATAAAAGAGCCATATTTTATTAGATTTTCTTGTTACATGGAGTCCTTTCCAAAACTGATTCCCCCCCCCCCCTCTGATTCTAATTACATTTTCTATTGGCTTCAGGTCTGACGTGAATTTTCGTAAAGAAAGTTTTGGAAGATGTTTCCTAACATGATTTCCCTCTAATGTTTTAGATTTTAACTCCAATAAGATATGGAGCATGTGCCAGTGACTGCAGAATAATTGGTACTTTAGTGGCATTAAGCTCGAAAAAATTAGGGATTTTCTGATCATTTCAGTGACATGAAGAGAAAGGACATGCAGAAGCTGAACGTCCTTTCTCACTTGATGGGAATATAGAATTAAGTTGGCATTAATGAATTGTTATCTGAACTGTTAAATTACAGTACGCTAGTAAAGAAAAGAAATATGTTTTGTGATCTTCATCTTTTATTTTAAGACTCTGTCCAAGTTTGTTTCCCAGGAAAACCAAAAGTGTTAGGAAAATTACATTTGAAATTAAATGTTAAAACAGTCCCAGTGTTTGTTTTTTGGGTAGTTTCTTCTGTGAAAGGTAGTGATATATGATAATATCAATCTTTTATGTACAGGATAATGAAGATGTTTGGAGAATTATGAAAGAATAGAGGAACTTTTCTTTATTAGAACCTTGGGCATTTTAGTACAGTATCTCAGCGTTATCAAAGTGGAGGAGCAGCAACAGGCAATCATCCCATAGCTAATTGTATAAAGTGCTTGCACATTTCTCATGTTCACCACTTCACATGTGTAGTTGCTGTCTTCTAGTCTAGTATTAGTTCTAGTCTGTTTTTTTAAGGAATTTGCTCATTTTGAACATAAGATCAGCAGGATAAAATGCTGGGTATTTTAAAAACAACCATCTGTAAGTGTTAAATTGTTTATCAGATCAGAATACTGGAATAGTGGGTATATAGAAAAGTGGTTGTCAATTATGCTTTAGTTTTCATTTTAAAAAATCATGGAATTGTTTTAAGTTTAAGACTATGTCATACATGGGACAACTACGTGTTTTATTTTAATAAGACAAAATTGTTTACTTGAGATATTTTTGTCTTTATGTCTTAAATTTGGGAATCATGTTTTTGTTTGCTTTTTGCTGTGAACACATCTTCAACAAGCCCATGATTTTCAGACCTGTTGAATTAAAATTTCCAGTATTTCCCATCATGCCGATGGCTAATGATCATGCAGACTAGCTATTCTGAAAGATATACTTGAATACATAGAATACAGCAAATTGGGAAAAGTTGTTATTTCCTTATTAATAGTTTTGGTTATAGAGCAGCCCCATTTGGTCAAATAAGATATTTTTAATCAGATTTGCTATTTCTGTGATGAATCATTTATTATCTTTGTTTGAATGTCTTGCTATAAATACATGGTTGGATATATTGTGATGCTAAACTACAAAAGCTTGGAAGTCCAGGTAGCCAAGCTAGTGGTAAGAGTATTCTAGGAACTGCACTTCCCTGTTCCTTCTATAAGACTAAACCATGTATCAAGATATAAGTTGGGTCACAATATTGTTTTTGGTATAATGTTTGTTGAAAAGAAAAGTAACATTGGGTTTTTTTTTCTTTCAGACTTGGTTAAAGGACAAATGGTGTTTCACCTTTTTTACTGTATGCTGTTAGCGCTAACTTCAGTTTAGTGTGTTTCGATGTGTCTGTAATTGTAGTTACTTTGGTCTCTTATCAATGATTTAATTAGATTGTGGATTTTTAAATTTTGGGCTTTTCCTAGTTTGAATTTCACTTGGGAGTTGGGTTGTTCATCCCAAAGCTTAAAGGCATAGTCAAAGCTAAAAGCACATTTCACCTGGCTTAGTTGCAGAACTGTAAGTGAATATGTATGTAGATATTACAAGCTTTTGTGCCACTTCAGTCAAGGACTCTAAAGCAGCTTATAAGGCTATATAACAATAATATAGTGGAACAATAAAAACACACATAATAAATTAATCAGTTTAGCAATAGTAATAATTGAGTTGGTTGCAAACTCTCATGGTTAACAAATTTTCTTTTTTCTTTTTCTTTTTTTCAGATGTACCAAATTATGCCCGCAGAAATCTCCAGATTTAAAAGATGATAATACTGAAAAACACTGTCCTGTTACAGTGAATCCTTGGCACATGAAGAAAGCTTTTAAAGTTTTGAATGAATTAAGAAGGTATTGTTCTTGAAAAGTAGGCAGTATCTTTAGTAGTTTTCCAGATTTTGCTCTTATTGGAATACAATGTTGAAAATGAAATTGCATTATTTAAATAAGATGCTGGGCTGGCCATTGCATTTTCTACAATTGTTATTTTTTTTTCTCCAAAGCTGGTCAATAAGATTTTGAAGGGGAAACTTGAACTGCCTAATACAAGTTTTTTGGATGGCAGAAATTTCAGCTCTTTATTAATGACAAATCTGTTTTCAAATGCTGATAGTGACTAAATGTTGTAGATTAAGGATGTCATGTCATTCCCCCACCCCTGAAAAATTATGAAAGTATTCCTATGAGAATAAAATATGTGGATAGGCCAATGATGGGATTTAGGCTTTGAGGATGGGATTTTATCCTCTTAAGGTGGTGTCTCCTCTTCAGGGACAAAGTGATAAAATATTACTGGACCACCATTGGGTCACTACTCCACTAATTGTGCTCTTGTCCCATGTTTTGTAGGTGCTGCTATTTTGGGTTAGGTCCCCTACTTTTTCTTCACTATCTTGTGCTAACTTGAACAATATAGGCCTTGCGTCTTTCATATCTCCTATGCCTCACTCGTTTTGGCATATGACTAAAACTATAGTCATTTTTTTGTTATGCCGTTTATTTTAAATGTTCTTTCCTAATGTCCGATAAGCTGTTAGCTATGATATGTTGAGATCTGGCCACCAGAGTTTGCTATATTGCTATGGACATCTGCAAAGGGAAAACTAAGTATGAGCAGTATAGCATACCATGCCCCAATTAAATAAACTCTAAACCATCATAAGCATTTTGTGCACATCCATAAATGCATCAAACAATTAAGGAGGCCAAAGTCTTATTCCATTAGTGATGAACCATTCATTAACCATTCTACATAATCTTATACTTGGTTTGCTTCCATTGTATTCTACTCTTACTGCAATCAATTTTCAACTCCACATTTGTCCAAACATTCCACAATTCAAGCACTTTCATTTTATCATATGCTTTCTCTAAATTAGCAAAGCACACAACACACATTTCTTCTTCATACATTCCTCAGGGATAGCAAAAATCTTGTCTATATACCTACTGCCTGGCATAAAGCTGTGGTGCAGTTCCTTTCTTACTGATAGAATTCTGATCTACTGTTGTATGAGGTAATGAATATTTTCCCTGACACACTTAACAAACTAATTGCCCTTCTTTCTGCATTCACTCTTAGCCACTTTTCAGTAGAATGCCATTATTTTTCCTCTGTACACTTGACAGGTAGAGATGCAGGTCTCCAAAGCTAGTTTGCACTCATAACACATGCAGAATTTCCTGTTAAAGGTAAGGACAGCACCTGGCATAACCAAAGCCCTGCTTTACCTTAAACATCATTTCACCTTTCTAGGCAAGATAGGATCTGTGATCAAAAGTCTATCTTGTGAGCCAAAATACTGTTGCCTTCGTCTCTTCTATTCTTCTAACTTGGTTCTCTGAAAAATTAGAATAACGGTTCCAATTAACATTGTACCTTCTGGTTGAGAGCCATGGTGAGCTAGAGATCGCTTTTGTAGCAGGATGATGTTACAGTGGAGGTTAGAGTGGGATGCAGAATCCTGGCTTTTGAAATTCTCTCTGGATCTTTGAAATAGCCTACGTGATTCCATACAGCTGCTCTTTGTGAGTAAACTACAGGAATTTTAAGTAAATTTACTTAAATTATGTACTTGGTGAATGAAGAAGAAAGTGACTTTTTTCTTTTTCCCCACATTTTTATATTTTTCTACTTTATATAGCTTTTATTCTTTTTATTGTAGTCTTTAATACATTATTTGAAAAAATAATACCAAGAACTTCTATTCATCAAAGTTATAAATGTGGACTTGTATAAAATCCTGAAGAGGTTTACTTCCACAAAACTATTTAGAATACAGTGATGAGATACTCTGTTCTGGAGCTGCCTTATTTGTTCATTATACTGAATGCAATATCCATTTATGCTTTACAATTAGAGACCAAACTAAATTTCATTATTTGCTGTTGACACTTCATTTTTGAGTATTATTCAGTCATAACAAGATTTAATCATGATATCAATAATTCCTTGAGTTATTTCCTCATGAACATGATTAGAAAAATGATGTTAAGCAAAATGATTTCACAACCTAACATTTTGTTGTAAATCAAACATAAAAATTGGCTTTCTTAATGGGCCTAGCACTACATTGTTTCAAGAGTAAGTGTATATTATCAAGGAGTAGAAGCTTTCTATGAAATTATACTGTAAACCTTTTTGGATACTGTAAGTCTATTTCTTTACCACTTTTGCTATTACAGGTAGTCCTCGACTTACGATCACAATTGGGACCAGAACCTCAGTCGTTGAGACAAGTGGTTGTTAAGCAAGATGCCCATATGTGCCTGCTTTACTCAGTTGCCACAATCCCAGCACTCCTGATTATGGTTGTTGATTGATTGGGTCATTAAGCAAATGGAGCAAAGAAGCCACCTGCTGAGTACTGCTCCTTCTGTGTATGGAAGGAAACAACTCCAAAGAGCTACAGGAATGGAGCTCAGATCTTTGAGAGTTGACCGCCATTTTTGCAGCCCTTTGCAAGAGTTGTCCTCCTCTCTGTGTGGGGAAAGAATGGCTGCAGGAACAGAGCCCAGATGTTCAGGATATGACCTTTGTTTCTGCTGCTTTTCAGATCAGTCCCCCCACTTCCATGTGCTGAAGGGAACTCCTTCAAAGAGTTGCAGGAATGGACTTCATCAGCTGGAGTTGTTCCTGCCCCTTCAGCAGGAACTCCTTTTGCTCTCAAAGGGCTTCCTGTGGTGGGGTGGGGAATCTCAGATCACAGGGAGCTGAGATTCCCTCTCACCTGAGAATCCCTGCTGGTGGGCAGCCCTTTTGTAATCTTCTCGGCTGACTTCTTGTTGACTTTTTGCGGGAGCCAGCAGAGAGGTTTGTAAATGGTGATTGCATTATTGTGGAGCACTTGCTAATTGGTTGTAAGTGCAAACAGGTTTCCCATATTGTGATCACGTGACTGTGGGGTTAATGGTGCAATGTTTTGTGATGGCTGGAAGTGCTTTGTAGGCCATAAAGCACCCATTCTGTTGGTGTTGTAATTCCAGATCATCATTAATTGAATCCTCATAAGTCGAGAACTACCTGTAGTAGCATGACAAGGTGGAGAAAACTGTAGCCTTTATATAGTATTGAATTACAACTTCCATGTGGCCATTTGTTACAGATATTGTAGATCAGGGGTCCCCAACCCCCGGTCCGTGGACCAGTACCGGGCTGCGGCATGCCAACAATCGGTCCACACAAACAAGCAAAACCTCATCCACGGGATGCAGGCAGCACACAAAACCACGCACCCTCTGATCCGCAGAAAAACCTCTCTCCACGGAACCGGTTCCTGGTGCCCAAAAGGTTGGGGACCTCTGCTATAGATTATAATTCAAGTTTCCAATCCTGGAATTAAAGAATAAACTCTGCTTAATTTCTGAAAAATGTCTTTGTTTTTGGTCTTACGTGTTTACTATACTTATGTGGTAAAAGTAAGCTTATTAAGTCAAAATATATGTAAGGAATTATATACAGAAGCAAGGTTCTCAAGCTTTTTACTACTGTTGATAATGATAAACAAATTTATTCAACCTTCCTATGATAAAAGAAATTATTTTTATCAGGGATAAGACTGGGTAAGAAATAATGTTCCTCTTTTAATTGTTAAATTTTAATCTTTCTGTCATGGGTTCTTAAATCTAATGGAGCTTGCACAGAAAAGATGGGGTCCAAAGCCTGAAGTGAGTTTTGGTAGCACTTAAACTTTGCCTTTACAAGTATGGTTAGGTTTTTTAAAATAATTGCAGGGTTTTTCCTTAATAAAAAAAGATAAGCTCAATAGCTCTACTAGCAAGGAAAATGATAAGATCCTGAATATTGATATTTTATTAAACTTATTTAATATCCACAGTAGCCTGTAACTAACAAGGCAATGCTTATCTTTCCTGTGATTTAAGGTTATTTTTGTTGTCTTTCTTAATAGTCAAAACCTATTATGCGATGTGACAATAGTAGCTGAAGACATGGAAATTGCAACTCATCGAGTTGTATTAGCAGCTTGCAGTCCATATTTCCATGCAATGTTTACAGGTACCTTTTTTTTCTTCTTGTCTCTTGCAGTTGAACTATCTCAGCCTATTTTGAAAGGCATAAGCTTAATGGGTATTTCCTCAAGACATTGCTATGCTGCATGTAAATATGCACAGTGTATTTAAAATACTTTAATAAGTAAACTTTGTTCTTGAAGCTGATTCCTAGAAGTAAAAGCTGTGCCTTGGAAGCTATATTCTTGCTAGTACTGCTATCTTTGGTGTCACCACCATTAGTTGGTAAAATGTGTTCTGTAAATTGCTGAAATACTGTAGCAGAAAAAATATATGGATTGAGAAACTATAGAATTGAAAGAATGGATGGAGGATGATAGCTTTACACCTTACGTTGGAGTGCTTTTTGGGCCCAATTTCAGATGATTGGACCACGTGTATTGCCATGATGCTTTCTATGCCAATTGGATTTTTGAATGTTCATGCTCTGCACCAACTGTCCTGTGTATCCAGGATAGGTATGTAAATTGGTTTGCAAGTAATTGTTAATTCAGTTTAACCACATTCAGCTCATTTGAAGAAACATTCTTTCATCTGTAATAATTGTATTAAATTGAAAATAATGCAAACTAAAAGGAAAATGAAGGGAAAAGTGTATGAAAGCAATACACACACATATCCTTTACCCCTAAAAAATGACTTTCCACCCTCATCATACCAAATATAAACAATTCTATAATCTTTCCACCTCCTCTTAGCTAACAAGTATAAAATTCTTCATCCCATTATGTCTTTTAACAATATCTCCAATCTGATTATCAGCAAAATCTTTCAATTCTAAAATATTAAGTAACATATATAAAATGCAACAAGCATATCCTGACTCTTTAACTGTAACAAAATCCCATTTAAAAAGCATAAAATGGTCTTTTTATGCTAATATAAACTCAATAAAACAAAACAAAAGTTTAATATTACAAAAATAGATCATTTCTCTATTATAAAAGACTCTCTTTTATACACATTTTCCCATTCCACACACCAATAATTCTGAAATACTATGCCAAATAGCAATTTATACCATTCAAAAAAAAATTTCAACTCTAAACTACAAAAAAATATGTCAAAAATATAATCTCAGCATTCTAATATAAACAAAAATTTAAAATTTAACATAAAAATAGCTTCTCCTTTAATGAGAAAATTTCATCCAATTTTCTTATTTTGAATAAAAAGTTAAGTTTATCTGTCTAAAGCTAAGATACATAAACATACATAGACATACATAGATATACATAAATATATACAAAAACATGTTTATGTATTAACATACATAAACATATACACATGTGGAGAAAACCTTAACACCATATTAAGTGTAAGCAAACCAGTATATCACATTTTTCAGTTAAGATACCAATAAAATCTAAAAAGAGCTACTCAAAATGACAACATATCCCATTTCATTCCTGGGCAAATAAACAGACTTTGTAGTCCTTTTCTTTACAGTCTTTCTCTCTAAGCGATTCAGATGGTTATTAGTCCTCATTGCAAATTTCTTCAGTACTTTAATCAGTCTTGTGAATCCAACAAAACGAAATTATTCCAATTGCTCTCTAGAATTATCATTTTTATCTCTTTCTTAATTTTTAAAGTTTCCCCCTGTATATCTCATGACACATTCTTATTCAGAGTTTCCTTCATATTTTTCTTGGATAGATTTTGCTGCACATCTTGTTCTGCAACATTTTTTTCTGATAACAGATAGTTTCAAAGAAGCCAAAACATAGCTGATATAATTGAATCAGATTGCTGATGCAGATCTCATTCCTCAAAGATATCTCCCAAGCACCATAATAAGTTGTTTCTCTTATTATGTCTTAAATCTCAAAAGCAATTTTCTCCCCACAAACATGCATTCTTTAAAAAATAATTTTGAAGCTTTAATATTCAAAATCCAATGATTCAACATTTTATGAGCCCCTTTTTCTGTAGCCAAAACCTTGTTTTGGGTTTTGCTCTTTGTTTTTTTAAAAGGTCTTAAGGATTATAAAAATAGATCTTCATGTTCTTATATTAAGGTTTGAAGGCATTCACCCATATTTCCAGCCTTTTCACTCTTCTTTGAAGCTTTTAATAGACAATTTTCAGAGGTAGTTAGCAAGGAAAACAAACAAACTTGGTGTCCTTTTTTAAAAAAGCTCTATTTGCAACTGGAGCAATTATGGCAAATTCCCCAGTCTCCTAATTATCCCCTCTTCCAGAAACTGCCATCTTACAGTCTTTTCATGAGGGGCAGCCATAAGGAAAAACAGCTTGGGCAATCTCACCTCTCTCTCTTTTTATCCACAAATGTTAAAATGTCCACAAACGCTAGTTTCACTTTTCCATGGAACTGCCTTCAGGCCACCATCTTCTCCCAGAAGGTCCAACAAATATTTTTTTCATTCATCTTTTGAGTAATAGCATCTCCTCAACCAAGTACCTCTTTTTAAAAAGACAATTCTTCTGTTTCAAACAGTAATGAATTTTGGCTGCAGCATTCCTAAGAGATATTTAGATAAAAATGTAAAATGTTAGATTCTTGTTAAGGATAGGTAATTTCTGCTTTTCTGAGATGTATATAAATAAAAGTAACTGGGTGTAATGACAGATGGTCAAGGTCTAGTTAGTTTGGGAATCAGCCAGCTTCTGATGTTATGAAGCTAGATTTGTTTTCCTTAGTTCAAGTTGCTATTTTAACACATTGGATATTGTAGGCATTTTCCATTGTTAACCAATAGATTTTGGATATACATCAGAAAAGCTCCTCAGAGCTGAGATTTGCTTTAAATTCTCTTTTGTAAACATTCATTCTGGCACTACAAATAGTTCTATATCAATCTCCACGAATTGAAAAGGTATCTTTTTACATTTGCAAAGAGATGAAATTGTTTTATATTATAATAAATCAAAATGCTGCTGCTATTAAATCCTCTTGATTAATGCTTGCAATTTATTTTGAAACTTTTTAAAAAAAAATCACTTTACATATAAAATGAATTGACCAAATTGGTGTACATTCCACTATTTATTAAACTCTGTTTTTTCCATATACTGTTATGATATGATACCATGCCATATCTAGCAACTGCTGGCAGCCAGACTACTCTGTAGATTTTTCTGGCTTTCAAAATACATGGCAACGATGCTAGTCCATGTATGATATGCCATATAATAGATAGATAGATAGATAGATAGATAGATAGATAGATAGATAGATAGATAGATAGATAGATAGATAGATAATCATAATATAAAATAAATATGAAAGTCCAACAGTGCTTAAGCTTCCAAGCAGTCAAGTTATGAGCAATAGTGAAACATATATGTACCTGGTCTTCCAAAATATTTATGTAATTTGAACAGGAGGTAAATTAAGTTTTATTACTGCTTTTTAATTCCAGATTTATCCTTGTAGAGTAATGCTTGAGAATCAGCTTATTTCTCTTCCTTAAGAACAGAAAGAGCTTCCTTTCTGGTCCCTGGTGCTTTTGAATTATGGTTGTGCAAAATTAGAAAATTATGAATTCTTGTCTAAGATGTCAAAAATTCTGAAAGGCATTCAGTATCTCTTGGCTGGTACTTTGGTACCTGTGGGTATTATATTGCCATTTCCTCTTTTATTACTGTGGAATTACTTCTTTTTGCAGCATGTTTGTTCCACTTGCCAATGTCTGAATTAATCTGTTTTGCAGGTGAAATGAGTGAAAGCCAAGCAAAGGAAGTTCGAATCAAAGAAGTTGATGGTTGGACCCTTAAGATGCTCATTGAATACATTTACACAGGGGAAATTACAGTTACAGAAGAAAATGTTCAGGTGAGTGAGATGATTATATTCATTTTTCATAAAACACTTATGGTGGGACAAATCTCTGGGTTTGGCAAGAGTAATATTTATTTCTTAGCATATGACTGAAAAAAATGTGCATCTTTTAACAATATTTCTGTGGTCTTCTTGCCCTGTTGTAGCACAAAACAATCAATGAGCATCTTGCATGTGCTTGCATTTTAAAAAGATCTGCTGAGTTGTACAGGCCTTGACAAAGTACTCTTAATTGTATCAAGCAAATGGACAGAAAAGGTTAGGGTTGGAAACCATTGAAAATCTAAACAAATCTATTGTTTGAAGAATACATCTTAATATATTTTCATTTCAGATTAAATACTATCGTGGGCTCTGAAGTAAGCACTAGGACTTACTTTTGGGTAGGGCTTACTTTTTGCCAGTACTAGCAGGCTGTGAGTGCGCGGGGGCGGGGTGGGGCCTGCGCATGGGGTGGAGACACAACGCGGCGGCGAAAGCATGGTGGCGGACCAAGTACCAGTGCGAGTGGGGTGCATGCCTTTCCCGTGCCAGGCCAGCCCCTGCAGCCCTGGGGTGGCTGTGCTGGGCAGTGGGAAGGGCACCAAGGTGGGGGCGGCTAGGCCGACGCTCCTCTGGCTGGAGTGAGGGGGGGCTTTGCCCTGGGGATCTGGGGAGGCCACCTTAGCGGGTGGGCTGTGTGCCCTTCCCATGCCAGGCTAGCCCCTGCCCTGGGGATCCAGGGAGACTGCCTTCCTGGTCTGGCCGGACCCGCCTGAAAGGTGAGCAGGTAGGCGGCAGCCCAGAACCAAGCTGGCAGGTGGAGTGCTGGAGCCTCGGGGAGGGAGGGTGCTGAAGCAAGCGGGTGTCCTGCTATCAGCGCCCATGCCGGCTGCCCCTTCCCCATGGAGCTGGAAAGCTTGCCATACCACCACCCAGATGCTCTCACTTCCCCTAGGAATTGCATTTCTTTGCTTACGTGATTTCCAGCCTCGTCCTGTTTCTGCTTCACAATCCTCCATGTGCAGGGAAATAAAAGAAGTTTGTGGGGGGGGGGAGTCAAATCAATTCCAACTTTGCCAGATTTTTTTTTTCGCGAGTAGTTGGAATTGATTGTTTGACTTTTTTCCCCCCACAAACTTATTTTGTTTTCCTTCACGCAGCAGCAGAGGATCGCAAAGGAGAAACAGGACGGGGCTGGAAGTCAGGTAAGCAAAGAAATGCAATTCCTAGGGAAAGCGAGAGCATCTGGGTGGTGGTATGGCAAGCTCTCCAGCTCCATGGGGAAGGGGCAGCCGGCATGGGTGCTGATGGCAGGATGCCCGCTAGCTTCAGCACCCTCCTTCCCCAAGGCTCTGGCGCTCCACCTGCCACTTTGCTCCTGGGCTGCCGCCTCCTCACTCACCTCTTAGGCGGGCCCGGCCGGGAAGGCGGCCTCTCTGGATCCCTGGGGCAAAGGCCCCCTGCTCCAGCCAGAGGAGCGTCGGCCTGGCTGCCCCCATCTCAGTGCCCTTCCTGCTGCTGCCCAGCATGGCCGCCCTGGGGCTGCAGGGGCTGGCCTGGGACAGGAAGTGCACGTGCCCCGACTGCACCGGTACTTGGTCTGCCAGGCCTCATGGCAGCAGCATTGGGCGCAATGCGCGAGGCGTCAAATGGCCGCAGCTGGTGGCAAACAGATTCCTTTCCCCCATCGACTTCGCCTCATTGCAGAGGCACTGGCAGCTCCCCCCCTTACCTCGTGCCAGAATTGGCGGCCGGCCGTCTGTGCAGGCTCTTAGGTAGGGCTTACTTTTGGAGGGAGGACTTATATTAGGCCCATCCCCCCAAAATCAGTTGGGGCTTACTTTTGGGAGAGGGCTTACTTTCGGAGAAACACAGTATACCTATATCTATAATAACAGAATTTCCTAGTGAAAAAATGGGCACAATTTATATCACAGTAAATAAATGAATTACCGGTACATTTATGTGCATATTTGTGCATCATTTGTGAAACCAGAAGAAATATAATGCTGTGCCTGTTCTTTCTTTTCTTTTATCATTGGGCCCCAAAGGTTATAAATTTAATTGACTGTAGAAAAGTATGTCCTTAATAATGAGTCCACCCTAACCCTAACCCTAACCCATAGAAAACACTTAAGTTGCCAGGCAGATTTAATTTAAAGAATGGGTTGGACACAACCGTGTTGGTTAAGCAATCAAGGGGCAAAAAGATAATATTTTAAGTAATAGTTAATCTTTTTAGGAGTTGTCAAGAACTAAGCCAATAAAATCTACGACCAGGCTGCATATTTTTTCTAGACTGAGGGCCATACTTGGCCTTTGACAGCTATGTCCTACCGTTGAAAAACAAAATGTAATTTAGTTTCATTTGAAATTTATTTTGTGAGTAGTCTCCAATTACAGATTTAAAAATAACATTTTTATCATATTAAAATTAGCTGTTAACAACTTTTGAAAGCCACATCCAATACAATGATGGAATCTCAGTGTATCTCTGCCTTAGACAATGTATGTGATTAAGCAGTCTTTCTCATCCAAATCCTTGTTCCCATAGAATCAAAGTAAAGGCATATAAAATGCATATTCCAAATATTGTTCAGTGTGTCATAGTTTGTTAAAATCAACACAGTAGAGGGTGTTGTCTTCCACAGCCTCTGTGAGAACTGTCAAGCTATATATATTCAGGAAAGGAAATTAATAGCTGGATCTTTAAGATGCTTATTAAATATGTTCATACAAGGACAATTATAGTTACAGAGAAAAATGTACAAGTGAATGGTAGAACTCAAGCAAAATTTTATAATGCTATATTATTTAGCAGCAATTTAAAATGAAATGGTATCAAGATCTTCACAACAGAAGGGCTTGCAGGAAAAAGTTAATTGTTGATCAAATAAAACAATAGTTTTAGTCTTGAAGAAATAATATGTTGCAAAATGATTATAATTTCACAATTATAATCAAAAGCACAATGCATATTGTAGTAAAATATAAAGGAAAAAACCTTATGTTAACTTTTTAATACTATTCCAATTGGAGGGAGTGACAAACAGCCTAGTAATTTGGGCTTAACCTTTTGCCATATGCTTTCATGACAATAGATACCAAAACAAGATCTTTTTTAGAACTTTGATCACTCTGCATGTATTCTGTCTATTGAGCTTCTGGTAGTTCCAGAACTTGTCAGCAATTAGATATCTCGAGTGCTGTTGATGGATGGCTTGAGTGTCCTTGAAGAAAAGTTGTCACTGAAGTTCAAATATTGCAAAATGTTAATGATTTTTGGAATGTTTTTATTTTACATTAGATGAGGTAAGTAGATGTTATTTGGAGTGCAAACCATGTAGATGGTTCCCAATGTAGGAGTTTACTCAGGTTTGACATAAACTAAATATTCTTTATTCTTTATTGGCCAAGTGTGATTGGACACTTATTTCTGGTGCATAAGCTCTCAGTGTAGATACAAACAACAAAGTGATATAAGATGCCAATAGGAGAAGGTAATAGGAAAGATGAGAAGGATAATAGTAATACAACCCTACCACATGGGTAAATATGCTTGAGCATAAGACAGGTCTGTGGGAATTTGGGGTTTAGCAGAGTAATGGCATGGGGGAAAACTGTCTTTGTGTCTAGTTGTTTTGGCATGCAATGCCCTATAGTGGCGTCCTGAGGGGAGAAATTGAAACAGTTTATGTTCAGGATGTGAGGGGTCCATAGATATTTCCTTAGCCGTCTTTCTGGCTCGTGTAGTATGGAAGTCAGGCTGGTTGCAGTTGTTGTTGTTGTTGCAGTCCTAACTATCCATTGAAGTCTCTACCTGTCCTGTTTGGTTGCTGTACTAAACCAGACAGTTGTAGAAGTGCAAATGACAGAGTCAATAATTCCTTTGTAGAACTGTATCAGCAGCTCCTTGGGCAGTCTGAGCTTTCTGAGTTGACACAAGAAGAACATTCTTCGCTGTGTCTTTTTAATGATGGTTTTAATGTTAGGTGTCCATTTCAAGTCCTGGGAGATTGTAGAATGTTGGAATACATGTTAGAATGTATTTTGTATTGCAACAACTACAAAATTATTCAGCCAGTAAACGGCAGTGGTTAGTTTGCATCTATAGTTATAATCTGTGGTTCCTTTATGTTCTGAGGTGAGTTTCCTGTGACAGTTGAAACCATTAAGCATGGTGACTGTACACTGTACACTTTATTTAATCTGTATGGCTGTGTAATCATCCTCTGCTACCAATTTTTATGGCTATATAATATTCTGCTACCATTTCTATATAATAAAACAGAATTCCTAATATAGACCCTAGAAGCTTGAAGGTCTCTACTGCTGATACTGTGTTGTCTAATATTGTAAGACAAAAATACAACAAAAAAAGAATGACAAAAAAAGAATCCTTCTCTTCCTCTCTCATTGTTTTTGGTAAAATGGGAAGTAAAAAAAGGATTGGACTAGTGGATTTTACTCCATTAGTCATTGCTGACTGTAGGGGATGGTGCTCATCGCCATTTCAGGGCCATTGAGCCAGTGCTGTCCAAAGACATTTCCTTGGTCATGTGTCAAAGCATGACATCATAAAGCACTGTTACCTTCCCACCAAAGTGGTACCGATTTATCTACTTGCATTTTCATGCTTTCAAATTTCTAGGTTGGCAGGAGCTGGGGCAAGGATGGGAACTCACCCTGTTGCGTGGTACTCGGGTCTCAAACCCGGGCTACCAGCTTTCCAGCCATCAAGCCCAGTGTCTTAACCGCTGAGCCACCGCACGCACTAAAATGGGAAGTAGCTGTAATCAAATCAGATCATTCATTTAGTATAGCATTGGTTGCAGAAGGAACTTTGTTAGCAGCTGACACCCCACAATATCCTCCTTTTGCCTGGTTAATTGAATTTGTCAGAGATCAAACTTTGCAAGAAACATATGCTAAATAATCAGTGAACTATGGTTCCTTCATGTTCAACATGATTAATTGTTGCATAATTATAACAAAATACACTTGAAACAAAAACTTTGTTATGAGACCCTATTAAAAATTGCTGTGAAATGTAATTTCTTCTGTAGCTCCACTACCCTACAAGTATGAAATATGACTAAAATCTTACTACAGGTGGTCCTCACTTAACAACCACTCATTCAGGGACCATTCAGATTTGTGATGCCACTGAACAAAGTCCTGGTCATTTTGAGTTCCAGCCATTGCAGCATCCCTGCAGACCTGGTTACAATTTGTGACCTTCCCTGCAAAAGCTTCCCACAAGCAAAGTAGATGGAGAAGATGGCAGAAAGTGGGAAGTCTCTGTCACATTAAGTCCTCACTTAATGAGGGCATCTGTCAGAATAGCCATTGCCAAGTAGCACAGTCACGTGACATTGCACTTTATGACCACATCACTTGCCAACAATGATTCCAATCCCAACTGTAACCAATCACTACCTGTAAACCACCCTTCTCAGTTTTTTGGGCAATCGGACCTTATACTCTAAACATTAGAGCTATGTTAAACATTTCGGAAGGGTACTTCAGAAAGCCCTGACTTTGAAAATATTAAAATAGTTGCAGTTTTAATGATTCAAGGAACATTAAGGCACTTGTATCAAACAACAGGCTGGCTTTAACTGTTGCAGTGAAAGCACAATTTCTAGTTGTATGCTCGGGCAAGCTCAGCCACTTAGTTTTGGTGGCAGTCCCTGTGGAAGCATTGCTTGACAAGTAGTGACTTCATTTGCAGCAGATGTGAAAGCCTTCAAGAGGATGTGGATCTTTTATCACTTCAAGAAGGAATCCTTCACTTATGCTAACATATTTTGAGAGTGTTCAGTGCTTTGCCTAGGCTTAGTAAAGGCCATTAAGCTACTAAACAAGGTAGAGTGTAATCATAACAGAAACTTTTACTGAAAGATGTTGCCAGCCGCTCACTACAAAAACTCTTAAATTGCCATTTAAAATGTTTAATCTACAGCATGCTGTTTCAACCTTTTTCTAGTCCCTCAAGAGTATCAATATAATATACAACAGTTTTCTGTTCCATGGTGATCTCTAGACGTGTGAAGATAGCAATTATCAGAATTCCAAACACATTCTAGGAGCCGGAATCCTGGCATATCTAGAGGGCAGCAATTCATTTAGTGATTGTTCGAAGTTACAGTGGCACTGGAAAAAGTGACGTATGACCATTTTTCACACACAACAGTTCTAGCATCCCCACAGTCACATGAATAAAATTCGGATGCTTGACAACTGACTCACATTTATGACTGTTGTAGTGTCCCAGAGTCGAGTGATCCCTTTTTGCGACCTTCTGACAAGCAAAGTCAACGGGGAAACCAGATTCACTTAACAACTGTGTTACAAATTTAACAACTGCAATGATTCACTTAACCAATGTGGCAAGAAAAGTCGTAAAATGGGGCAAAACTCACTTAACAAGTTTCTCACTTAACAACATAAACTTTAGGCTCAATTGTGGTTGTAAGTTGAGGACTACCTGTAGTCAAAGTGAAAATTTTATGTGTAAATATAGAGTCAAGGCTTTTTCATTCCCCGTGCT
Organism: Azemiops feae; assembly: GCA_023970755.1. Lineage (NCBI taxonomy): Eukaryota > Metazoa > Chordata > Lepidosauria > Squamata > Viperidae > Azemiops > Azemiops feae. Next base: position 2,290,643 of record JALGBA010004234.1, read on the forward strand.
TTCTTTTTTCACAGAGTTAGCTTCAGGAAGATTAATAGTGAATCCAGAAATAATGTGATACCTTATGACTTGTTGTTTACTGCATAATAGGGGAACTTCTAACTCTACTGAGCAGTGTAATATTTTGTACTTGCAGTCTGTTTCTATCCATGGGCTGTACCTGGATTATACTGTAGTATTGAGTAATGATTACTACCCGTTGAGCAGAAATGTGAGTCCAAGAGGATCCCCATATTGTGCAGTATCCTTGAATAGGGAAATACAATCCCATCATAGGCTAAAGGTGGATTATTCCAAGCCAATGAAGGAGAATATTTGTAGCTCAGGGTTGAAATGAGGTGTCCTTGGTGCTCTCTTGAGCTTGCTTGTTTTCTTGCAAACGTTTCATTACCCTAACTAGGTAACCTCATCAGTGCTGGTAAGGAGTGCCTGTTTGCTGTCAGTTTATATTCTGGTATCTTGCCTATCTGGGTGGGTGGGGGCGGTCTTAGGGATTCTTTGGTTGGGCTGAAATGCCAAGGAATTTCTAGAAGCCTGGCACTCTTGACAAATCAGCCATCAATAGAAACATAGATATTAACAACATCTATAGACTATGCAAAAGAGACTATCACCCAGTCCAAAAAGGACTCCAGCACCTCTCCACCAGCAATCAGCACTCAGATCAGCATACATTAACTCCAAGGCCAACTTCAGACCAACAATCAAGTAAGCAATACCCCAATCAAGAGACTGCCAAAGAGCCATTAGTAAACAGCCCAACTGAAGAATCCCTAAGACTGCCCCCATCCACACAGACAGGCAAGACATCAGAATATAAACAGACAGCAAACAGCACTCCTTACTAGCACTGATGATGTTACCTAGTTAGGGTAATGAAACATCTGCAAGAAAACAAGTAAGCTCAGAGAGCACCAAGGACCCCTCATTCCAAGCCCAGGTGCCCCTAATATCCACAATCACTTAGCCTTGGTAGGATTCAGTCAGAATCAATTCCCGCCATACAGCCTCCAAGCACTGGGGCAGAGCTTTGACAGCCTCACTTAGCTGGTCTGGAGTCCTAATATATTGAACCCAAGAATGGTGGATTATCTCATTCAGTAATTTCCTGTAGATACTAAAAAGTGGAGATAAAAGCGTCAAGCCGTAATGCACCCCACAAAGGTAGGCATTCCTTGTGTAGCCAATATCTGGAATTGATCCTGCAGGAAGGAAAAGAATTACAGGTAGTCCTTGACTTATGGCCATTTATTCAGTGTGGCTGTTCAAGGTGCTGAACAAATGGTGGTTACAACCAGTCCTCAGAGTTCCAGTGTCCCAGCATTCCCATGGTCATGTGATTGTGATCTGGGTGTTTGGCAACTGGTTCATACTTATGACCTGTTGTAGCAACCCATAATCATGTGATTGCCATTTGCAACCTTCCCTAGTGGCTCCTAAGAAAGGTGCAGGTCACTAGGGTAAGTCCTCAGCCAGACACAATTTTTCGACCCTTCTGCACTCATGCTACACCGACCACTTTCACACATCTCCAACTTACACCACACCCCATTACAACCTCACACTCCATCCCTGACCTGCAGCACACACCTCTCACACCCCAACCCAGGCTGTGCCTCTCACACACACCCACACTCTTCTGCATGCACCCTGACCCATGCTGCATCTCTCATGCACTCTCCCCAATCAATGCCATAGACTCACACTCTCACACACCTTCCCTGAACCTCCCTTGTGTCATCCCACACCCTCTCCACACCTACCCTGCACACTTTCATTCCCTCTTGCAGCTGTCAGCAGCCACTTACATGCCAGCCTGCATTTACAAATTCCTGCCAGATTCCCCACTGACTGGTTGTGGGAAACTGGTAGGGAGTTTTGTCACCTAATAATTAATTACAGTAACCAGGACTGCTAAGCAATGCGCTAAATAATGCAGACCACTTAAAGACTTAAATTCTTGTCTCAATTCTGCCATAAGTCAAGGACTAGCTGTACCAAAAAACAATGCCCCCAATTCCCAATCTCTAGAGCCAATCCAGATGTTGATGTTATCAAAAGCTGCTGAGAAATCAAAGAGCACAAGAATGGATGTACCACCTCCATCTCAGCTCTGTCTTAGATCATCTATAAACGGGTATCGAACTCGATCGCGTCATGTGATGTATCGTGACGTAGTGCGATGTTTTTTGCCTTTGCAGAGCCAGGGTGGGCATGGCCTGTGCATGACGCATCCAGTCCACGGGCCATCAGTTTGACACCCCTGATCTATAAGTAGGTCTCTTCTAAATACCAGACTGAAATGGGGGTAGATGCATATTAAGAGCATGTTGTGGGAGCAACTAAATTTATTTTGACAGAAGATCTTTTTGGTTCCAGGATGAGATGAGAACATGTCAAAGCAGCTGTGTGATTGATTCCCAAGTTCCTCTTACTGTATGCTTTACTTTTCATAATTTAGATTTTCTATGGTTGAATTGAAATAATATTGAAAGAAAAAAAACAGGTAATAGTTCTAAGTTTTTCTGGTTTGTTTTAAAACGTTTCTATGTCTGTAGACACTTTATGAAGAGCAGTATATTAGTATGGTGGAAAGAAAAAAAAATAAGAAATCTGGTAGCACCTTTTACCATTATCTCATCCGAATTTAAATCCTACATCAGCTTAGCCACTCTGTGAGCTGTGGCTCACAACAGCTTATGCCTTTTAATAAAAGTTGTAAACTGGAAAAGATGTTTTTTGACAATGTCTACAGACCACTTAAATCCCCCAAAATGCAAATGGAGTTTGGGTCATTAATAAACAGTGTTCTGTATGTATGCTACTATGGGCACTAGGACATTTAATGGCTGTCAGAATACAGACATAATATTGACCCATCCTTGTGTAAATAATTGTTCGGTGCTGCTGGACAACAAGCATTTTAAATAAATCTACCTACTATGTCTATAAATTGTATTTGAATGTCAAATGTTACTTTAGTAAGTTTAGTTAATAACTTAAATTTCCTGTTCTAGTAAACCTCAAGGTGCAACAAATTGTTTCTAAAATCATTTACATCTGAAATGAATGTTAATAGCCTTTTGGTATGAAATGTAAAGTATTAGCCTTCTGCTTTGTGGTACCGATGTCACTTTGTATTTTTAGCTTTCTTTACTGCCACCTACCCACCATTACAGCTGTTTATGTTGACTCATGTTCTTGAAAGACATTCACAAGTATAATCACAAGTATTTTTGCTTGAAGTATCTCGGCATCTTTTGTATCAGTTCAATGAACATATGGAAATCTCACAGATTTTTTTTAATCTAGTCTTGTGTAGGAAAGAATGAATTAGAAACCTGATTTAGTAACTAGCTCAAGTTCTCTCAGTTTATGTTAAAATCAGAAATTTTTGTTACATTCAAATTTTCAAATATAGTGTAGAAATACTTATGACAGTAGAAAGCCATAAAGAGTTTAATACAAGGAAAAAAACTTCTTGAATTTGTCTTTAAGTTAATGCAAGCAAATAATAGTGTTCCATTATTATGAAGGCCTTATATGTCAAGGGTACCCAACCCCTGGTCCGTGGACCGGTACCGGGCCACGGCATGCCAGCAACAGGTCCACACAAACAAGCAAAGCTCCATCCATGGGATGCAGGCAGCACACAAAACCACGCACTCCCCAGTCTGCGGAAAAACCTCTCTCCACAGAACCGGTCCCTAGTGCCCAAAAGGTTGGGGACCTCTGTTATATGTGATGCTATGCCATGTTAATCTTTTATAAATCATCTGGGATTTCTGATCCTGTAGTTGTTCTGTCCCCTAGATAAGTAAGTTATATCACATATTTATCAGTGTTGGATCCAAATACAGTAATAAAGAGACTGTCGGCGACATTACTGGGTATCATGCGTTAAAATGTTAGACTAATATTGAACGAAGATAAATGACATTTGGTAGCTGCTTGTTTTAAGGGAAGAAAACTGCTAAATTTGATAGCTGGTTGCTTTTTTTTTTTTTTTTACATCTGTTACGCTATTCACAAAGTAAAATGAGTGTGAAATTGTAGACTATCAGAGGGGCAGCCAAAGAAATAATAAAGAGCCAATGTATCAAACTGTAGTGAAGATTACAAGGCTGTCTTTTTAAAATTCTAGTTGCTATTTTCTATTCCATTCACATTGGAATACATTTTGTTAGCCAGTCCTACCTGTCTGAAAGATGTTGGATGGTCCAATGGATGGTGAGCTAGTTTCTCAGGTAATAATGATTGTAAGCTGCCTAGGGTCATCTCTAGGTGAAATAGACAGCATGTAAGTTTAATAAATATAAACAAAAAAACCATTTCAGTTTTTGCAAGCACTACACAATGGATCTTTCCAGACAAGATAAGATATGGAACTATTTCTTAAATGTGACTTAAATCCTAACCTTGTTTGACAAGTTTTAAGTATGGTATACAAGCAATTTCCTAGACTGAGTCCCTGCTCACTACAATGAAAAAATTATAGAGAAGCAAAGCACATATACACGGATATTATGTATATCCTATATCTATTGAGTCCAGATTCATTTGTCGAAGTACAGCCTACAATTTAAATAAACAGCTGTGTTACTGCTGTCCTTTTCTGTCAGTTCTTCATCACTACCCATGATGGGTAAAGGTACAAAACAGAATTAAGATAGAAACATAGTGAGAATTTGCCTATTAGTTATATAATTAATTAACCCCTTACAGACTGTCATAGACTTAGAAATTCCTTTTTTCCCTTTCTTGCTAATGATACTGACTCCTTTAATTTTGGTTATTGTAGGCACTACTCCCAGCAGCTAGTTTGCTCCAACTGCAGGATGTAAAAAAAAGTTGCTGTGATTTTCTGGAAACTCAGCTTCATCCTGTCAACTGTTTGGGCATTCGGGCATTTGCTGATATGCATGCCTGCATTGAGCTTCTAAACAAGGCCAACACATATGCAGGCAAGTGCAACTTCAATTCTAAAAACGAGGATTATGGTATTATTTTTAACATTGGAGAAGCCTTTCTGTATTGCCCACGTGAAAGAGAATGTAAATTATAACGAAGAAATTAAAGTTGTAAGGGTAAACAAACAAAAATTGTTTTATGATTTGATATTAGCAAAGCAGCCAAGAGGCTGAATAAATTTCAAAAACTAAATTTCAAGTTTAAAATAGACCTTTAAATTTAAATAAAACTATTAAATCTTTGAAAACTGGCACTTTTTCCCCTTTCTCAAAATATTAATGTAGTAATACAATAAATAGGATTCAATCTGCCAAAATAAAGTAGGAATTCTTGTTATTGTGGAAATTCAATAGACAGTAATTCAGTTTCCCAGAATACTTCAGCTATAATATTGATAATATGGCAAATGCAACTAAAATTTTATCTGGCCAGCTATCATTTCTGAGAAACGCTCTTCTGCATTGTATTTTCAAGGGTCTGTGTTGAGAATTATTCCCCTTGTATTAACCATGCACGTATGCTTGCATCTATGGAGTTCACCTTATGGAAAGCAATTTCAATACACTTCATTTCATATGTTAATTTTATAGATAAAAAATAGTGAGCTCAGACATATAGTAGCAATAGCAGACTTATATACTGCTTCACAGTGCTTTGCAGCCCTCTCTAAGCAGTTTACAGAGTCAGCATATTGCCCCCAACAATCTGGCTCCTCATTTTACCGACCTCGGAAGGATGAAAGGCTGAGTCCACCTTGAGCTAGTGAGAATCGAACTGCCAAACTGCTGTCAGCCGGCAATCAGCAGACGTAGCCTGCAGTACTTGACCCCCCAAAAAAGGGAAAAAAATGAAAGTACAGGTAGTCCTCGACTTACAACAATTCGCTTAGTGACTGTTCGAAGTTACAACGGCACTGAAAAAAGTGACATGACCATTTTTCACACTTATGACTGTTGCAGCATCACCAGGGTCATGTGATTTACATTCGGATGCTTGGCAACTGATTCATACTTATGACGTTCACAGTGTTCCAGGGTCACGTGATCAGTGGCCGGGGGGCGTGGCCAGCTCATCACTCAGGTTGCAGGGTGCCTGTGGGGGGAAATCCGTGGGTCTCTGGTGGAGGGGGATGGGACTGGGGTGGGTGCCTTCCTTACGTCCCTCTCTCCCATTGTCCCTTCCTTCCTTCCTTTCCTTCCCTCCCTCTTTGTCCCTTCCTCCTTCCCTCCCTCCAATTCTTCCTTCCTTCCTTCCTTCCTTCCTTCCTTCCTTCCTTCCTTCCTTCCTTCCTTCCTTCCTTCCTTCCTTCCTTCCCTCTTTGTCCCTTCCTCCTTTCCTCCCTCCCTTCCATTGTCCCTCCCTCCCTCTCATTGTCCTTCCCGTCCTTCCTTCCTTCTTTGTCCCTTCCTTCCTTCCCTCCTTCCCTTCCATTGTCCCTCCCTCCCTCTCATTGTCCTTCCCCTCCTTCCTTCCTTCCTTCCTTCCTTCCTTCCCTTTGCCCCTTCCTTCCTTCCCTCCCTCTCATTGTCCTTCCTTCCCTCTTTGTCCCTTCCTTCCTTCCCTCCTTCCCTTCCATTGTCCCTCCCTCCCTCTCATTGTCCTTCCCCTCCTTCCTTCCTTCTTTCCCTCTTTGTCCCTTCCTTCCTTCCCTCCCTCTCATTGTCCGTCCTTCCTTCTTTCCCTCTTTGTCCCTTCCTTCCTTCCCTCCCTCCTTTCCATTTTCCTGCGCTACACCGTCCAGATCCCAGCCTAGTTTTGGCCGGCAGCGGTGCATTCTCACCACACGGAGCGGCCGGTGAGGTGAACCGGCAACATCACGGCCCTGCCTGTGCGTGCGCAGAGGCAGAGGAGAGCGCATGCGCCTCAGCCTCTGCGTGTGCACAGGCAGGGCCAGGATGTCGCTGGTTCACCTCGCCAGCCGCTCCGTGTGGTGAGAATCCGCCAGGCTCGGTGTGTGCAGCTACAGCTGAGCTCCGCTCAGAAGCTGCCCATGCCTGGTGCTCAGAAGCCGCTTGGTGCTCAGAAGTTGCCCGCCGTGCAGGGCGCTCAGAAGCCTCTCGGCGCTCTCAGAAGCCGCCCGCCGCTCGGCACGTCGGCGCTCTCAGAAGCCGCTCGGCGCGCTGGCGCTCTCAGAAGCCGCCCGCCGCTCAGTGCGCCGGTGCTCTCAGAAGTCGCTCGGTGCTCTCAGAAGCCGCCCGCTGCTCGGCGCTCTCAGAAGCCGCCCGCCGCTTGGCGCGCCGCCGCTCTCAGAAGCCACCCGCCGCTCTCAGAAGCCGCCCGCTGCACAGGGCGCTCTCAGAAGCCACCCGGGGCGCTCTCAGAAGCCGCCTGCTGCTCAGAAGCTTCCCCTTCACTCCGGCCAGCGAGCGAGCTGGGCAGGGGCGCGAATCGGCATGTGCTCAGGAACACCGATTCTGCACCCCTGCCCAGTTCGCTCGCTTGCCGGCGCCCACAATCTGCCCGGCCTCCCCTCCACCTGCTTTGCGCAGCTCCTCCTGGGACCCCCGCGCTCGCTGTTAACCCTCCCGCCACCATGCAGGGTAAGGTTGGCACCCCTGCCCCCGCCCAGATGCCCTCGCCTCCCCCAAGCATTTTTTTACTCACCTGCTTTCAGCTGCACTCCCTTTCTCCTTTTGCTTCTCTGCCTTCGTTTGCTTCTCTGCCTTCGCCACGTGCTTGTGGGTAAAAAAGAAAAAAAGTTCCATGAGACTTTCTAACTTCTCGCGAGAAGTTAGAAAGTCTCATGGAACTTTTTTTTTTGTCTCACAAACACACGGCGAAGGCCGAGAAGGACAGGAGAAAGGGAATGCTGCTGAAAGCAGGTGAGTAAAAAAAACGCTTGGGGGAGGTGAGGACATCTGGGTGGGGGCGGGGGGGCAGGCAATGCCTCGCGCAGCTCCAGCAGAATCTCCCCTGAAGACTGCGTGAGGCTGCCTTGCTACCCCCAAGGCTGCCGCCAATCAGCTGGAGCTGCGCGCTTTAATCCTGGGCTCTCAGTCAGACCCAGGCAATGTGCAGTTCCAGCTGATTTTGCCACAAGCCTCTGCGGCGCTGCTGCCGCTTCACCTCATCCACTTTTACACTTTTTTTTTACATTTTCTTTTACGTTTTTTTTCAACCCGTCCTAGGCATACCACCAGCCATGTGCTCACGTACCACTGGTGGTACGCGTACCACGGGTTGAAAAGCCCTGACTAGTCTATGCAATTTGGCACATAAGCCTCTAGTTCTGCAGCAATGGGAGGTTGCATTGGCCCAGCTCATGTAACCCAACCAGATTATGGGAAGCATGTTTGGGCTGGTACCCACACAATCCTCTGTCTTCACAGGTGCCTATTTTCTTGAACTAGAAGGTGCAGACAAGAATGATAATTAGCAACACTCCCTTCCCAGTGCTTTTTTCCGACACGAAGTTCTGCTTCCTCCCTAATAGTCAACATACTCAGTTCTTCCTTCTTAGAATTTGTTTGTCCCCAGCTATTTTTACCTAAATCATAGAATTCCACCATGTTTCCTCTTGTTATCTCCTACAAACATGCAAGCACTACTATTTCAGCTACATATTTATTGGCACATATGCCCGAATACCAGAAATAGGGTGAATTATGGAATTATTTTCCACTGGATATCTGTCACACTCCTTCCCTTTCTTTATTTAAACAATGATTTGAAACTTTGTACATCAACTAGCATCCTATGGAATGGTGCTCATAAGCTCGTGAACACTTTTGAATTTTCAATATTTATGCATTAAATATGATTTAAAACATGATCTATTCTTCAACAAGTCCTGAAATTAGTTTACAGTATTTATTGAGGAAAGTAGTTTTTAAGCACCACCCTATGTAATCAGATTTATTTTGTTTGTATGATTTCTTGGAATTAGAAGATATGTTTTAAATTGGATATGGTTATTTTGCTATCCTGTGTTCTAATGTTTATTTATTTATATTATGCATTTATTATTTTTACAAATAACTTTTACAAATACAAGGTGGCAAACATATCCAACACACCTTCCTCCTCCTAGTTTCTCCACTAGAACAACCCTGTGAAGTGGGTTAGGCTAAGAGAGAGTGACTAGTCCAAAGTCACCCAGTTGGCTTTCATGACTAAGGCGGGCCTTGAACTCACAATCTCCCGCTTTCTAGCCTGGTGCCTTAACTACTAACTAGACCAAACTGCCTCTCAAATAATGTTGCCTTACTCATTTATTTTATAAATTTATATGATTTTATGACTATCCATCACATGCAGGTGATTATGAGTGGCTTACAGAAATCAAACAAACCCATCAAACATAACCCTTCAGCATCCATGGATAAATTATTAACCCCACTTACCATTAATAATAGTAGAGTTCATCTATCACGTTTGCTGATATTTGTTTATATATGCTCTTGGTATATATAACATTATGCATGCTTTGTAACATGCTCAAATGCACTGGAAAAAAAATTATAGACAGGGTGTTCTAAAAGTCTTAGTATAGTTCTGCACTAAGACTTTGGGACACCCTGTATATGAAATAGGATTTATCCAGTCACAGCCATGATTTCAGTCTTTGAATCTTATTATGTATTACATGTTTCTGAATGAAGATCTTATTGTCAGTCTTATTTTCCAAATGTAGTGGCCTTATTTTAGAAATTTTGTTGGTAGTTGCACACAAAGTCCAGTTGGCTTTATAAATGAGATTTCCACATTTAAATGACATTACTCTTTCATAGACATGACCTAGACAGGAGCTGTATATTCTAGCAATTTAACTAAAAAGAAAACTATTCCATATCTCTGTAAGGATAAAATGCCGCCTTCATGCTGCTTCTGTTGCTGCAGTCTATATGTTTATATTTTTTTTTTCTTGAAATAGAACAGCACTTTACTGAGGTTGTACTAGGTGAGGAATTTCTCAGTCTTGGTGTAGAACAGGTGTGCAGCTTAATATCCAGTGACAAATTAACAGTAGCATCAGAAGAAAAGGTAAGGTAATATCTTCCTTATTTGGACATTATGATATGTAATCATGTAGAGGTGTGCAGACTGTTTTAGATGCTAATGTTTAAAATTTGACTTGAAATGAGGGTTCTGTTCTTTTTTGATCTGATTACTCAGATGCTGTGTCTTTTTTTTGCCAGAAATATTCCAATATCAAAACAATTCCAATAAGGTCAGAAGTGTCTAACTTTGGGGGCTTCCGGTTATGACATCGCGGTGAGGCAGACGCTGGAAGACGAGCTCTGTCTTCCTTGTTTGACTTCGCCCCACTGGGGGACCTTGAAAAGGGTTGAAAGCCGCCCCATAGAGGCGGCAAGCAAGGAGGGGACCCTTGTTTGATCACAGGGGGAGGGGGTGGCAGCCCTCCCATTTGATCCAAGGAAGCCCTCCAAATTGGCAGAGGAAAAAGCGAAAATAGGATTTAGACTGAATAATTGGATATTGAATGCAAATGCAATTAAGATATGTTTTGGTTAGAAAAGCTATTTTAAACTGATATTATTGACATTTTTAGAAAAATATAAATATTGATAGGCAATTCTATATTTACTTACAATAATAAGAATTGTATTTGCTTAGTGTGGAAAAATGTTTATTACTAGAAGGATAAATAAACGGATAAATATTTCAACAATGGCCCTTCTAATCTGATTCCATGATTTTAAAGGTGTATAAAAATTTCTGCATTAGAAATATTTCAAAGCCAAAGTTAGACACTTCTTTATATATATATATATATATATATATGTATAAAGAAGTGTCTAACTTTGGCTTTGAAATATTTCTAATGCAGAAATTTTTATACACCTTTAAAATCATGGAATCAGATTAGAAGGGCCATTGTTGAAATATTTATCCGTTTATAATATAGTTTGATAGGAGGATATAGGAGAAGATCTTTGAATGTTTTTTTTCCCTTTCACTCCAGTCTGTTCAGATTTTTTTTTCCAGTTGTGGCTGCCAAAGCAAAAATCTGTCAAACTCAAAGAATTAGCTGGAACTAGGGTTTCCTATCAGTATTTATATTTTTAAACTCTTGTATCTGTTTAGCAGTATGTGTATCATTATATACAGTTTGAGTCTGATTGCTTTTTTCACAGTTGATTTTCCTTAAGGAGATAGACATTAGCTCCACCAGCTTATTAATAATTGGAGATAATGTAGTAGACCCCTTTCTTGCTTAGAGGAAAGTCAGAAAAAGAATACATGGGGGGAAAGGAAATTAAATGTGTTATTCTTTGTAATGCCAAAACTGGCAAGTTATTGTTACATTTTAAAACACATTAATCTGATCTAAATAAGTTAAAACTTTATATAACCAATATGTCTTCACTTCTAAGAGATGAATGGGTGGAGACAATGGAGAATTAGACAAGGCAATTCCAGCTGGCTGTTGTTGGAAATGTTCTCCCTCTCTTTCAATCTGAATTCTAAAATGAACAAAATAATAGAGTTCTATATGTATCTGTCAAGCAAACCATATGCAGAACTCCTGATGTGTCTTTATTTTACACAAGGTATTTGAAGCAGTGATTACTTGGATTGACTATGACAAAGATGTGAGGCAAGAACTCATGGCACGTCTGATGGAACATGTTCGATTACCTTTGCTGTCAAAGGAATATTTGGTCCAGGTAATTAACTGAGGCATTTCATTCATGGTCTTGTTATACTGCAAGATAAAAGCTTGTGTAATTGGGTAAACATAACAAAGGGTCTAGGCCAACTTTCTGCAACCAACTTGCCACAGCCAACTCACCACAGGACAATTCAATTATTGTATTGTTTCATACTTTTACTATTGTTGACCGCATTTTTGTCGAAATTATTGTAACTCTTGTATTTCTGTATTGACTTTATTTTATTATTATTGGCCATGGTTCCATTGAAAATTAAACTTTTATTTGTTGAATTGTCCCGTGGCAAGTTGTCTCGTGGCAAGTTGGCTGCAGCAAGTTGGCCACAGTGAGTTGGCCCATTTCGGATAATAAAATCCCCCAAATTGATGCTTTCTGTAAAAGTTGGATCAGTCTTTATAATCATACTAGGTAACTTATGCTTTGTTGGGTTATCATTTCATAGATATCTCCTTGGCTAAACAGAGAAGCAAAAAGACCATACATGAGGGGGGGGGGGAATCAGGGAGAGGAGAGCAACTTCCAATTTCCTGTTGGCTTCCCCATTTAATTTCTTTGTGGGAAGTTGGCAGAGAGTGTTGAAAGTCAATCAATCCTCCCTCCCTCCTCCACTGTCATTTCTTCTTTCCTTCCCTCCCTCCTCTCCCCTCCCTCCTCTTCCTTCTTTCCTGTCTCCAATGCAAGACCATTCATATATACAACTCCTGGGAAAAAAAGTTTTGAGTTCCTGTACAAAGATGGGATATGGATAAATGTGCAGGTTTGTGTGCCAGATAAAGGGCAAGTAAAGAGTGAAAATATCCAGGCCTTTCTGACACAGTGAGTCAATTCCTTGCTGCTGGTGTTACAGAAGTGTGCTCTTAGGTTCAGCTTATGGTCACTCACTTAGACACTCACAGGCCTGGAAAATTGCCGCACTCAATCCCAAATCAACTGAACACCGAGGCACAAACAGTTCTTTAAAGTACACAGAGACCCAGTGAATTTAAAATAACAGCAAACTTTTACTGATACATTTTTGCTTTTACACACACTCATCCACTTACCCAGCACCCACTACTAGGTTGCCAGGCACTAGCCAGAGGGATGGAAACTGCCAAGTCTGGGATCCAAAATGACTCAAAGACTGGGCAGACTTCAGGACCTCTTTTTATCCCCCAGAATTGGTGGGGAGGGGCTTCCCATGCAGGCCCAACTCCTTTGTTGGTGAGACTTGGGGAGGGGCTTGCCACGTGCTCAGGCCCAACTTTTGTCCTTTTGTTCCCTTAACGACTTGATTGCTTTCCCTGAGGGAGCTTTTCCTGGCTTTTGTCCACCCTGCTTACATGCCTTTGCCACTTTTAGGTATGGTGGCTTTGGCCTAGTCTCACACTGGGTAGGAGAGGGAGTGAAGGCTTACGAGAGTGTCAGGGAAACTGTTACAGAATGATCAAAATGACCATCATGTGACCGCAGCAGCAGCCCAACCATAGCAGCAACTTGAAGAAGCCACGACTTTCCCAAATTTCATTCCCTCTAGATTGGATTTTGGGTGCATTTTGCATGTTAACCCATTTGAGTTATCTTAGTTCAAATATTGTTGCCCTATGATGCATCCTCACCCAGTTATTGGTAGTGACAATGAGAGTTTTTAGTAGTATTGTATATAGATTGGGCTTGTAGGTTTGAGGGTTATATGACCTAAGGGTACCATGAATGGAATAGCTAAATTATATGAATATAAAACTATAAAAAACAAATAAATAAAAATAAAGTCTGAGTCAAAGTTCCCCAATCTAGACAACTTCAGACACGCAAACTTCAGCTTTCAGAATTCTTTGGTCTCTCAAGATGAGAATTCTGGAAACTGAAGTCTGCACAGCTAGAAGTTGCCCAGGCTGAAAAACACTGATCAGTATCAATAAAAAATATTTATTATTCTTATAGAAGAATATTTGAAAGAGTACATCACAAAAAAGATACATAGATTAGATTGTCACTATCTCTGTTTTTGAACTGGTTTGTTTTCATTTTAGCAATAATTCTTGGAAAAATAATTATTTTAAAGTTCTCACTGAACCAATTCAAAACGAATAACTACATAAAAACTAAATTCATGCAAATTAGTCAGTGTGTTCTTTCTTGCTAAGACTGCATCAATATGGCTAATTCACAGAGAGTTGAAGAAGAGATACTTGTTAAAAATAGCAGTGCATGTAAAGATTACCTAATTGAAGCAATGAAATACCATTTGTTGCCACTTGAGCAAAGAGCTTTGATGAAGTCCATACGAACAAGGTTAAGAACAGCTTCCTGTCTTCCAAAGGTAAGCATGTGACTGATAATGTACTTCCTTTTTTAATTGCCTTGCACTGTATGAAAAAAATGTATGTGATTTAAGTCATGGACTCTTTTTTATTTATATATATATATATATATATATATATATGTTTTCTGAGGTTTTCACGGGTGTTTGTATGTAGGTCTTTGGTAATTCGGGTTTTCTCCCGTGTAAAATTGGAAGTGTCTTGGCGACGTTTCGACGAAGTCTCATTCGTCATCTTCAGGCTGGTGTCTCTTCGGCCTCGTGCTTCTAGAAGCAATGTGTGATCGCAGCTGTTTCTTCCTTTTAACTGCCAGTGGAGGTATGAACTGATTGGATGGGAGCTTGGCTGTGTTCTGATTGGGTGGAGGTGTGTTCTGATTGGTTAGGGGCTTGGCTGTGCTCTGATTGGATGGGGAGTTGGCTGTGCTCTGATTGGCGGGGGGTGTGCTCTGCTTGGGTGGGGGCCCTGTTGTGCTCAGATTAGTCTGAGTTGCAGGGGAATTTGAGATGGAGAGCTGCATTGCTGTTGTTTGGCTTCGCGTTCGTGGTCGTGCCACATCTTCAAGGTGGGTGTCAGTTTGCTTCACGTATGAAATGGAGGGGTTTAAAATGGCCAATGATGCAGCTGTGGTCTGGTTTCTGGTCCGCGGTCGTGCCTCATCATCGGTGCGGGTTTGAGTCTGCTTTTTGTGTGGATGTGTGGTGGTGACATCATGTGTGATCTTCGTGAGTGTGGGTCCAGTGTTGCTCCTTGTGCTAGGGATTCGTCTGTCAATAAGGCTGGGTTTCCAAATGGCTGGTAGGCGGGAGGTATCATCTCGTTTATTCATGCTGTGTGGGCGTTTTTCTATCTCGATGGGTTCTCTGATTATTCTGTTGTTAAAGTGTTCGGTTTTAGCAATAGTTCTGGTATTTTTAAAGTCAATTTTATGTCCTGTGGCTTTGAGGTGTTGGACCAGGGAGGAAGTTGGTTCCTCTTTTCTGACTGAGTTCTTGTGTTCTTCAATGCGTGCACTTATTCTTCTGTTGGTTTGTCCGATGTATGTGGTGGGGCAGGCGGTGCATGGGATTTCATATACTCCTTGATTTTCTAACTCAATTTTGTCCTTGGGGTTTCTTAGGATGGTGGATATTTTTTCGGTTTGTGCAGAATGCTGTCTTGATGTTGTGTTTGTGGAGGATCTTGCTGATTTTGTCTGTGGTGCCTTTTATGTATGGGAGGAGGGCTTTGCCGTTTTCTTGTTCTATGTCTTGGATTTTAGTGGGGGTTTCTTTTTGGATTAAGTTGGTAATCTTATTTCTTTGGAATCCGTTGGATGTTAGTACATTAGTGAGAGTGTGTAGTTCGGTTTTTAGGTGTTGTTCGTCAGCTAAGCGTTTTGTTCTCGAGATGAGTGTCTTGGCTACGGAGTTGATCTGTGCTGGGTGGTGGTGTGAGAGTGCGTGCAGATAGCGGTTTGTGTGTGTTTTCTTCTGGTAGATGGTGTGTCCTAGGGAGCCATTGGATTTCTTGTAGACTAAGACATCCAGGAAGGGAAGTTGCTTGTTAGCTTCTGTTTCCATGGTGAACTGTATTTTGGGGTGTAGGCTGTTGAGGTGTGTGAGGAAGTTGTCTAGTTTTTCTTTCCCATGTGGCCAGATTATGAAGGTGTCGTCTACGTATCTGAGCCAGAGTTTGGGTTTATGATCAGATTTTTCTAGAGCTTGGGTTTCAAAGTGTTCCATGTAGAGGTTTGCAATGACAGGTGAGAGGGGTGATCCCATGGGTGCTCCTTCTATTTGTTTGTATTTTTGTCCGTTGTAGATGAAGTATGTGTTGGATAGGCAATGGTTGGTCAGATCTAGGATGTGCTTGGGGGGGTTATATTTGTTTTGGATAGCTGTCAAGGCTTCTTTGATTGGCACTTGGGTGAAGAGGGAAATGACATCAAAGCTCACGAGTAGGTCGCTGGGCTGCAAGTTTTGTTTCTTTATGATCTCTATGAATTGGAATGAGTTTTTTACGTGTGAGGTGATGGATTCTGCATAGGGTTGTAGTTGTTTGGCCTACATAGACCTACATATATATATATATATATATAATTGGAATAATTGAAATTAAATACAGAATTATAGAGTTGGAAGAGGCCATTATGTCAATAAGTCAAATTTCCTGTTCAATTAAACCATACTTAAATCTATCTAGTAAAATTAATAAAGCAGCCAGAGAGTCTTGTCAGTATTCAACTGCAGAGAAAATGTTGTTGAGTTGTGTCTACATTCTTGTTAACCTAGGACTTTACCTTCTATTTAAGAAAATTTGAAAGCTATTGTGTAGCATTAAACAGATTTAAATAGACTTATAATTCATAAAGAAACGACTCTCTTTACTAAGAACACTGCTATGTAGGAAAAGGAAGATACCCTCTCGGTTTATCATTACTGGGAATTTTGGGTGTATAGCATGTCTTTTTTTTTCAGGGATAAGTCAACAAAGGCTGCAGCATATTCATATTGGCAGGGCTTTCCTTGAACCTTTTGAACTCATCCTGAATAATGACACTCCGAGAAATGAAATAGTACTGCAGATAGGATTTTTTTTGTTCATTGTCAGAGACTGTTCAGGTCCCCCCCCCCCATTTAATGAGTATCTAAGTTTATGATGTTGCTTCTGTTAAAGGTGATGGTAGTGGTAGGAGGGCAAGCACCAAAGGCTATCCGCAGTGTGGAGTGCTATGATTTTAAAGAACAGCGATGGCACCAAGTTGCTGAACTGCCTTCCAGAAGATGCAGGGCAGGTACCACAACACTTTAAATTCATGCTTCCTGCATGCAAGCTTCAATCTATGTCAGCTATTTCCTTTGTATTTATATAATACAATGTTTTTATCAGTTAGACAATTGACCATATCAAACATGAGCATCAGCCACAGTAAAATGCAAACAAATGATATATGATACAGTGAAATGAGATAAAATAGCTATAGTGAAATAATATAGAATAAAATATAGTAGGCAATAAAGTGAAGATAAAAGAATATGATAAAAAAGTATAAAGTAAAATGGAAGAAGAATGTCAGAGCATGCACAGTCTTATTGCACTAAGCTAACCCAGGAGTAAACACAGTAAACTGGTTTGTATTAAATGGTGGTTTATCTTACACTATGTACAATATCATACACCAGGAACAATATACATACACATGTTAATACAGCAGGTTCCATCACACCACAGCAGTTACAGCAGGAAACAGAAGAGAGACAACACAGCAGCAGAGCCTTCCCTTTTATACAAAGGCTCTTAAAGGGACATAGACCCTGCTGAGATTCCCATCATTACATCATACATCTCACATTACACAAGCTGGTTAGTTGTTAAATTATTACCTTGACACAGAAGAAGAGCTATTTCTTTTTTTAAAAAATATGGCCTGGTATTCATGATATATGAAAAGACCCTCATACTATGAGATTTTAGAGGGTAATTTATAGACATCAACATCTTAGAACAGGTGATGAGGTGGACACCTTTTTTTTCCAGGAGTTGTATACATGAATGGTCTTGTCTTTGCTGTTGGTGGCTTCAATGGCTCCTTGAGGGTTCGTACTGTGGATTCTTATGATCCAGTAAAAGACCAGTGGACAAGCATTGCTAGCATGCAAGACAGAAGAAGCACTTTGGGCGTTGCTGTATTAAACGGGCTTCTATATGCTGTAGGAGGTTTCGATGGGAGTACAGGTATATAATTTTATACAGTGACATCACTATACAGCCCTTCTTTGTATAAGACATCTAGATTGTGGAGTGTTTTTGTTGCAATCATTCTCACTATCTCTCCCCCCCCCCAAACACATTTCGGCATCTTTTTTCTTAAATTCAAAACGGAAAACTCCATTATCAAACATACTGAAATGCTAAATGGAAATCATTAGAAGTAGGATATTTAGAAACCTTTTGAAAGTTTATTTTCTAGAGTATATCTTCTCATTGGTCGGGGAGGGACATGCAGGCATGCATACACACACGTATGTGTGCTATTTCAGCAGGTAGCATTACCAGTTGACTTAGTTTGGGCTTCAGGCCAAGCCAGATTGGATCTGGGTTAAAACTTGGATGGAAGACCATTGGGGGAATTCCAGGACTGCAGGCTAAATTGGGAAGTCAAAAAAGGAAAGCATTGGTAAACCAATATTGTTGCATAGATATGTCTATGAAGGCATCAGAAGGAAAAACCTGCCCAAAGGAACTTTTATTTATGCAGAGTATTTAACCAGCTTATTTAGCCAGTTATCTCTAATGGTAGCAAAATGGTATGCCTTTGTATGCTTATTACTTACTGTAAAAAAAAAACCACCCAAGATTCAGTAATACTTCATTTTGATTAGGTTTCTTTATGCTTTATTACAGGTTTATCCTCAGTAGAAGCCTATAATATGAAGACTGATGAATGGTTTCATGTAGCTCCCATGAACACAAGGAGAAGTAGCGTTGGAGTAGGTGTAATTGGAGGTAGGTTTTGTTAATCTGAGTTGACTTTTCTCTCTGCATGACTCAACCTTTAAGGCAGCTAATCCTAAAGGCCCTGCCTATTCAAAGAAAACATACCTTCTAAAGCATATTGAGAATGGTATGAAGGCAGAGTGGAACTTTATTCTAAATGGAAGGCCCAGGAATGCTGCTTCTGTTCTGCTCTACTTTTCCATCCTTCTTTCCTATCCTTTTTTGTGCTGTGGCTCTGACAGTATTTTCTTGGCTTATTCTAGAAAATAAAATTATTCCTTTTATGAAATGGCTAGTCAGATAAAAGGCTTTATTGGAAAAAAAAATCTAAAAAGATTTGCTACTGTGAAATGTGATAATGATTTACATTATAAATATTCCTTCTTCATTGAATGAACAGCCTGATTAGGATATTTATTTTTATCCATAAAAATATTTGATTCATAAAATAGGGAAGTGGGTTTATAAAATGAACATAATAATATATAATTTAAATCATTTTTTGAAAGCCATTAGAACAACACAATACTTTTTATATTTTTTAAAAAATGAATAAATGCTGCACTTGTAATTTTTAAAATGTTTACAGCTAAATTGTTAACTTAAAAAGAGTACATTTGTCCTTACAATATAAAGAAGCACTTACTGTCATTCAAGAGTACAGCATGTAAACTGGAAGAAACAAGTTTGTTAATACAAAATAGTGTTAATTCTCTAACAGCTCCTATGAAAATGCCCTATATATATATTTGAATATTGCTATTGTATGTTAATATACAATTATAATAATTATAGGATTGTTTAGCAATAAAGCTGAACCATTTTCTATATTTGTCTGTTAAAAAGAAGGGAAAAAACCAGAAATCAGGCTTTTCTTCTTCTTGAAATTGAAGGAGGGATACAAGAGAAATAAAGTCTATATTTTGATTCCAGAACACTACCTGAGATACCACATCCCAATTGTTGAAGGATAATGGCATGGGATAATTTCTGTGTTCTTGGAGCAATGTTTTTCAGCCTTGACAACTTTAAGATGTGTGGACTTCAACTCCCAGAATTCCCTAGCCAGCATTCTGGGAGTTAATATCAAGACATCTTAAAAGTTGCCAAAATTGAAAAGCACTGTCGGAGTATGTGAGCTTTTGTTACCCATTTATTACAGAGAGAAGTCCCATTTTTCTTTACATGCTTTCCATCATGCCACCATAACTGGGCCAATGTTTTCAGTTGCAATTTGAGGACTGGGTAATCTGTATATCACTAAAACACTCGTTTCTGTTTGATTGTAATCTTCAATTGGACAAAATTAGAAGGTGTAAAGCAACAATTATTGAACCAAGGTAATTCAACTTAAAGGATGTTGGGACCCATGACTCCTGTGCAAATGAAATTTGGGGAAGTTGTTGCCACTTCAGCACTACTGCCCTGCTGCTGTTCGGTGTTACTGCGGTCATCATATGATCCTCATTTTCAATGTTCCCTGATAGCTTTCCAAAAGTAGATGGGGAAGCCAAAAGGAACTGATACGATTGCTGATGCTGATGCTTCTTGCAGCACCCAGCAGAGAAGGTTGATTAAAACTGAAATCAGGGTGATTTAATTAAGGTTCATACCTTATTATTTGATCATAAATGCTTTGCTCAAGCTGGGAGCAGACTTTTCTGTGAAGTTTCATTTTATATTAGGGATCTCTGGCTATTGTGAAGAATTTTGAGATGGAACTAAACCAATTTGAACTCTCTGGATCACAGAGGTTTCCAACATGAGATACAAATTTGATATCTATCTGCTCAGTAGAGGAAGAAGGAGTTATTAATTTATTTTATTAATCAAATTTATATAGCCTCCCAACTCATCCAAGGAGACTATTTAGGTACCATGCTTGGGTCTAGATTCCTTAACTGGATTTGTTCATCTAGAGCATGGGTCGGCCACCCGAAACATCGAACGAGCCACACGGACCCGTTTGGCCTAAAAAAAAAAACCCCTGGGAGCCGCGCCCGTTCGCGCATGCGCGCGTGCCCATTCGCGCATGCGTGCCCATTCGCGCATGCGCACCCCCCGCACGCGTACCCCCCGCGCACCCGCCCGCGCCTGCGCTCCTCAAAATGGCGGAGGAGGCTCCGGAGCCGCAGGTAATGCCTCAAAGAGCCGCATGCGGCTCCGGAGCCGCGGGTTGCCGACCCGTGATCTAGAGTGATTGGAACTGTTTCATTACAACTTTCTGCAAAGTTAATTAGATAGAAAATATCTTGTATCTGTTTTCATTAAGATTAATTACATGAGATCACATTCTGTATCCATGTCTTCTCTTTGAGATCCTGAATTCCTTTTAATTGGCAGAGTGGTAAATAAAGTATGTGGTTGTCTTTCCTTTTCCGCCTTATCTAAGTCATTTCGAACATCTTCATCCCCAGCTTGCTTTTCTTCCTCTGTATGTGGGGATATAAGATTTAAGGAGTCTTTTGTCTCTTGAGATTTTTAATCTGTTTGTAGTACGACTAATAATTAAAGAAGGTAAAACTTCTGGCTATAGAATGTCAACAATGTTCAGCTGTTTGGTTGCCTTAAGTGTTTTCAAGATCCCAGAACTGCTTCTATGCCTCTTTTTGCCTCTAGCCTGAAGCAGAGCAAATTGTTTTTAAGCATGATCTTCTTTCTTTACTCTGATAAATAATTTCTGAAGGCTAAGGTAATGTATTGATGGGAAAGAGGGAGCCTTACATTCTCCTTGCTGACTTATCTCAAAATTTGTCAGGGCCACATCAGTAGTTTCTGCCGCTGCCTGGATATAGAAAGCAGCTGAAAAACAGGTTTGGTTACTTCGTCCTTTTCAAATGTATTTTCTCTAGGTCATGTTATGAAATATCAGTCAATTTTTTCTTCTGTTCTATAAGTCAGTCATGGAGAATTTCCCTGTCTGTCAGACAGGCATGCACTTTATGAAATGCCTGAGACCAGGATACAACCTAAAACTCGACCAAGGCTGAGTGTTGGCTGACCCAATGTTTCAGCTACAATTGAAAGTGCTGGTAATAATCTATAAACTCTTTAATGACTTTGGATCTGGTTATTTGCAAGATCAGAATCCTTTCTATTAATATTTGGAAGCTTGTAAAGTCCTGTCTGTTGGATGAGCATTCAGGGATTAAGTAAGCAATCAAGTATGCATCTGAGATGTTTATGCTTTAATTGTAAGCTGTCGAGAGTCATGAATATGAGATGGGTGGCTTTATAAATTGAAGGAAGGAAGGAAGGAAGGAAAGGAAGGAAGGAAGGAAGGAAGGAAGGAAGGAATATTTGGATATATGGAAATATTTGGATATATGGATATTTATTTTGTAGGTATTATTGTTTACATAACTTTTAGAATGCAGAGATTCCTTCAATTAAAGCAGTATAAAAGCACCCAATATAAATAGATATATAAATAAATAGCTTGCTTTCTATCCCTAAACCTTTTACTAGGTTCCACTGTCCCTATTGTCTGGAAGAGGTGGTACATCAGTTTAATCTAGATGATGAAAGATCAAATCTGTGTGCAAATCAAAATTGTCTACACAATTATGATGATCAGAACTGTAAATAGTTTCCATAGTATTCCTGTGCTGTGATACAGAAATCCAATTTCATTGCTGCCTTGCCTAGGTATTTTACAAGGGAAATCGAGCTTTTTTTAAAAAATAAAATAAAATATTTAAAATATGCTATCTAGTGAGTAGATTGTCACTATATGTTTGTGTATATATAGATATGTAACGTGCACATTTGCACACATATGTCTCCTAAACCTATTTCCAGGTATGTTGTATGCAGTTGGTGGCTATGATGGTGCATCGCGTCAGTGCCTTAGCACAGTGGAATGCTATAACTATAATACAAATCAGTGGACCTATGTTGCAGAGATGAGTACTCGACGTAGTGGAGCTGGTGAGCAATCAGAACTTAAATTACATTTGTGACAGAAAATGTCTCTCTCTCTCTCTCTCTTCCCCCCCCCCCCTTTCTCTCATTCTCTCTCTGCCTTTGAGTCGGTTTTAACTTTTGGCAAATGCCCGGACAATCACTGCAATTTTTACAGCAAGATTATTTTGGAAGTAGTTTGCCATTGCCTGATTCTTATTGCTGAGAGAGTGACTCAGCTAAGCTCCCTCAGTTGGCTTTGTGCCTAAAGCGGGACTAGGATTCACAGTGTTCTGGTTTCTAGCCTGATGAATTATTACACTAAACCAGCTCTTTAGTAAGTTCTCTCATAGAACTTACCAAGCAGCCTTTAGCAAATCACACTGCACATTTACATATGAGTTAAATACAGTTTAAGTAGCCAAAGCACTGCAATTCAGCTGGAGAAATTTGACTTTTGGTATGCCTGGCTGTGGGTCAACCCAGGCTAAAAACTAAAATTGGGCTATTTTAAAACACGTTTTATTTTAAAATAGGTATCACAGTTCATTTTATCACCTCTAGATATTTATTGTAGAAGGAAGGTTATGTTGATCTTTGGTAGCCAGAGAATAAAGAATCTGGCAGCAACTTTTGAGATTAAGAAATTTAAACCCTAACACAATGGCTGTTTTTGCTTTGGCACTTGTGCCAACCAGTCCAAGCCACATCAATTCATTCAAACATATGGCATATTCTGTACATACTTAGGCCTAGAGTATTGTTATGATAAAATAATTCCCTCTCATCAGTAACTCCCATCACACTCAGTCAATGCAACCTATTACTGAAGGGCTCAGAGTTGGGGGAAGCTGATAAACAAACAAAAGCCCAAATGTCTGATGCAAGCAAAGAAAATAGAGACAGCTAAATATGCCCCGATATGTTTATTTTGGCAATGTTAATGTTTAAACATTGTTTAAAACATCTGATGCAGGAATGCATTTTGTTCCTTGCTTTCAGGTTGTCAGCTCCATGTCTAGCAGTGACTTCTTTTTAACACACAAATGTCTTTTTTTCCCCCTTCTAGCCAATTTTTCAGACACATACAATTTCTCTGGGGAAGACTATGGCACTGCTGCCAATCTGCAATTACAATTCATTCAACCAGATGCCCTTTTTAATTTTCTTCTCTGGGCAGCTAATTTTCGGTTAAATAAATTTAATAAATATATGCATATTGTTCAGCTTTTCTTTCTGATGAGTGATTTCTTTCTTCACTTCTCTCCATCCTGTGTCTGAAGATATAGATAATATTTGTATCATTAATTAATATATTAATTATGGAATTATCAAATTTAATTATTATTGATTGTTCATTATTATTGTCCTTTTTTTCTTGTTAAAATATAAATCAAGACAACACGCTGTACACCAGACACTGGAGATTGTTATAGTTGAAAACTAATAAAATATCTATAGATAATACCTGAGGGACAGCCATTCTCCCCTCCTGATTGTTATAATTCCACAAAGGATCATTGAAGAAAGAAACCTCTTAAGATTTGCTTTTTCAGGCTTACAGAGTGAGCCCACCCTGATCCTCTAGAAAACTGTATGCACAATCCTTATATCTAGCTTTCTAGGTCAAACACCTCTGTAATGCTTTAAACTACAAAAATCCTAGTCCAGGGAGTCCTCCCTGTTTATTCCCTTTGACACTTTTAAATGGCGTTCTGTTTCCAACCAAAATTTTAGAGACTCCATAGAAGTCTGCTTTGGTCATCTGTGTTATGTTGCCTTAACCACTAAATGAGGAATACCTCCCCCTTTTTTTCTGAATGTGGTTTGTGGCTCTATAACATCAGTTTAGGAATAAAGGTCATAGCCCCTGCATTCTGAAGGTTAAAATGTGCAGTACATTTTTCTATTTAAAGGGATAAGCTTTGTTTCATCCCAACTTAAATCCTACATCTAGCACCTCCATACATCTGATGAAGTTAGCTGTAGCTCATGAAAACGTAAGCCTTTTCATAACATTTCTTAGGCTGAGAAGGTAGTACCAGACTCATGATCCATAATATATAATATTATTAAATCTATTTAATATATTTCACATTAAAAATCATAATTAGCAGCAATTTTTGGATTTTTATACTTAAGATCTTGGAGGAGGGCTTATAAATGATGTTCTCATATTTAAAAATATTTTAGTCATATGATCTCAGTAACTTTTTAACAACTAAAATGTTGTTGATGCAATTCTCTCCTTTTCATTATTATTTTTTTTTAAGTTGATGGCATTGGAGAAAACAATAGCCCCTTTTCTCTGATTTCTGAATCTTTGTATTTATTTTATCTTTGCAGGTGTTGGGGTTTTAAATAACTTACTATACGCAGTTGGAGGACATGATGGCCCTTTAGTTAGAAAAAGTGTTGATATTTATGATCCCACCATCAATGTATGGAAACAAGCTGCAGATATGAACATGTGTAGGAGAAACGCAGGTAAATATTTGAAGTCATAAAGGACTTTTTAATAGTCAATTTGAAAAAGCACTACTTATCGTGCATTTTTAAAAAGTCATCAATACAATCATAAATAAGGCAAGGGAATATGTTAAGAGTAGCCTTTTATGGGAATATGTTAAGAGTAGCCAAAGGCATAAAAGTATTGGTTCATTTTCTTAATGGATATATACTCAGACAACATTATAGCAGTTCCCAGCAATTTTAAAACTACAATGCTTTCTATGTTTCAAGGTTAGCACATCAGCAGAAGACAGAAAAAGAAACAAAACAAAATTATGATATAGTTCTATCAAGACTGAATTGGTCATATTTAAATTGCTCATATTTTCTGTTTTGTTTTTATTTTGTCTTAATTGTTAGTTGCTCAGAATCATGTATATGAGATGTGTCACTATATAAATTTAATAAATATATGCATACTGTTCAAGTAAACAATGCATATTGGTTTGCTTAAGCATTTTCTATTAAAATTGCTCCCAGAGATGCTTACAAATATGAACTCAAGCCACTTCTTAAATATACTCATGGGATATTTTTAATTTAATTTTCTTTACAAAAAATAAACAAAAAGCAATGAACAAAGCAGATTGAAAAACCATAATACACTTGCCCAGTAGATGACCTAATTAATTGTTAAATTATATTACCAAAAAAAAAAAAAAAAAAAAAAACTAAACTAAAAATTGTTATCACCTTATCACCTAAAGTAGAATTCTTCCATAAAGCATTCAAGAAACCCAGCATTGAAATCCAATCGTGTCACAGTAAGGCCCAAATATATCTAGCTGCTCTCAAACTAGGAAATGAAGGACATTTTTTGTTATATGTTGACCCAAGAATTGCCAAGATGCTAACATTTCAATGAAGCCTATAACTTTGCATAAATATAGATTATAATATACACTTATTTATTTGTTTATTTGTCAGTCAAACCTGCATGCCATCCATCTCGCCAAAGGCAACTTTAGGCTGTTTGAATAAAATGCACTATAAAATATTAAAACAGTAAATAAAGATCTTAAATTTAAAATTCAATTAAAATAAAACCAAGATGATCTTTCACTGAAAGATGATCTCAGTTTAGTAATATAAATATGTCTGTCTTCAATAATTTATCGATCTGAATAAAATACTTGAAATTAACATGAGAATGCTGTTAAATATAAATCAATTGGGGGCGGGGGATAGTAACCATTTAATCTTACCCCATCAACCTAATGGAATTTTAACTCCTCTATAATTTGAGTCATTTGTGGCTCTTGTGAGAAGTTTGAGTGAATTTGTTCAGTGATCCATTTATTTTCTTGGTTGTCCACATTATTCTCTGTAGTCAAAAGTGTCAATACTTTCCCTCTCTTCCTTTTTCAAAGTCCAACTTCTGTTTCCATAGAGCAGTGATGGCGAACCTTTTAGATACCGAGTGCCCAAAAACCGGCCCACCCCCGCTCTGCCCACCCGCCCCCACCCTTCTCCGCCCTCATCCCTCCCGCCCTCAGATTGCCCAGGCGGCCCTGCAGCACCATGGTGGCCACACCCTCCACCCTGCAGCAGCATCTGCTGCCCAGCTGCCATGTGCTTGGCTGCGCTGCTCCGTGTGGGCCGCAGCCGGGGGTGATTCTCCGGGGGGGCTGCTGGTGAGGGGACTGAGGGGGACGCGGGGCTGGGGTGACGGCGTGCGTGCGTGCCCATAGAGAGGACTCCGAGTGCTGCCTCTGGCACTCGTGCCATAGGTTCGCCATCACTGCCATAGAGAGTCAAGGAGACTACCATTGCCTGCAGGATTCTGATTTCTGTAGATATAAATACATGATGGAATATTAATATCTTTTCCAAGGCCTTCATGACTACTGTACTGAGTGCTAGTCTGCAGTGTGTTTCTTGACTGCTTGTTCCTTTACTGTTTATGGTTGATCTTAAAAGGCAGAAGCTGTCTATTACTTCAGTCTCTTCACTTTCAGTTCTAAGGCTGGGTACTTGTATCTGTTGTCATAGTTCGGTCTTTGTATTTATTTTAGTCTCATATTTTTACTTGCTCCTTGATTTTTATTACTAAAGCTTCCAGAACCTTTGCACAGCAGATATTATTATTTGGAGAGGACAATTTCTTCCTTTTTTGTTCCCTTCTGGGTTTGATATCTTTGCCATCATTGTGTTTTTGTGCTGTAAACTAAACCACCCTTAGATGCTGGGAATGAGATGACATAAATTTAATAAATTACTATTGTTATTATTGTAGTTATTGTTTGTTCCTCCAATTTTTCTTCCAAAACTAAACTAGCAAATATTTCCTGGCTGGTGAGCAACCAAGTGATAATATTTTATTTCTTTTTCATATTAGGGGTTTCTGCTGTAAATGGACTTTTATATGTAATTGGAGGGGATGATGGCTCCTGTAACTTGGCCACAGTGGAATATTATAACCCAACGACAGATAAATGGACAGTTGTATCATCATGTATGAGTACAGGAAGAAGTTATGCAGGTATTGAAAAATAAATTTGGAAAATACTGTTCCCTTCTAGAACAAAACTTGATATATTTTCCAGCTCAGGAATTGTTTTATCATCATCATATTCATCACCACTATTTTGAGTATATGGGGAATGGAAGGAAGTATGGCCCCGACATTAGCAGAATGGGCAGGACCTTTTACTTTTTAAATGGAAGTCAGACCAGTTATAGCATATGGTGAATAATTGTGGAATCATTGATGTGGTCAGGCAAAGAGAGAGGCAAATGACAAAATGCATATTGTGATATCACAATGCATATTTCATCTTTTTGACACCATCACCAGATTTTGTGGGCAAGTCTGTGGATTTGGATAGCTTATACTTTCTCAGGTTCAGTATCCCGTCTTCATCAAGGTGGTACTCATGATAAGTATTACATGTATATGAAGCATTTGTGAATAAACCTCCTCCAATATTATTTAGCAATGTTCCAATACAAATAATTGATCTCTTGCATCTCTCTTTCTAGGTGTGACTGTTATTGACAAACCATTGTGAATTGGTGCAGATTTTCCGCTCTTGATTATGCACTTAAAAGCAAGCTTTAACAAGTAGTGTTGAAGTGATTAAGCATCAAAGCACTTCTCAACTTGTAGCTGTGCACTGACACATGTTGGAAACTGCAATTAAGGTTTAAAATGAAGATTATTCCAGGTTGAAGCAAAGTGTAGCATTATTCCACAGTAGGCTGCATCTACTGAAGATGTACAAAACTGTATGGACCTTATTTGCTGGATTTCTAGACAAAACTCATTTTCTTAAGAGCCAATCATGTCTCCCATATGGTTGACTATAGATTTTTTTTCCTGGTAGAACATAAAATAATGTGTTCTGGTGAAAGTAAAAAAAATAGAGATTTTGGGGGGTAAAATGTCCATGAATAGTAGGTTTTATGCCTGCATTACTTTTTCTCACTCATCTTTGGTCATATTACAAATGTTTGCATATTTATAAATTTTCTTCATATTTGTTAGGGACTTGCTGATACTATTTATAGCTGGCATGGTATTCCAAAATGTGCCGGTACAACATTGTAAAACAGAGGTGTATATTTTGATATTTACTAATGCCATGAGACTGATACCACAAAAATCTCAAAAAATGTTTTAACTTATATACTGGTGATTTCTAGTCAGCAAGATCCCTTTGTTATGTTTTGATGTATTTATCTTAATTGTAATTGGACATGGTAATAATTATGGATTAAAATGAATGTATGGGGTTATTTTACTTGCATGGCATTTAAAACTCTTCCTGTGTAACAATATTTAAAGTTTGTGTAATTATTTAAAACTGTTAGCTGCTATTAATTACTGTACTATATGTGAACATATTTGTACAAGAAATATATTAAACTAGATGTGTTAAATTTGACCCAAAGTATTGTCATTTTGATCTGTTTTCTTTAATAAAAATTTACATACTTTTCTCAAGTTTGCGGTTGCTTTTTTATCTGGTTCCTCTTTCATTGGCAGATAACTTCACTCTCATAGCTAGAAAAATGTGGGATAGACAGCATCATCACCAGATGGATTTGTAACTGGCTGACAAACTGTACTCAACGAGAAGTCCTTAATGGTACTACATCTACATGGAGGGAAGTAAGCAGTGGGGTACCACAAGGTTCTGTCTTAGGCCCTGTTGTGGTTTGGATGAGGAGTCGGATGTGGAGGGGGAGCCTGGGTTGTCATTGGAGCTTTTGGAAGGCTCCGATTGAGCAAGAGGCCTAAGAGGCAGAGCCTGGACCTTCTGCCCACGCTTAGGTGGAGAGGCAGCTGTTTCCAGGGCCTGAGCTGAGTGAGGAGGAGGAACAGATGGGGCCCATCCCAGATGCATGTATGCGCAGAGCGGAGAAGAACGGAGGGTT
Organism: Azemiops feae; assembly: GCA_023970755.1. Classification (NCBI taxonomy): domain Eukaryota; kingdom Metazoa; phylum Chordata; class Lepidosauria; order Squamata; family Viperidae; genus Azemiops; species Azemiops feae. Next base: position 2,319,828 of record JALGBA010004234.1, read on the forward strand.
TGGGGTCAGCTGTTAGGGAAAAGAAGGAGATGTTAGCCATCCTCTCCCTGGCTTGAACATAAATAGGAGTTTGGGAGTGTGTCAGAACCCATATTTTTAAGGGGCTCTTTCTAATTCTACTTCTATTCTTTCTATTCTTCTGGGTTCTGCCATACTCCTGGAAGGGAGGGGAGAAGGCGCTGCAGGCTGCCTCTTTGTTTTTCCTCTATCGCTACAATGTAACTCTTTCGCTGTCTCTGCATACACACACTAACTACTTCTATCTCTTCTCCTATTCTTCTGGGTTCTGCCGAATACTCCTGGAAGGGAGGGGAGAAGGCGCTGCAGGCTGCCTCTTTGTTTTTCCTCTATCGCTACAATGTAACTCTTTCGCTGTCTCTGCATACACACACTTTGAACTGTCCTCCCTTGATGTCAACTAGGAAGGGAGAAAGGAATGCGCCTCCGGGCATCTGGCTTAATCTCCTGTTTGGAAGGGAAGGTGCGAAGACCCAACAAACACTGCTATAACCCTGAGACGGACTGGCATTATCAGCGGTTTCCCACAATGGACTTAACACCTGGGGATTGGCCCATTCGAACTGACCAGATACAACTATTGGGGTGGGGTTTGCTTGGGACTCCTTTAACCTATTGAATTCTTTGTTCATTTTTAACAATCATTTGTTGGTGGACTTCAAATTGTGTCTTTATGTCCGACATTTGTTCGTTTAATTTATCAAAATTACTTTTTGTCTCTTCATGGTTTTTTTGTATTGATTCTTGAATTAATTTTAATGTGGTTTGCATCTTGTTTTGAGCAGTGCTTATTTTCTCACACTGCAACATTGTTGGGCCCTATCCAACAACATGAAATTTAATGTGGAGAAAAGCAAGGTTTTACACCTGGGCAGGGAAAACCAAAGGGACAAGTACAGAGTAGGCAAAACCTGGCTCAAAAAGAGTAACTGAGAGGGACCCTGGAGTCCTAGTGAACGATCATTTAAATATGAGCCAGCAGAGTGCGGCATCAACCAAAAAAGCTAATATAATCCTTGGTTGTATAAACAGAGGCATAGAATCAAAATTCTGTGAAGTATTAGTACCACTTTTTTAAAGCCTTAGTATGGCCATACCTGTATCCAGTTTTGGTCACATTACAAAAAAGATGTTGAGACTTTGGAAAAAGGGCAAAGAAGAGCAACTAAGATTATTAAGGGCCTGGAAAATAAAACATATGAAGAATGGTTGCAGGATTTAGGTATGGCCAGTTTAGAGAAAAGAAGGACTAGGGGGGACATGATAGCAGTATTCCAGTATTTGAGAGGCTGCCACAAAGAAGAGGTGGTCAATTTATTTTCCAAAGCATCAGAAGGCAAGACAAGAAACAATGGATGGAAACTAATCAAGGAGAGAAGCAATCTGGAATTAAGGAGAAATTTCCTAACATTGATAACAATTAACCAGTGGAACAGTTTGCCTTCAGACGTGGGTGCTTCATCACTGGAGGTTTTTAAGAAGAGACGTGTCTGAAATGATATAGGGTCTTCTGCTTGAGCAGGGGACGATTAGAAGACCTCCAAGGTCCCTTCCAGCTCTATTCTGATTCTGATTCATCAGCTCATGAAACAATACCAAAAATAGATTATGGAACTAGCTAATATAATATGTTGATTTTATTTCTACTACATGATTTGGTACTATGGTGTTTGAAGCTTTGGTCTACACTGAAGGACTGTACGCCTTAAGATTAAAAATTTTGATGAGAAGTTAGGTGCTAATGAATTTTGGAGAAGAGGCTTCAATTAAATGGACATCTTTAAAATGGTACAAAGTTTCAGGTTTACATTCTGAGAAGTGTCAATTAACTACAGTCAATCAAAACAGATAGTAAAACAGGTAGGTGATGAGCCTTTACACACCATAAAAATGTCCTTGAAAATATGATAAAAGAAAAACTAGTTAGTTAGTTCAAGTAGCAAAAAGATTAGAACTTGGCCAGTAAGACTTCATAGCTGATTGATCGCATCTGCAAAACTCCGGAGAATTGTGTGTCTTTAGTGCCACTTTGGCAGCTCAGATTGGGAGTACTAAGATAGAAAAGAGAAATGTTTCGTTTGCCCAGGTAGCTTAAGCTATGTATTTTATTGTATTCAATATGTCAATGAAAGATTGCATGACAGGATTGGCTTGAGTGCCTGCATTCCTTAACCTGCTTCCACCAAAGACAAAGTAGGAAACTCTTGCGATTTCCATAGCAACGACCAATTTATAGTATCTCACCTATCCTCATTGGTGAAGCGATGTTCACTATAGGCTGCTCCCAGAAACCTACCCATCCTCACTCCATTCCTTCCTCCAATAGTAATTCGCGGACTTCCGTTGTTGTCGAGCGAGCTCACGCCTGATCGTGACGACATCTCGCGCTTTAGCCAATCAGAGCAGCGCAGCCTTACAAATTAAGGATGGAACAATCTTCCTAGAGCTCGCGCTGAGGACCAATTTGCATTTTCGCCCGGAGTTTTGCGGAGAGAGCTGCGCTTTGCGAGGTAAGCAAACCAGAAATATCGCTTTAGTGTGACTCCGTGGCTGTGTGGATCTGTACCTTTCCGAGTTTTTTTGTAACGTAATTAACCGGTTTCATAATACGGAGGTTGGAAATGCAGGAACAGGCACTTTCGAAGTGAACTCATTGCATTTCATTATGTTAGCATACTAAACATCTCCAAAGAATAACATATGTCTTCCGCATTTTTATTTGTGCATGTTTTTTTTCCTTCTCTTTCTTCTTTTATTGGTGGTGTTGGGAGCATTTAGCTGCAATGTATTATCGTCTATAGCCAGTGCTTTTTTTGTAAAAAAAAAAAAAAGTGCCGAACTCACACACGTCATACAACCTGCCTTGCCTACCCTACAAGGTTCCATCCAAAAAAGGTGCCGGAACTCCGTTCTAGGCGTTCTATGACAAAAAAAGCCCTGTTTATAGCTCTTTACTATTTCTTACGCATCTCCATCAGAAACAAAACAGATTTCTGAATGAGGGGAGGTTTGTTTCTTACAAATGAGGTGATCATTGAAAAGTACTTTCCCAACAGATGATTGGTTTATTCATAATTGTTGCCTGTTGTGACAAAATAAGGAAACAGCTGAATACGCTTAACTTGGTCCTGGACTTTTCTCTAAGGTGCATTCAAGGTAATGTATCAGTCCCCCATGTTATCTTACCAAAGGTCTAGTGCAGATCAGTGTTAGTGAATGGCTTAAAATTGTTTAGTGGAGATTACAGCTTGCATTCCTAATCAAATACTGTAGGCAAGCATTGCCCAGCCTGATGTTCTTCTTTAGTTGTAGCAGTTAGCAATTAGAATTGTATCACAAGACTTCTGGAAAGCAACAGGTAGAATAAGTCAGTTGTACCACTTTATCTCACATGCCTTTACTGGTGATTATATTAAATAATTACATAAATTAAAACAAGCCTGGATAAACTCAGAATCATGAGACAGCCAATTACTTTTATCATGGATTCATGTGAAGCCACCACTAAACTATATCCATCTGTATCTAGAGAGCCATTACAATTACTCATCTAAAACTTTTTAGCTCCTACATGTGTGTTTTTACAGGCCCCTATATGAGACCATAGTCCAAATGCAAATCATATCCATATGATGAGAACAATTATGAATCTCATTCTTTTTGGAATTTTTACATGGGATCTAGATGGAACCACTGTCAAAACATACCTTTCTGCAAATTTAAGTTCTAGCAATCACAAATCTGTTTGTATAGTGTGTGCTGCTTGAACAGTTATTATATAGAATAAAGATATTAATATTGTACTGCTATTTATTTTTCTTATCATTTATTGAGTTCTCTCAATAATTTGACATTTTACAGATTCATAGAAACTTTGTTAAGAAACTATCAGTGTGATGTGCCAGAACTGAACGATGATGAATAACAATAGTTCTGAGATACTGCATTCTGCCTACCTTGCTGTAGAATACATTGACTCTTTGCTGCCTGAAAATCCACTACAGCAACCACTTAAAAATGCTTGGACCTATATGCTAAACAACTACACTAAATTCCAGATTGCAACTTGGGGTTCACTTCTCGCTCACGAACTTCTCTATTTTTTAATATGCTTACCCGGATTTGTATTTCAGTTTATACCTTATATGCAAAAATATAAAATACAACAGGTAAGATGGAATTTTAACATTGTAAGAAGAGAGCCATGTTAATCTATAGTGCTAAAACATTAGGAGTAGTTTGGTAGCACTTTATATAGCTAAGATTTGTTATTAAAATGTATAAATGTTCATGATCTGCAACTCACTTCATCAGACTAATGTAGGATTTAAATTGGAGTGAGATGGTGGGAGTAAGGAGGGCAAGATCATTGGTTAGGCAAATGTAGTTTATATGTAAAATAGATTCCTATTATATTGGTTAGAATTTGTATTATGTTAAAAACATAGTGTTTGTTTCGACATTCTGAGATTGCTAAAACTTTTGAGAGGTATGTCTGTCTATCCATCCATCCATCCATCTGTGTTATTTTGGACCTATCACTCTCTTTCAACCCAAACATCTCACAGGGTTGTGGGGATAATAGGAGTATGCTTGTTGCCTTCAGCTTATAAAAAAGGGGATAAAAATAAATACCTGTAAGTTCAGCAATGTCTCATTCATTGATGGAATTAAAGTCCTGTTGTTCCAAAACTGGCACTTTGAAATATGCCATAGAATGTCCAAGAAGATTAAAATCATATATCATTTTTTTCTTATTTTGACTGAAGAAAATTTGGTGTCAAATTTGGTATCCATTGATTCTTTTGTGCAAAGTTTGTCCCATTTGTCCTATGTAAAATTCAGAGGGGCATTCCTGGTAGATTATGGCATGAATAACATTAGAGAACGACCATATGAAGGCACCTCCAATCGTGTGTGTATATTTCTTGTGGCCTGTGATGATGTTGAAGTAAAATAGATATATGAATTTATTGTAAGATTTGGTTCCATATTAGCATTTTTTGTTATTGTAATAATAATAATAATAAAGTTGGAAGGGACCTTGGAGGTCATCTAGTCCAACCCCCTGCTCAGGCAGGAAACCCTATACCATTTCAGACAAATGGCTGTCCAGTCTCTTCTCAAAAACTTCCAGTGTTGGAGCATTCATCGCTTCTGGAGGCATGTTGTTCCACGGTTCATTGTTCTAACTGTCAGGAAGTTTCTCCTTAGTTCTAGGTTGCTTCTCTCCTTGATTAGTTTCCATCCGTTGCTTCTTGTCCTGCCTTCAGGCGCCTTGGAAAATAGCTTCACTCCCTCTTCTTTGTGGCAGCCCCTGAGATATTGGAACACTGCTATCATGTCCCCCCTCATCCTTCTCTTCATTAAACTAGACATACCCAATTCCAGCAGCCGTTTCCTTATATGCTTTAGCCTCCAGTCCCCAATCATCTTTGTTGCTCTTCTCTGTACTCTTTCTAGAGTCTCACAGTCTTTTTTTACATCGTGGTGACCAAAATGGATGCAGTATTCCAAGTGTGGCCTTACCAAGGCATTGTAAAGTGGTATTAATACTTCACGTGATCTTGATTCTATCCCTCTGTTAATGCAGCCTAGCACTGTGTTGGCCTTTTTGGCAGCTGCAGCACACTGCTGGCTCATATTTAAGTGATTTCCATTAGGACTCCGAGGTCCCTCTCACAGTTACTGCTATTGAGCAAGGTACCCCCTATACTATACCTGTACATTTGGTTTTTTTTTTGCCTAAATGTAGAACCTTACTTTTTTCACCATTGAATTTCATTTTGTTAGATAGTGCCCAGTGTTCAGGTCTGTCCAGATCCTCCTGTATCTTAAGCCTGTCTTCTGGAGTGTTGGCTATTCCTGCCAGCTTGGTGTCGTCTGCAAATTTGATGCTTTCCCCATCTATCCCCTCGTCCAAATCATTGATGAAGATGTTGAAGAGCACTGGGCCCAGAACAGAGCCCTGGGGCACCCCACTACACACTTCCCTCCATGTAGATGCGGTTCCATTGAGGACCCACACGCTGAGTACGGCCGGTCAGCCAGCTCCGATCCATCTGGTGGTGATGCGGTCTAACCCACATTTTTTATCTTATCAAGTAGTGTTGTGATCTACTTTATCAAATGCCTTACTGAAGTCCAAGTAAATTATATCCACAGCATTCCTCTGATCCACTAATTTTGTCACTTGGTCAAAGAATGCAATAAGATTTGTCTGGCATGATCTGTTTTTGACAAACCCATGTTGGCTTTTAGTAATGACTTTGTTTTCCTCTAGGTGTTCGCTGATTCGTTGTTTGATTATCTTTTCCAGAATTTTCCCAGGTATTGAGGTCAGGCTGATAGGTCTCTCTTGTCTCTGTTGATTGGAGAATTTGTTTAGGTTGGATAATTGGGTAGTTGTATGCAAGAGTGGGCCTGCCATCCTAGTGCCTAAGATAATTTATCTTTGTCTAGTATGGGCTGTAGCTTACTAATAATGTGTTTCAGTAGTTTGAACTTTGAGATGTAAGTGACTAGGTGGTATTATGTTGTTCTTTTTCTGATGCCTATCTTTTACTAGCTCCTACCAAGTAATTGATCTAGCCCTATTGGGGTTTTTTTCTATTCATCTTGTTCTATGGGTAGGTTAGTCACCTGAATGCTTGGTTTAGTTAAGTGGATCAGAACAAATTTGCTTTTGTGTAGAGCCTGGCTCTACATGATAGATTTGGAGATGAGCTGGAAGCATGTAGGCATTCATGTGATTCTATATGTTTCCTGTAAGGAAAAGTGTTGTATTGTGTATGTTTGTTATCTTGTCATGGCAAAGTTCTGGTGTAATTGAAGTTCCAGGATAGAGATGACATTGGTAATTAATTTTTGTTTATAATAAAAAATGCTGATAAAATAGTTTTAAGAGTTTCTTGTAGAATATGGTATTATCTTTGACTGTAGTCTGCAGACTGAGTCAAAGGGATGAAAGAGATCTTGGAGTCCTAGTAGACAATCACTTAAATAAGTATGAGCCAGCAATGTGCTGCAGCTGTCAAAAAAGCCAACACAGTCCTAGGCTGCATTAACAGATGGACAGAATCAAGATCATGTGAAGTGTTAATATCACTCTATAATGCCTTGGTAAGACCACACTTGGAATACTGAATTCAGCTTTGGTTGTCACAATACAAAAAAGATGTTGAGACTCTAAAAAGAATGCAGAGAAGAGTAACAAAGATGATTAGGGGACTGGAGGCTCAAACATATAAAGAACGGTTGCTGGAATTGGGTATGCCAAGTTTAATGAAAAGAAGGACTAGAGATGGTATGATAGCAGTGTTCCAATATCTAAGGGGTTGCTATAAAGAAGAGGGAGTCAAGCTATTTTCCAAAGCACCTGAAGGCAGGACAAGAAGCAATGGATGGAAACTAATCAAGGAGAGAAGCAACCTAGAACTAAGGAGAAATTTCCTGACAGAACAATTAATCAGTGGAACAACCTGCCTCCAGAAGTTGTGGGTGCTCCAATACTGGAAGTTTTAAAGAAGAAATTGGACAACCATTTGTCTGAAATGGTATAGGGTTTCCTACCTGAGCAGGGGGTTGGACTAGAACAGGGTTTTTCAACCTTTTCACCGATTGTACCACTTTTAGGATATGGCAATATTCGAGTACCACCTAGCAAGGTGTTAAAAACTTGATGACCAAAAAAAAACCCTGTTCAAAGTTGCAACTGCACTGTAATGACTTATGACCATTTTCACACTTATGACCATTGCAGCATGCCCAGGGTCATGTGATTTATATTTGGATGCTTGGCAACTGATTCATATTTATGATGGTCACAGTGTCCCAGGGTCATGTGATCCCCTTTTGCAACCTTTTGACAAGTAAAGTCAATGGCAGGGCTGCTGGTGGCCAAGTGCTAAGGCAGGATTTCCCACCCTCCCTCCTTCCCTGCCTCCCTCTTTCTCATGCCCACCTCCTTCTGAAGGAAGAATTTGAAAAAAACAACAACCATATTTTTTCTCTTCCATATATTCATCAAACAAGGAAAAGCCTCCAGAAACAGAAAAGACAAACTGCTGAGTGAACTAGCTTAAAAAGGCACATTTCCCTTTAAGAATTAGCTATTGGCTAGAAAGGAAAGTAAGGAAGAAAAAAAAATGTAGTAAGTATTGGCTGCCGGCTAAGGCAGCCTCCCCAAATGGCTCCATTCATAAGTAAAAGAATCTACAAGCAAAATCGATTCAGGAGAAAAATACTTCAAGATCCCTTGCAGCAAAACTTACAGCTAACAATAGCAGAGCAATAGAAGCTAACACGAGACATCAGCCATCAACCAAATAGAAATTGCCAAACACTCCTTAAGAACACAAAGCCCACATTGCACAAATCCCAGAACTTCAAAGTCACAAAAGCACATAAGAATCCTTCCACTCTCCATCTCCTCCCTCTTTCTCATGGGGAGGGTGAGCCAGAACTGAGCCTGGGCCCTTTGTCTCTCCCCAGCCACTGCAGCTCCAGAGGACTCTCTCACTGTAAGTCCTTGCCTGCGCTGGCTCTTTCCCTCCCCCACTACACTTGGCTAGGCAGGGCTGCGTACCACCTGCCACTTGTTAATGTACCACAAGTGGTACGCGTACCACAGGTTGAAAAGCCCTGGACTAGAAGACCTCCAAGGTCCTTCCAACTCTGTTATTCTGACTGTAGAGGTTCTTTCATTCCTTTAGGAATGATGACTTCTTGTTTGCATTTAGTTAGAAAAAAATGTCTGTTTCTGTGCCAGATTTTTGATAAGATTTCAATTCGATCTGACTGAACCTGTGTGTTCTTGTTGTAAACATTCAGGAGGAGAGTTGTGTAACCTGTGTTAGTGAAATATCAGAAACTTTCTGGTAGCTGTTTTTGTGTCATTAAATTTCAAATGTCATTGAAGCTCATTTCCTTAAATGCATAGAGTGACTAAATTTAGGATTTAAATTGGAGTGAGGTAGGGTGAAGGGAGAGGAAAGATATTGTTATATGGATGCAAATTATATATAAAATAAATGCAAATTAAAATTTATATATAATTACATTTATAGTCTGCTAAAATCATTTGTGTGTGTTGAGATTTTCTGTGATTGCCTGAAACCTTTAGATGTATGTTACTCAGAAACTTTGAGGACTGCCATAGAGTGTCCTGGGAGGTTAAAATGCTCTGATACTACTTTGTCCTTATTGTGGGGTGTCCTAATGTCAAATCTGTGTCCATTGGTTCTTTTGCAAAATTGGTATCAAATCTCCATTCTGTCTGGTAGTATTGAAAGAAATTAATAAAAAGGACTTGAAACTCTGCTGATTAAATTTACCTACTGACATATTATTTTTACAGACTCTTAACTACAAAAATCTGTTCAAAGATGTGTCTGAGATAAAATGTAACAATAAAACACAAAATAATGTGTGAAAGTCAAAACATTCCATGAAATAAATGCTAACCTTCAGTGGTTACACTGAAAGAATGGGCAAAATATAACTTTAAAAAAAAAATCATGAGAACAAAGAGCTTTTCTGTCAGGCTTGAAACTAGTCACTGTTGAAAAACCTGTTGTTAATGCATCTACAAATTAAGACAGTATTTGATGTGTAGGAAGGTCCCCCTCCCCAGAATGAAATATTCTTTATTCTTAATATTAAAAAAGAGGCAGAATAGAATATTTCCCCTGAAGGAGAAGACGAGAGACACCTTCTTAAAAGCAGCAGCCTCAAGCAGAAACCTGAGGAGGCTAGTCTTTAGGAATAGGGATTTTGTAATCTATTCAGAAAGACTGGGCCACACTATTCATAAAGAAAGAACAGCCAGAAACCCTAAATAAGCAGCACAATAGGCAAGGCCAAACTAAGATTAGCTCAGACAAACACCTAGCATTTGCATTTCCCTTCTTGCCTGTAGAGCTAGCCATGATCCCTTAAGAATCTGGCAACGGCCATTAAAATATTAAAGGACATATTCTTACATAGGAACAGGCATCTCAATCACAAAGCCCCCGTACTCTCAATTCCATTTTGTCAGCCACCCCAGAAACATGCTGCTGCCATTTTAGTTTCTGGCTACCAAATAAACAGATACCTTCTTGCCTAGCAGCCTCCATTTTAGTTTCAGTGTCTTTCTCCCAGCTTGGAACGGGACCTGATTTTTCTTTCTACAGATGCAAGAACATTAAAGTCTTTACAGTACACCTTGAAATTATGGGTAGTCCTTTAGCTGGCAGCCACATACATTGCTCTTGCTGACAGAAAACTTTATTGAAAGCAGAGCTTTAACCAGATTTATAAGTTATACTAGTTGGTGGAATATATTGTGTGAGTTATTTATTGAATCTCGCTAATATTTGTATTGACTAAAGTGCATTACAAGAAATCATACCTAAAATTATTAACCAATATCTCAGTGCAGGACAAATAAAATCAAAGAAAAGTAATCAGAGAACACTTCTTTAATTTAAAAAATCATATCCAAACCAACTCATTTCAAGAATGCACAATTTGCAGTGTAATATTTGAATCCAAGTTAAGCATTTTATTTTGCTTCAGACCTACCCATACTTATGGAGGAAAAATACTATTGAACACAAAGTTATATTTGTAAGTAAACTTGCCTAAGATTGGATTTTTAATTAAGAGAATCGCTATGAATGGGCAGTAATTTTCCTATTACCTATTGCCCATAGACAAATGGGGCAGAGGACAAGGAGACAGTTATGTAACCTCACCCTTTTACATGTAGGAGACATTGTAACAGAAGTTCAAAAGTCGAGAACATGTTGTGATATATGTTTTGTAATGTTGACATTATTGTAGTTGGGAAAAGATGCCTGTGAGAAAGATTAATCCGTTTCCAATATTCATTATTTAATTATTTTTTGTTTATTTGCTGCTGTTATAGGATAGACCAGAAACATGGACAGGACAATGGAAATGTTTAAAACAAATTATGTTCAATCACTTTTTTATTCAACTGCCTCTCATATGTGGTACCTATTATTTCACAGAATATTTTAATATTCCTTATGACTGGGAAAGCATGCCAAGATGGTAAGTAATATTCAATTATTTTTTGTTGTTAAAAATACATATTTCCACACATTAAAAATGTTAGTATAATGCTGATAAATGATTGGGTTTGGGAGAAATTTCTAGAAGTTCTGAGCCAAAATGCTTTTGACTCTGTGGTTTATTGATTAAAAATGACAAGAGAATGAAACGTTAATTTAAATAGACTAGTTGCAGGGAGGCAGTGTCTGCTATTTGTAATTGTTAAACTCCAGCAACATTCAGCAACATTTTATCATTTATTCATTCTATAAAACAAATACAAATATAATAGGTAATATCTGGATATCTTTATGCAAGACGAAAATGGGAGCCTAAGAGTTATTCTTTCTCAAGCAACGACTTATTTGCTGTGCTTGTTGCTCCAAGAGGGAAAAATATCTTATGAAACGTTCTGTGTATGTTAAATATGTCAGGTTTCTACCACTGGTCATTGGATAGATTGTACAAATATCTAATCATCTCAAAAATTAATTTTATTTTAAAGGTTTATGATAGTTGCCCAGTGCTTTGGATGTGCTGTGATTGAAGATACCTGGCATTATTTCTTGCATCAACTACTTCATCATAAGAGAATATATAAATACATTCACAAAGTACATCATGAATTTGTTGTATGTAATTTCTTAAATTTTTGGATTACATGGTTAAGCTGTAATTGCACTTACCAATAAGAAAATTCCACACATCTCATTGGGACCTGTTTCTGTATATGATTGCAGGCTTAAAATTTCATTCAATGGGCATGTATTAGTTAATATTTTTTAGAAATAGGGAGAAGAAACCAGCAGGTTTATTATTTAGCTATATGATTTCTTTACTGTTCTTCCTATCATATGAGGCCAGAATGGTTTACAAAAGTTGAAGAGTTTTAACTTAAACATTGCAGTAAACCAAGAATATGTTTTTGTTCCTCTTAGCATTTTTCTTAGCTAACTTGTTATTAAGAAAGAAGTGTATTGTGTTTTTTGTTATTCTGTTATTTAGAACGGGGGTCCCCAACCCCCTGTTGGGGGGTGCTGCAGCCCACTACTGGGCCATGAGCTGTTCAGAACTGGCCACCTGAAGTGGTGGGTGCACGTGCACATCCCTACTTGCACGAGCAGCAGGAAAGCACATGTGCTCCATTTGTGCAAGCAGTGTGTCCGCCGCTCGTGCAGAACCATCCCCCCTCCCCCCACCAGTCCGCAAAGCCAGAAAGGTTGGGGAACTCTGATCTAGAACATAGAAGCCCATTTTATTCTTAGCATCCTTTCCCAATCATAGCTCATAATGAATGTTAGCCTCTCTGACACTACTTCCACAATTTGGGCTATATTGGTAAGTGTTCAGTTGCTCAGTCTTTTTAATTGCAGTGATTCATTTTAGCTAGTCTTGATTAATCATACATTGTAATATAATTCACAAATTCCTTGTGTGTCCAATCACACTTGGCCAATAAAGAATATTGTGTGGTATGTATTGTAATGTAATATAGTTGAATGTCAGATACATTTCCCAGAATGGGCATATCTTTTCTTATAAAGTGATAGTAGTTTCAAATCAAGCAAATTCCAATTTGAGAGGATTTATGTTAAATTTAGAAATTTTTGCCTGGGTTTGCAGTAAGTGTTGTGTAAATTGCAAATAATAATAAGCCACGCTATATTTTATATTTTACATATGCTCTATTCTATTCTATTTTATATATATTCACTTGTGACCTGCATTTTAGCTGACCTAAAAGATCAGACTAACTTTTACAATAAGTACCTGAAAGCAGGACAAGAAGCAATGGATGGAAACTAATCAAGGAGAGAAGCAACCTAGAACTAAGGAGAAATTTCCTGACAGAACAATTAATCAGTGGAATGAGTTGCCTCCAGAAGTTGTGGGTGCTCCAACACTGGAAGTTTTTAAGAAGAGATTGGACAACCATTTGTCTAAAATGATATAGGGTTTCCTGCCTGAGCCAGGGGTTGGACTAGAAGACCTCCAAGGTCCCTTCCAACTCTGTTATTTTGTTAAGATAAATCTTTTCTCCAAGTTCCAGTTTACATTTGAACTTTAAAAAAAAATACAGTGCGAAACATTTGTACTTTATTTGAATAACTAATTTCTGTTTCTAAAATAATAAGAAACTTAGTTTCAAGCAGCCTCTTTAACATGATCTTTTGAAAACATTGAGGAAAACTTCACTAAATACATAAAAGTTTACTGATCTATAGAATCTTCTTTGTGTGTCTTTAAATCACACAGTATCCACAGTTACATAGCACCTACTGTTTTAAGGGGCTGTCTGGAATTAGCAGTAGCAAATATTCTTACATTTAGAAATGTATTCAATTTATTCAGTTCTACATTTGAATCGAAGGTTAGCATGTGAGGGAAGAAAATCTCCTGAAACAATACTGTCATATTGAAACATATATATGAAATATTCAGTATGGTTACATGTACATAAACCTTCTCTGTATATTTTTCTTCAGGCACCATTTGGGATGCAAGCTGAATATGCACATCCTTTAGAAACTGTAATCCTTGGAACTGGATTCTTCATTGGAATAATGGTCTTCTGTAATCACCTAATATTGCTGTGGGCATGGTTATTTTGTCGTTTGATAGAGACCATTGATGTTCACAGGTAATATTTTGTTATTTATTAATGATTGTTTGTGTTCAGATTCAGAAATTTTAAAATTATTTAAACATAACTATTGGAAAAAGTTGTCACTAACTTCTCAGTGACAAGCTTCTAAATTCTTCAGATATTGTTGGGGCAAAAAAGGTTTTCACTACTTAAATAGAATATTGAACAGATGAAAGAAAAATATCTGAAGAACAAGAAAACCAAACAATATCTGATCAGGAGATACCATCTAGAAACAAGGAAGATTAAGGAAGCACTGGAAATAATAAAGCATCAAATAATGGCTATAGCCAAGAAGATCTACAAATATGGACCTCAAATTGCACACTATAGGCAGAATCTCCAATTTCAGTCAAATCAGAAATGTTTCTACAATCCATCAATAGAGAGACTGTAGTGAACTGATCAATACCTGATAAAGAAACAGTGCAGTTCTGGGTGCAGCTATGGGACAACATAAAGAAATACACGAATGCGCCTAGATAAAGGAGGTGGGTTAGAATAAAACAACCTGAAATGAAAGAACCCATAATAAAAACAGAAACGGTGGAGAATAGGACAAGAAAAACCAAGAGTGGTGGTTGAAGCATCTGACTAGTCTCTACCCACTTATTGCCCACCAGTTTAACAACATACTGCAAGGAGGTAAAATTGAAGATTGGTTAATGTCTGTCAAAATCTCCCTGATAATGAAAGCTCCAACAAAAGGAGCAGCATCAGGCAACTGCAGGCCAATTTCCTAGTTACCAACAACTTTCAGATTGCTAACTGGTGTAGCTGATGCAGTCTAATAGCATCTAGTTCTTTCTACCTGAGCAGAAGGGAAACTGTGCAAATAACAGAGGACTTCTTCTAAGAGCAGATGAGCAGCAGCTCCAAATTTGGCAAGATGATTTTGGAAAACTGTAAGAGAAAGAAGACCAACTTGAACATAGCTTGAATTGATTACATGAAGGACTCCCTGCCACACGATCAGAGAATCAAGTGCCTAGAAATACAAACATCAGAGGTTATATGCAGAGTTGCACAATGGAAGACATAGATTCTGGTCAGTGGTGATAGACTGGGAGAAATTAATATCAAAAGAGGAACTTTCAAGGAGATTCACTACCACCACTACTGCTTGTCATTGTCGATAGTACTGAATAACTCAGTCCATGGCCATCAGACTTCAAAAACATCTGCTAGGCTATGCTATCTACTTTACATAGACGATCTGAAACTGCATGGAAAAATACCATCTAAAATAGAATCACAAACAACACTAACACTAATTTACATCACACAGACGGTACTTAACACCAAAGACTGCGGCCCAGCAACAACAACCATCCAATCAAACAGCCCAAAATCAGACCATGATTCAGAAATATCCGAACAAATAACATTCATACCAATTTGCATCACATAAAAAGGTATTTAAAGGCCAGTATTCTGACAGACAAGCACAATTCAAAGCGCACTGATGATGTCTCCGCGAATGGTGATGAAATGTTTGCAACCAAATTGCCAAGCTCGGAGCTCAAACCAACAGCCCATAGAATCACTTCTCCAGACTGCCCATGTATACAGTTAAGATATTGCAATGGAGTTTGATCTGGACATATATCCTGGCCTCATCTTCAACAGGGAAAAAAATAATGAAAACTGAAGGAATCAAGATGCCTTATGGAAATAACATCAAAAGTCTGGATGAAGACTATCACTACAAATACCTGGGCATCCTTCAAGCTGACAAAATCAAGAATTTTGATGTCAAGAAAGTGAAGACAATCTTAAAGTCCAAACTTAGTGGAGGAAATAACAGTTAATAACAGCAGTTAATAACACGGCAGTTCCAGTTATTAGATATACAGTTAAAAAGATTTAAAACAAATAAAAAACAGAGCAAAAAGAGCAAAAACGGCAGAGTTAACCACCCAACCATCTGGATGGGGCTTGAGTTACAAAAGAGCCAGGTTTTCAGGGCCCTTCAAAACACCACTTGGGTGGGCCATTCAAATCTTGTGAGAAACCACATTCCAGAAGGTCCCGATAGAAATTATTTTTTAATCAATGGAACTCAAAAGTGCACCAACCCTGCCAGATCAGATTGGCTGGCATATACTATGGGAGAATATGAACAACTCACGCTTGACTAGGTTTGTATGTGTATGGAATATAATCACCATGTAGAAACTTGTAGTAGTATGTTACTTATCTCTTCTCAGAGCTGAGAAGTTTTATTTTATTTTTCTGCATGCAATAATCCCGACAGTTTGAATAGGCACATAGTTTTTCTGGAATATATCTATGAAAGTTATTTAATGGACTAGTACAGATGTAAGAAATATTCTTTAAAACTTTCCCAAAAAATGAATTTTAGAAGATTCAAAGCCATGTTGATACTAAAACTAAATAAATATCTAAAGCCCCAGTCATATATTCATTTACCCATTGAACTCAGTGGGACTTATTTCCAAATAGATACAAGATCCTATTTCAGACCTTTAGCACTAAACAAATCGTACATAAAATGTGAGAAATGGCTTCATATTATTAAAATGTGCATTCAATTATGTTTCTTTTTAGTGGCTATGATATTCCTCTGAATCCTTTACATTTGCTGCCCTTCTATGCTGGATCCCGCTTTCATGACTTCCATCATATGAACTTCACTGGCAATTACTCTTCAACCTTCACATGGTGGGATAAACTCTTTGATACTGATTCACAGTACAATTCTTACAAAAAGAAAATGAAGAAAGAGAAAGGCACAATGGAAAAGAAGATGGAATAAATTTCCCATTTGCAACACTCAATGGCAGCATCAAAGAGGCAAATGGCCACTTATTTTTGCTTAAAACTAGAAAACTTAACAATTGAATTGCAATTCAATTCAATTGTTTTGAATTGCAATTCAAAACAAAACGCGGCTTTTAACAAACAAACCAAGCTTAGGTTTGAGCAAGAAAAACATTCATTGATGCATTTTCCAAATGATTGTGCTTTTTCTATCCTATAGATAAATTAAACGAATACTGTACAGTATATATTTAAGAAAATGTTAAATATGACCAAATGATTGAAATTATGTAAAAAAGATATACATTAAAATTAAAATGAGGAGGGTATTTTGCATTAATGTAAAGTCTAAAGTTTAGAAAGAACAGCTACACTGAGTAAAATCTTTGTGGAAATCCTCTTTCCCAATTAGGTGTAAAAAAAAAGTATATTTAAGCAAGCATCTTTGTTACAAAGAATCTTTTTACTTGGTTTTTAATGAATGTTATTGTAATCTGTATTACACATAACTGTAAATTGCTGATTTGATTAATAAGATAATTTGTCTTACAGTAGCTGTGATTGATTTTTTGTCATGTTTTCTGTGCAGCAAATAAAATAATATTGGGATTCAGGCTATTATTCCCTGGTTCCTTATTATAAAAGGTTCCGCTCCTTACAAAAGGAATCCCTGGTTCATTTAGATTTGTTCCTATCAAACAAAAACAAACAAACAAACAAAAAGATTTCTTACTAATTTTTGCAGGTGTTTATTCCTGAACTTTGATCACCTATAGTTGTAAATATACAAGCCTTCTTAAAAGTTTCATGGATTGAAAAAGTGCTGTTTGTAGCAATGATTTTAATACACAATGACAGCTATTGATAATTAGAACAGAATATGCCCACTGAAATTTGATAGTGGAGACATTAGATAACTTCCCATCTATTACATACAGTCAAAACTATATGTAGCGGAGTTGGGGTGAGAATGGGGTCAGCTGAGAGGTTTTGCAGGAGCCCTGCTGATTAGGCAGGAAGATGAGCTCCGGCAACTGCCATGGGTTTGGCGGCGGGGTGTGGCTTGGAGGAGGGAAGAAAAAGGAGGAGGAAGTCAATAGAAGGGAGGAAGAGAGAAGGCTTGGTGGAGCTTGCCGTTCTGAGCCAGCTGATCGAAGAGAGAGTAAGAAGCTGGGGTTTTCGTGTTTGCTTTTTTTGTTTTGTTACAGGCAAACCGGACGAAAGGGGGAGCGATAGAGAGAGTGAGAGTAGTTGCTCGAGCTGTTTGCTTGAAGCAGGCCAGGCAGGGAGGGATAGTGGTTGATAGTAGTTGCTGGAGCTGTTTGCTTGAAGCAGGCCAGGCAGGGAGAGGGTGAGAGTGGCTGATTGGAGCTGTTTGCTTGAAGCAGGCTAGGTAGAGAGAGAGAGAGGTGGGGAAAGGTGAAGTTTTATTTCTTTCTCTTTTCTTGTGGGCAGGCCAGATGAAAAGAGGGAGAGAGGGTAGTTTGGGGAGTTTTAATTCCCTCCTTGGAGTAAGTTAGGCAGAGGGAGCGTTAGGGAAGAGTTTGACATACGTCTTTTAGTGGGAGGTAAGGGGTTTTTTTCTTTATAAGATCAGCTGGAGGAGATAAAAAGGGATTACATGGAGTGAGGTCAGAGAGGGGCAAGGAGAATGGAAAGGGGAGGCCTCTGCCAGCGCCAGAGGTTGGTTGCCATCGTTCTAGGCAAGTTGTTGTCATCAAAGACGGATTAACATCATCCTGGGCAAGTGTTGCCACCAGAGACTGGATGCCATTGTTTTAGGCAAGTTACTGTCACCAGAGACTAACCGCCATCGTTCTGGGCAAGTTGTTGCCACCAGAGACTGGCTATCATTGCTTTAGGCAAGTTGCTGTCACCAGAGACCGATCGCCATTGTTTTAGGCAAGTTACTGTCACCAGAGACTGACCGCCATTGTTCTAGGCAAGTTGCCGTCACCAGAGGCTGATTAACATTGTTCTGGGCAAGTTGTTGTCATTAAACATTGACTACCATCTTCCCTGTAAATTCTTATTGCCTGAGATCAAGCACCATCATCCCAAGTGAGTCACCGTCGAGAGAGACCATCACCGCCCCATCTGCGTGGCTGCTGATCGTGACTGAATACCACCGTGTTACGTGCCCTGTTAGGCAGAGGCGCCAACGTGAGAGACCTCTTTGGGCTGGTAGCCACTTGGAGGGGAGGTTGGGAGGGCCCGGAGTTAAGCGGTCCCTAAGGGGGTGGCGCTACATATACATGAGGGAGCTATAGGGACTTTTCTTAGATTATATTGATTACTTCTTGGCCTTCCTGACTACTATGGAAAACACTAACTTGTATAACCTGCTTAACCGGGATTCTATCTTTTAGAAAGCCATACATTTGTTTTCTTAAAGACAAGAGATTGGGTGGGGTATAGCTGTATAATTTTGGGGCAGTGAACAGTGTTTTTGTGCCAACGTTTTCTATTCTGATGTCCCCTCAAAAAACAATGCTTACTCTACTTTTTTTACTTGAATGTAATAAAAGTGATTAATAGTTTAAAACAGTATACATATGGAAAAGGCTGCTGGAAAAAGAAATCTAAATCAGAATATCTTGAATACAAAATGATTGGCTGGGGTAACTGCATTTCCTTGCAAGAGTTGCCCTATGGTTTAAACTACATGTTTATTTTTACAGACGTTCCCCCCCCCCAAGATGACAGGAGGCCACTGCAAGCCTCCTTATCTTGTCTTCCCCACCCCACCATACCTTTAATTTATATAGTATTTTTTTATTTTGTTTCTATTTAGTCAAATAGATAGGAGAAGCAGCCCATTTTACTCCATTGAGATGAATCCTCTGAGCCACTATATCTTACAACCATAAATCCAACGCTGCATATTTAAAGGAGAAACATGCAATACTAGTATTGAGGTATCAGATTAAAGACATTGATAACAGCACTCCCCCAGCAATCTGGATGTCTCCCATCCTGATGATGTTCTGAAAATCTGGGGAAACTTGATAATACAGGGAGTGGCTGGTTGTTGAGCCCTGTTAGTTTTTTTTTCCTTTGGTGCATTGTGTTTGTTTTTTCAGAGTGTGTGATCTTTATGTTATAATTCTTCACTTTTTAAAATGTAAGTTCCCAGAGCCATTTGGAATTGGGCACCCTTAAAATGAAATGAAATCATGGCTTCTATCGCCAACTGCAATGTTAGACCTAAGTCACAGTGAAGCCTGAGTCTTTGAAGGATTCAGGGCCAAGTTAAATAGCAAGCTAGTTATTTGGCTTCAGATTTTAATCCAATTGTACAAAGCCACATTGTTGAGTAGGCCAGTATGAAATTCACAGAAATAAGGTTACATCCCCAATACTGAAAGAATTGCTAATTGAATTTTGATTCAGATAAAATCAGTTAAATAAAATTCAGTTTCTTTCATTTTCTGTTCAGTGTGTGGTATGCCTTGGGAATAGGATTAGCTTGCTTGGATATTCTGTTTCCTACTAAATCATTGAGTGATTTTCCCCTTTCTAAAGCTGCATTTAGGATGCAGGCAGAATATTAATAGCTGCTGGAAATTGTCAGGGTTGAATTTCAAATGAATAGCAGTATTCTGCTTTCATAGAGCTCATATGAGCATTGAGAATGCTGTTAATGATGTAGATTTTAACTGCATATGTGCGTAGCCTTTTCTTTCGTTGTTAAGGACTGCAGTCTTAAAATGTGGAAAAATTTAGTCACCAATCCATTTCTCAAAATTGGTTAAAAAGTAATAGTGCTGGTGTTAATCTTCAAAGGTGAAATAAATGGATATGCTTACAGATTGTGTATACTGCCCTAACAAATTCTATCTTGTTCCTAACATTTCTGACTTTTTGATGCTGTGTAATATTGCTCTGGTTGGTGGATTTGTATTTTTACATTGAAACAGAAGGTTAATCTAACTAAGATACTTCTTTTTTTTCTAATGTATACTAATAGCAAACTTATACAGGTAATCCTCGACTTACATCCACAATTGAGTCCAAAATTTGCATTGCTAAGAAAGACAGTTAAGTGAATTTTGCCCGATTTTAAGACCTTTCTTGTCACAGTTGTTAAGTGAATCACTGCAGTTATTTAATAACATGGTTTTTAAGTGAATCTAGCTTCCCCATGTACTTTGCTTGTCAGAAGTCCCAAAGTCAATGACCAGCTATCTGCAAGGAATATAAATCCTTCCATTTCCCACCATCTAGTCAGAGCTGAAGAAGCTTCTTGGATGAGAAGCGAAACATCTTCAGAGAAAAACAAGGAAGTCCAGTTGCCTCCTGAAAAAGCACCTTTGGGACAACCATGACCTGGATGACTTGAGAATCTCCAAAGACATTTTGCTTGTCAGAAGGTCGCAAAAGGTGATCACATGACCTTGGGACATTGCAACCTTCACAAATATGAGTCAGTTGCCAGGTGTCCGAATGCATCACATGACTATGAGGGGACTGCAACAGTCCTAAGTGTGAAAAACGGTCATAAGTCATATTTTTCAGTGCCGTTGTAACTTCAAATGGTCATTAAATGAATAGTTGTAAGTTGAAGACTACCTGTACATGATTGTCTTGGCTTTGGGCACATAAATATGGCAAGAGTTTAAAAGTAAACATAAACATGCCGTGCTGATAAGAGCAGAGAAGGCTGCAAAACACCAGCGAGCTGAAGGGTTTCTGTAGTGCAGAGATGGCAGCATCGCATACTGTATAGTCAATGAGAGTGTTGTGCTTATTGGTTGAGGTCACTGGTATATAGTATTTATCATGCTGCAGACTTCACAGCTACTTGCTGCAGGAATTTCCTTGACAAGTGCTGGCAGTCGTATATAGTCAGACACCTAAATCTAAAGATATGAGACAGTCATTTGTGATAGGCTTTGTTTATATTTTATGTATGTCTGTTTAAAAATGGATCAGTACAAGAATTTGGGCTTTGGAAAAAAAGTGATGGTTCTGGCAACAGTTGGTTCATACCTAATCAGCTATTCCCTAGTCATATAAATGGGAAATGATGCAATACCTCCCACCTATTTTTTTCAGATCTCCACTCTGGTGTGAGTTAAACGTAGCACAAGGGCTCTTAAAAGCTGATTTAGCATTTGGGATGACTTTTAATCTGCAATTAGAATGGTGTGTAATGATCTGCCTCATTAGTGGTTCAGATGTATTGAACCACTAATTGCCACTACCTGATGGAATAAATGTCAATGATCTGAGGGAACTACTATCATAAGACCGAAATTATGTGTCCAGCCCTGCATGCTTCAAAACATGTGACTAAGTAGTATGCATGTAATGCTGCCCAGATATAAAATGGAGTGTATGTTCTCCAGACCCAGGAATATAGTGTGTTTTTCTAATGAAAAAAAGGCCTCTGTAAATCATGTGTTGCTTATAATGAATTTTAAAAGGCAGGAACAGTGCGAAAGAATCATAGCGTTCTGCTTGACTGAAACATGGTATGTTTACTGTAGATCTCCTTTAGTAATGAGTTCTCCCTAGAATTTTGGAGGATGATAGAATTGATTTAAAGTATAGATAAAGGTGACCAACATTGTTAGGCAGTATTTTTGCTTGCTATTGCATAAAAAAAAGAACTATAATTTGTCAGAACTTGGATACATTTCATAGACCAATAATAATGAATATTACTAAGTAAAGCAGGTACTTTAAATATTCAGGAAGAGAAAACTTTAGATTATAGTTTAAAACTCCAAAATAACTTTAATTTAGCTGGGGATTTGTTACTTTTTAATCATTTAAATTAAACAAACCTTTGGTAAAAAAAAATTACAAACCTTTTTTGGTTCCCAGGTGCTACAGTACATGTTCAATGTAATTATACTGTTTTAATGAGACAGTATAATTAGGGGTGGTTTCTTTAGGGTACTTTTGGGGGGAGGGGGTATTTTTAGTATATTAACTCTATTCAGAAGCCTAATCCATCCTATTCTGTATCGTTTCCTATGTAAAACTGGTAAGAAATTATGTTGCCAATATTTGGAATATGCCACTGAATCACTGTGGCATGATCCTGCATGTCACTGGGGAAGCTACTGAAGAAAAGATGTATTGTGCAGATTGGATGTTCCTAACTTGAATTAGCCAGAAACTAACATGGATGTAAGGCATACATCTCAGAGATCTGCGACAGAATTTTCAAATCCCAATTGTTTGGCAGTACCAAGTGTTAACTTTTTAAAATCTAAAATCAGAGTGATAACATTTTGGAAAACCATAAGCATGAGCCCGGTTAAATTCTGTTTTTAAAAATAAATTCCTTAATGTAATTACAAGCTATGTCCAGAGGCATTATAGTTTTGTTCTTTGGGTTTTTAATAGTTTTGACAAATTTGGGGTCTGTATTTGGCTTAAACAAATTCACTGTTATCAAGAATTAAGGAATGGGGAAATATTATAGTTTATATTATATACTATTTTTTGAAATCTGTTTCCAAATACACATTTTATTAATATTGAACAATATTAAAATTAAAATTTTAGTATACTGTGCAAATGCCATTCCCACATAAATAAATGCAGAACTCAATACATGAAAGTGTAGGAAAATGCTATAATTGCTCTTAGAGAAACAACACTGGGAATACAAACAGCTTAATGTATGGCTATTTTGATCATGCTCATTCTTGAATGTATATTTAACGTTACACATGTTCCTAAATAATCTGTTTTTTCCTAGTGAATTGTGAATTAAGGCAGCAGAGATATTATGCTTGTGTTCACATATCTGAAGATATATTTCTTTTAATATCACCAATAATTTAAGTGGCTGACATACAAACTGGTCAGAAGAAAACCAATCCTTTGCACATGATTAGCAAAATGAAGACATTGTGGAATGTTGTTAGTGACAAAGAACTGGTGGTTTCTTAGAAAAATTTCTATAGTTCCAATCTGGCAAGTACATACTTTATGTAGTGTGGAGTGGATCTTCAAAGTAAAATTTTAAATGAACAAGGTACAATTACCACTATTCTATATATTAGACCATACAGATATTTACACATAGTTGTATAATTTTATAGATA
Source organism: Azemiops feae (assembly GCA_023970755.1). NCBI lineage: Eukaryota > Metazoa > Chordata > Lepidosauria > Squamata > Viperidae > Azemiops > Azemiops feae. Next base: position 2,343,405 of record JALGBA010004234.1, read on the forward strand.
TTTGCTAATGATAATACATTCATTATACATAACCTTATCATCTAAATTCTATCTCTTAGAGTTCAATGGAGCAGGATTCATCACAATAATATCTTTGTTTAGTATCCAATAATTAATTCAATTCTCTAGTAGAAGCAAAAAGAATTTCACATCATGCTTAGTTGGGTGTATCCCAGAGTCTACTTTCATCTAGATGTGCATAGATTGGGCTATAAATGACTTGTAACGGCAGCTGCTTGAAACACAATTCTACTTACTTAATTTGCTGTATATTCTTGCAATGCAGAAGGTTATATAAATAAGGTGCAGTGTATAAACACTGTAAACTAAATAACAAACAGAAGCTGTGTGTATGAAGCAGTGCCTTTACTTGTGGCAATTTAATTATTCCATTTCAACTCCAACTATTTTTCATATAAACTGTTGCTGTATTATTTGGCATTAGCCTGGAACCAGCACTATAGGCAGTCCTTGACTTAGGATCAAAATTGGGATTGAAACTTCCATTACTAAATGAAGCAATTAAGTGAGTCATGCCCAATTTTATGACCTTTTTGCCATGGTTGTTAAGTGAACCATGCAGTCATTAAGCAAATCCAGTTTCCCCAATTGACTTTGCTTGTTGAAATTCAACTGGGAAGGTCGCAAATGGCAATCATGTGACCCTGGGATGCTGCAGGTTGAGGACTACCAGTGCTAATTCAGTCCCTCATGTTGTTAGGTATTGTAACAACTATTTTTAGCAGCTTCAACTTTCAAGATACGACTGTGCTCCAGAGTTTTTATCCTCTATGACAGATTTCACACATCACACTAAAGTCCTGTTTGCTTACTGTGTGTTTAATAAATAAATAATTAGCTGGATTCACACAATATGCTAAATCATGAGCCATGTTTACGTACAAGAGTAACAAGATTCACACAAAGCATGTGGGGATCAGATATCTGCAGCTCAGGGCCAAGTCAACACAATGTTGCAAAGATCACTAAATTGCTCTTTCAACTGATAAATAGGTAACCAGACTAAACTAATGATAATATGCAAACAATAGCAGAGGGAGAAAATATTTTACAATACAGAATGTTCCTGATTACACAGTTGTAGTACCCATCTATCTCCATTTGCATCTCTGCTCGGTCTGCTTTCAAAGCCTCTGCCAGGAGATCAATAATCACAACTGCTATATTTTCTTCTCTGTCTTCAGGAATGTTTTGAAATCTTAAATAGTGTTTCACTTTCTCCATTTCTAAGATCGCCACCCCCCTTCTAGATTTTGATTTGCTTGTTCTAATTTTTCATTTTCTTGTATTAGTACTTCCATTTTTTTATCAATATCATCTGATTTATTTTCCATTTTCTGAATTCTTTGTTCATTTTTAACAATCATTTGTTGGTGGACTTCAAATTGTGTCTTTATGTCCGACATTTGTTCGTTTAATTTATCAAAATTACTTTTTGTCTCTTCATGGTTTTTTTGTATTGATTCTTGAATTAATTTTAATGTGGTTTGCATCTTGTTTTGAGCAGTGCTTATTTTCTCACACTGCAACATTGTTGGGCCCTATCCAACAACATGAAATTTAATGTGGAGAAAAGCAAGGTTTTACACCTGGGCAGGGAAAACCAAAGGGACAAGTACAGAGTAGGCAAAACCTGGCTCAAAAAGAGTAACTGAGAGGGACCCTGGAGTCCTAGTGGACGATCATTTAAATATGAGCCAGCAGAGTGCGGCATCAACCAAAAAAGCTAATATAATCCTTGGTTGTATAAACAGAGGCATAGAATCAAAATTCTGTGAAGTATTAGTACCACTTTTTTAAAGCCTTAGTATGGCCATACCTGTATCCAGTTTTGGCCACATTACAAAAAAGATGTTGAGACTTTGGAAAAAGGGCAAAGAAGAGCAACTAAGATTATTAAGGGCCTGGAAAATAAAACATATGAAGAATGGTTGCAGGATTTAGGTATGGCCAGTTTAGAGAAAAGAAGGACTAGGGGGGACATGATAGCAGTATTCCAGTATTTGAGAGGCTGCCACAAAGAAGAGGTGGTCAATTTATTTTCCAAAGCATCAGAAGGCAAGACAAGAAACAATGGATGGAAACTAATCAAGGAGAGAAGCAATCTGGAATTAAGGAGAAATTTCCTAACATTGATAACAATTAACCAGTGGAACAGTTTGCCTTCAGACGTGGGTGCTTCATCACTGGAGGTTTTTAAGAAGAGACGTGTCTGAAATGATATAGGGTCTTCTGCTTGAGCAGGGGACGATTAGAAGACCTCCAAGGTCCCTTCCAGCTCTATTCTGATTCTGATTCATCAGCTCATGAAACAATACCAAAAATAGATTATGGAACTAGCTAATATAATATGTTGATTTTATTTCTACTACATGATTTGGTACTATGGTGTTTGAAGCTTTGGTCTACACTGAAGGACTGTACTCCTTAAGATTAAAAATTTTGATGAGAAGTTAGGTGCTAATGAATTTTGGAGAAGAGGCTTCAATTAAATGGACATCTTTAAAATGGTACAAAGTTTCAGGTTTACATTCTGAGAAGTGTCAATTAACTACAGTCAATCAAAACAGATAGTAAAACAGGTAGGTAATGAGCCTTTACACACCATAAAAATGTCCTTGAAAATATGATAAAAGAAAAACTAGTTGAATAAAACATACTTCAAGTAGCAAAAAGATTAGAACTTGGCCAGTAAGACTCTATAGCTAATTGACCGCATCTGCAAAACTTGTGTCTTTAGTGCCACTTTGGCAGCCCAGATTGGGAGTACTAAGATAGAAAAGAGAAATGTTTCGTTTGCCCAGATAGCTTAAGCTATGTATTTTATTGTATTCAATATGCCAATGAAAGATTGCATGACAGGATTGGCTTGAGTGCCTGCATTCCTTAACCTGCTTCCATCAAAGACAAAGTAGGAAACTCTTGCGATTTCCATAGCAACGACCAATTTATAGTATCTCACCTATCCTCATTGGTGAAGCGATGTTCTCTATAGTCTGCTCCCAGAAACCTACACATCCTCCATTCCTTTCTCCAATAGTAATTCGCGGACTTCCATTGTTGTCGAACGAGCGGACGCCTGATCATGACGACACCTGGCGCTTTAGCCAATCAGAGCAGCGCAGCCTTACAAATTAAGGATGGAACAATCTTTCTAGAGCTCGCGCTGAGGACCAATTTGTATTTTCGCCCGGAGTTTTGCGGAGAATGCTGCGCTTTGCAAGGTAAGCAAACCAGAAATATCGCTTTAGTGTGACTCCGTGGCTGTGTGGATCTGTGCCTTTCCGAGTTTTTTGTAACGTAATTAATCGGTTTCGTAATACGGAGGTTGGAAATGCAGGAACAGGCACTTTCGAAGTGAACTCATTGTATTTCATTATGTTAGCATACTAAACATCTCCAAAGAATAACATATGTCTTCCGCATTTTTATTTGTGCATGGTTTTTTTCCTTCTCTTTGTTCTTTTATTGGTGGTGTTGGGAGCATTTACATGGGATCTAGATGTAACCACTGTCAAAACATACCATTCTGCAAATTTAAGTTCTAGCAATCACAAATCTGTTTATGTAGTGTGTGCTGCTTGAACAGTTATTATATAGAATAAAGATATTAATATTGTACTGCTATTTATTTTTCTTATCGTTTATTGAGTTCTCTCAATAATTTGACATTTTACAGATTCATAGAAACTTTGTTAAGAAACTATCAGTGTGATGTGCCAGAACTGAACGATGATGAATAACAATAGTTCTGAGATACTGCATTCCGCCTACCTTGCTGTAGAATACATTGACTCTTTGCTGCCTGAAAATCCACTACAACAACCACTTAAAAATGCTTGGACCTATATGCTAAACAACTACACTAAATTCCAGATTGCAACTTGGGGTTCACTTCTCGCTCACGAACTTCTCTATTTTTTAATATGCTTACCCGGATTTGTATTTCAGTTTATACCTTATATGCAAAAATATAAAATACAACAGGTAAGATGGAATTTTAACATTGTAAGAAGAGAGCCATGTTAATCTATAGTGCTAAAACATTATGAGGAGTTTGGTAGCACTTTATATAGCTAAGACTTGTTATTAAAATGTATAAATGTTTATGATCTGCAACTCACTTCATCAGACTAATGTAGGATTTAAATTGGAGTGAGATGGAGTAAGGAGGGCAAGATCATTGGTTAGGCAAATGCAGTTTATATATAAAATAGATTCCCATTATATTGGTTAGAATTTGTATTATGTTAAAAACATAGTGTTTGTTTAGACCAGGGGTAGGCAACCTTGGCTCTTTTATGACTCGTGGACTTCAACTCCCAGAATTCCTGAGCCAGCCATGCTGGCACACAAGGTTGCCTACCCCTGGTTTAGATGTTCTGAGATTGCTAAAACGTTTGAGAGGTATGTCTGTCTGTCCATCCATCCATCCATCTGTGTTATTTTGGACCTGTTGCTCTCTTTTCAACCCGAACATCTCACAGGGTTGTGGGGAGAATAGGAGGAAGGAGTTTTAAATATGCTTGTTGCCTTGAGCTTATAAAAAAGGGGATAAAAATAAATACCTGTAAGTTCACCAACGTCTCATTCATTGATGGAGTTAAAGTCCTGTTGTTCCAAAACTGGCACTTTGAAATATGCCATAGAATGTCCAAGAAGGTTGAAATCATATATCATTTTTTTCTTATTTTGACTGAAGAAAATTTGGTGTCAAATTTGGTATCCATTAATTCTTTTGTGCAAAGTTTGTCCCATTTGTCCTATGTAAAATTCAGAGGGGCATTCCTGGTAGCTGATGGCATTAGAGAAAGACCATGTGAAGGCACCTCCAATCGTGTGTGTTTATTTCTTGTGGCCTGTAATGATGTTGAAGCAAAATAGATAGATGAATTTATTGTAAGATTTGGTTGCATATTAGCATTTTTTGTTATTGTCCCGCTTGATTGGATAATTTGTTTAGGTTGGATAATTGGGTAGCTGTATGCAAGAGTGGGCCTGCCAGCCTAGTGCCTGAGATAATGTATCTTTGTCTAGTAAGCTGTAGCTTACTAATAATGTGTGTCAGTAGTTTGAACTTTGAAATGTAAGTGACTAGGTGGTATTATGTTGTTCTGTTTCTGATGCCTATCTTTTACTAGTAATTACAAGTAATTGATCTAGCCCTATTGGGTTTTTTTTTCTATTCATCTTGTTCTATGGATAGGTTAATCACCTGAATGCTTGGTTTAGTTAAGTGGATCAGAACAAATTTGCTTTTGTGTAGAGCCTGGCTCTACATGATAGATTTGGAGATGAGCTGGAAGCATGTAGGCATTCATGTGATTCTATGTTTCCTGTAGGGAAAAGTGTTGTATTGTGTATGTTTGTTATCTTGTCATGGCAAAGTTCTGCTGTAATTGAAGTTCCAGGATAGAGATGACATTGGTAATTAATTTTTGTTTATAATAAAAATGCTGATAAAATAGTTTTAAGAGTTTCTTGTAGAATATGGTATTATCTTTGACTGTAGTCTGCAGACTGAGTCAAAGGGATGAAAGAGATCTTGGAGTCCTAGTAGACAATCACTTAAATAAGTATGAGCCAGCAATGTGCTGCAGCTGTCAAAAAAGCCAACACAGTCCTAGGCTGCATTAACAGATAGACAGAATCAAGATCACGTGAAGTGTTAATATCACTCTATAATGCCTTGATAAGACCACACTTGGAATACTGAATTCAGCTTTGGTTGTCACAATACAAAAAAGATGTTGAGACTCTAAAAAGAATGCAGAGAAGAGTAACAAACATGATTAGGGGACTGGAGGCTAAAACATAAAGAACGGTTGCTGGAATTGGGTATGCCAAGTTTAATGAAAAGAAGGACTAGAGATGGTATGATAGCAGTGTTCCAATATCTAAGGGGTTGCTATAAAGAAGAGGGAGTCAAGCTATTTTCCAAAGCACCTGAAGGCAGACAAGAAGCAATGGATGGAAACTAATCAAGGAGAGAAGCAACCTAGAACTAAGGAGAAATTTCCTGACAGAACAATTAATCAGTGGAACAACTTGCCTCCAGAAGTTGTGGGTGCTCCAATACTGGAAGTTTTAAAGAAGAAATTGGACAACCATTTGTCTGAAATGGTATAGGGTTTCCTGCCTGAGCAGGGGGTTGGACTAGAAGACCACCAAGGTCCTTTCAACTCTGTTATTCTGACTGTAGAGGTTCTTTCATTCCTTTAGGAATGATGACTTCTTGTTTGCATTTAGTTAGAAAAAAATGTCTGTTTCTGTGCCAGATTTTTGATAAGATTTCAATTCGATCTGACTGAACCTGTGTGTTCTTGTTGTAAACATTCAGGAGGAGAGTTGTGTAACCTGTGTTAGTGAAATATCAGAAACTTTCTGGTAGCTGTTTTTGTGTCATTAAATTTCAAATGTCATTGAAGCTCATTTCCTTAAATGCATAGAGTGACTAAATTTAGGATTTAAATTGGAGTGAGGTAGGGTGAAGGGAGAGGAAAGATATTGTTATATGGATGCAAATTATATATAAAATAAATGCAAATTAAAATTTATATATAATTACATTTATAGTCTGCTAAAATCATTTGTGTGTGTTGAGATTTTCTGTGATTGCCTGAAACCTTTAGATGTATGTTACTCAGAAACTTTGAGGACTGCCATAGAGTGTCCTGGGAGGTTAAAATGCTCTGATACTACTTTGTCCTTATTGTGGGGTGTCCTAATGTCAAATCTGTGTCCATTGGTTCTTTTGCAAAATTGGTATCAAATCTCCATTCTGTCTGGTAGTACTGAAAGAAATTAATAAAAAAGGACTTGAAACTCTGCTGATTAAATTTACCTACTGACATATTATTTTTACAGACTCTTAACTACAAAAATCTATTCAAAGATGTGTCTGAGATAAAATGTAAAAATAAAACACAAAATAATGTGTGAAAGTCAAAACATTCCATGAAATAAATGCTAACCTTCAGTGGTTACACTGAAAGAATGGGCAAAATATAACTTTAAAAAAAATAATCATGAGAACAAAGAGCTTTTCTGTCAGGCTTGGAACTAGTCACTGTTGAAAAACCTGTTGCTAATGCATCTACAAATTAAGACAATATTTGATGTGTAGGAAGGTCCCCCTCCCCAGAATGAAATATTCTTTATTCTTAATATTAAAAAAGAGGCAGAATAGAATATTTCCCCTGAAGGAGAAGACGAGAGACACCTTCTTAAAAGCAGCAGCCTCAAGCAGAAACCTGAGGAGGCTAGTCTTTAGGAATAGGGATTTTGTAATCTATTCAGAAAGACTGGGCCACACTATTCATAAAGAAAGAACAGCCAGAAACCCTAAATAAGCAGCACAATAGGCAAGGCCAAACTAAGATTAGCTCAGACAAACACCTAGGAATTGCATTTCCCTTCTTGCCTGTAGAGCTAGCCATGATCCCTTAAGAATCTGGCAACGGCCATTAAAATATTAAAGGACATATTCTTACATAGGAACAGGCATCTCAATCACAAAGCCCCCCTACTCTCAATTCCATTTTGTCAGCCACCCCAGAAACATGCTGCTGCCATTTTAGTTTCTGGCTACCAAATAAACAGATACCTTCTTGCCTAGCAGCCTCCATTTTAGTTTCAGTGTCTTTCTCCCAGCTTGGAACGGGACCTGATTTTTCTTTCTACAGATGCAAGAACATTAAAGTCTTTACAGTACACCTTGAAATTATGGGTAGTCCTTTAACTGGCAGCCACATACATTGCTCTTGCTGACAGAAAACTTTATTGAAAGCAGAGCTTTAACCAGATTTATAAGTTATACTAGTTGGTGGAATATATTGTGTGAGTTATTTACTGAATCTCGCTAATATTTGTATCGACTAAAGTGCATTACAAGAAATCATACCTAAAATTATTAACCAATATCTCAGTGCAGGACAAATAAAATCAAAGAAAAGTAATCAGAGAACACTTCTTTAATTTAAAAAATCATATCCAAACCAACTCATTTCAAGAATGCACAATTTGCAGTGTTAATATTTGAATCCAAGTTAAGCATTTTATTTTGCTTCAGACCTACCCATACTTATGGAGGAAAAATACTATTGAACACAAAGTTATATTTGTAAGTAAACTTGCCTAAGATTGGATTTTTAATTAAGAGAATCGCTATGAATGGGCAGTAATTTTCCTATTACCTATTGCCCATAGACAAATGGGGCAGAGGACAAGGAGACAGTTATGTAACCTCACCCTTTTACATGTAGGAGACATTGTAACAGAAGTTCAAAAGTCGAGAACATGTTGTGATATATGTTTTGTAATGTTGACATTATTGTAGTTGGGAAAAGATGCCTGTGAGAAAGATTAATCCGTTTCCAATATTCATTATTTAATTATTTTTTGTTTATTTGCTGCTGTTATAGGATAGACCAGAAACGTGGACAGGACAATGGAAATGTTTAAAACAAATTATGTTCAATCACTTTTTTATTCAACTGCCTCTCATATGTGGTACTTATTATTTCACAGAATATTTTAATATTCCTTATGACTGGGAAAGCATGCCAAGGTGGTAAGTAATATTCAATTATTTTTTGTTGTTAAAAATACATATTTCCACACATTAAAAATGTTAGTATAATGCTGATAAATGATTGGGTTTGGGAGAAATTTCTAGAAGTTCTGAGCCAAAATGCTTTTGACTCTGTGGTTTATTGATTAAAAATGACAAGAGAATGAAACGTTAATTTAAATAGACTAGTTGCAGGGAGGCAGTGTCTGCTATTTGTAATTGTTAAACTCCAGCAACATTCAGCAACATTTTATCATTTATTCATTCTATAAAACAAATACAAATATAATAGGTAATATCTGGATATCTTTATGCAAGACGAAAATGGGAGCCTAAGAGTTATTCTTTCTCAAGCAACGACTTATTTGCTGTGCTTGTTGCTCCAAGAGGGAAAAATATCTTATGAAACGTTCTGTGTATGTTAAATATGTCAGGTTTCTACCACTGGTCATTGGATAGATTGTACAAATATCTAATCATCTCAAAAATTAATTTTATTTTAAAGGTTTGTGATAGTTGCCCAGTGCTTTGGATGTGCTGTGATTGAAGATACCTGGCATTATTTCTTGCATCAACTACTTCATCATAAGAGAATATATAAATACATTCACAAAGTACATCATGAATTTGTTGTATGTAATTTCTTAAATTTTTGGATTACATGGTTAAGCTGTAATTGCACTTACCAATAAGAAAATTCCACACATCTCATTGGGACCTGTTTCTGTATATGATTGCAGGCTTAAAATTTCATTCAATGGGCATGTATTAGTTAATATTTTTTAGAAATAGGGAGAAGAAACCAGCAGGTTTATTATTTAGCTATATGATTTCTTTACTGTTCTTCCTATCATATGAGGCCAGAATGGTTTACAAAAGTTGAAGAGTTTTAACTTAAACATTGCAGTAAACCAAGAATATGTTTTTGTTCCTCTTAGCATTTTTCTTAGCTAACTTGTTATTAAGAAAGAAGTGTATTGTGTTTTTTGTTATTCTGTTATTTAGAACGGGGGTCCCCAACCCCCTGTTGGGGGGTGCTGCAGCCCACTACTGGGCCATGAGCTGTTCAGAACTGGCCACCTGAAGTGGTGGGTGCACGTGCACATCCCTACTTGCACGAGCAGCAGGAAAGCACATGTGCTCCATTTGTGCAAGCAGTGTGTCCGCCGCTCGTGCAGAACCATCCCCCCTCCCCCCACCAGTCCGCAAAGCCAGAAAGGTTGGGGAACTCTGATCTAGAACATAGAAGCCCATTTTATTCTTAGCATCCTTTCCCAATCATAGCTCATAATGAATGTTAGCCTCTCTGACACTACTTCCACAATTTGGGCTATATTGGTAAGTGTTCAGTTGCTCAGTCTTTTTAATTGCAGTGATTCATTTTAGCTAGTCTTGATTAATCATACATTGTAATATAATTCACAAATTCCTTGTGTGTCCAATCACACTTGGCCAATAAAGAATATTGTGTGGTATGTATTGTAATGTAATATAGTTGAATGTCAGATACATTTCCCAGAATGGGCATATCTTTTCTTATAAAGTGATAGTAGTTTCAAATCAAGCAAATTCCAATTTGAGAGGATTTATGTTAAATTTAGAAATTTTTGCCTGGGTTTGCAGTAAGTGTTGTGTAAATTGCAAATAATAATAAGCCACGCTATATTTTATATTTTACATATGCTCTATTCTATTCTATTTTATATATATTCACTTGTGACCTGCATTTTAGCTGACCTAAAAGATCAGACTAACTTTTACAATAAGTACCTGAAAGCAGGACAAGAAGCAATGGATGGAAACTAATCAAGGAGAGAAGCAACCTAGAACTAAGGAGAAATTTCCTGACAGAACAATTAATCAGTGGAATGAGTTGCCTCCAGAAGTTGTGGGTGCTCCAACACTGGAAGTTTTTAAGAAGAGATTGGACAACCATTTGTCTAAAATGATATAGGGTTTCCTGCCTGAGCCAGGGGTTGGACTAGAAGACCTCCAAGGTCCCTTCCAACTCTGTTATTTTGTTAAGATAAATCTTTTCTCCAAGTTCCAGTTTACATTTGAACTTTAAAAAAAAATACAGTGCGAAACATTTGTACTTTATTTGAATAACTAATTTCTGTTTCTAAAATAATAAGAAACTTAGTTTCAAGCAGCCTCTTTAACATGATCTTTTGAAAACATTGAGGAAAACTTCACTAAATACATAAAAGTTTACTGATCTATAGAATCTTCTTTGTGTGTCTTTAAATCACACAGTATCCACAGTTACATAGCACCTACTGTTTTAAGGGGCTGTCTGGAATTAGCAGTAGCAAATATTCTTACATTTAGAAATGTATTCAATTTATTCAGTTCTACATTTGAATCGAAGGTTAGCATGTGAGGGAAGAAAATCTCCTGAAACAATACTGTCATATTGAAACATATATATGAAATATTCAGTATGGTTACATGTACATAAACCTTCTCTGTATATTTTTCTTCAGGCACCATTTGGGATGCAAGCTGAATATGCACATCCTTTAGAAACTGTAATCCTTGGAACTGGATTCTTCATTGGAATAATGGTCTTCTGTAATCACCTAATATTGCTGTGGGCATGGTTATTTTGTCGTTTGATAGAGACCATTGATGTTCACAGGTAATATTTTGTTATTTATTAATGATTGTTTGTGTTCAGATTCAGAAATTTTAAAATTATTTAAACATAACTATTGGAAAAAGTTGTCACTAACTTCTCAGTGACAAGCTTCTAAATTCTTCAGATATTGTTGGGGCAAAAAAGGTTTTCACTACTTAAATAGAATATTGAACAGATGAAAGAAAAATATCTGAAGAACAAGAAAACCAAACAATATCTGATCAGGAAATACCATCTAGAAACAAGGAAGATTAAGGAAGCACTGGAAATAATAAAGCATCAAATAATGGCTATAGCCAAGAAGATCTAAAAATATGGACCTCAAATTGCACACTATAGGCAGAATCTCCAATTTCAGTCAAATCAGAAATGTTTCTACAATCCATCAATAGAGAGACTGTAGTGAACTGATCAATACCTGATAAAGAAACAGTGCAGTTCTGGGTGCAGCTATGGGATAACATAAAGAAATACACGAATGCGCCTAGATAAAGGAGGTGGGTTAGAATAAAACAACCTGAAATGAAAGAACCCATAATAAAAACAGAAACGGTGGAGAATAGGACAAGAAAAATCAAGAGTTGTGGTTGAAGCATCTGACTAGTCTCTACCCACTTATTGCCCGCCAGTTTAACAACATACTGCAAGGAGGTAAAATTGAAGATTGGTTAATGTCTGTCAAAATCTCCCTGATAATGAAAGCTCCAACAAAAGGAGCAGCATCAGGCAACTGCAGGCCAATTTCCTAGTTACCAACAACTTTCAGATTGCTAACTGGTGTAGCTGATGCAGTCTAATAGCATCTAGTTCTTTCTACCTGAGCAGAAGGGAAACTGTGCAAATAACAGAGGACTTCTTCTAAGAGCAGATGAGCAGCAGCTCCAAATTTGGCAAGATGATTTTGGAAAACTGTAAGAGAAATAAGACCAACTTGAACATAGCTTGAATTGATTACATGAAGGACTCCCTGCCACACGATCAGAGAATCAAGTGCCTAGAAATACAAACATCAGAGGTTATATGCAGAGTTGCACAATGGAAGACATAGATTCTGGTCAGTGGTGATAGACTGGGAGAAATTAATATCAAAAGAGGAACTTTCAAGGAGATTCACTACCACCACTACTGCTTGTCATTGTCGATAGTACTGAATAACTCAGTCCATGGCCATCAGACTTCAAAAACATCTGCTAGGCTATGCTATCTACTTTACATAGACGATCTGAAACTGCATGGAAAAATACCATCTAAAATAGAATCACAAACAACACTAACACTAATTTACATCACACAGACGGTACTTAACACCAAAGACTGCGGCCCAGCAACAACAACCATCCAATCAAACAGCCCAAAATCAGACCATGATTCAGAAATATCCGAACAAATAACATTCATACCAATTTGCATCACATAAAAAGGTATTTAAAGGCCAGTATTCTGACAGACAAGCACAATTCAAAGCGCACTGATGATGTCTCCTCGAATGGTGATGAAATGTTTGCAACCAAATTGCCAAGCTCGGAGCTCAAACCAACAGCCCATAGAATCACTTCTCCAGACTGCCCATGTATACAGTTAAGATATTGCAATGGAGTTTGATCTGGACATATATCCTGGCCTCATCTTCAACAGGGAAAAAAATAATGAAAACTGAAGGAATCAAGATGCCTTATGGAAATAACATCAAAAGTCTGGATGAAGACTATCACTACAAATACCTGGGCATCCTTCAAGCTGACAAAATCAAGAATTTTGATGTCAAGAAAAAGGTTAGAAGTGAATATATCATGAGAGTGAAGACAATCTTAAAGTCCAAACTTAGCGGAGGAAATAACAGTTAATAACAGCAGTTAATAACACGGCAGTTCCAGTTATTAGATACACAGTTAAAAAATTTTAAAATAAATAAAAAACAGAGCAAAAAGAGCAAAGACGGCAGAGTTAACCACCCAACCATCTGAATGGGGATTGAGGGGCTTGAGTTACAAAAGAGCCAGGTTTTCAGGGCCCTTCAAAACACCACTTGGGTGGGCCATTCAAATCTTGTGAGAAACCACATTCCAGAAGGTCCTGATAGAAATTATTGTTTAATCAATGGAACTCAAAAGATCAGATTGGCTGGCATATACTATGGGAGAATATGAACAACTCATGCTTGACTAGGTTTGTATGTGTATGGAATATAATCACCATGTAGAAACTTGTAGTAGTATGTTACTTATCTCTTCTCAGAGCTGAGAAGTTTTATTTTATTTTTCTGCATGCAATAATCCCGACAGTTTGAATAGGCACATAGTTTTTCTGGAATATATCTATGAAAGTTATTTAATGGACTAGTACAGATGTAAGAAATATTCTTTAAGACTTTCCAAAAAAGTGAATTTTAGAAGATTCAAAGCCATGTTGATACTAAAACTAAATAAATATCTAAAGCCCCAGTCATATATTCATTTACCCATTGAACTCAGTGGGACTTATTTCCAAATAGATACAAGATCCTATTTCAGACCTTTAGCACTAAACAAATCGTACATAAAATGTGAGAAATGGCTTCATATTATTAAAATGTGCATTCAATTATGTTTCTTTTTAGTGGCTATGATATTCCTCTGAATCCTTTACATTTGCTGCCCTTCTATGCTGGATCCCGCTTTCATGACTTCCATCATATGAACTTCACTGGCAATTACTCTTCAACCTTCACATGGTGGGATAAACTCTTTGATACTGATTCACAGTACAATTCTTACAAAAAGAAAATGAAGAAAGAGAAAGGCACAATGGAAAAGAAGATGGAATAAATTTCCCATTTGCAACACTCAATGGCAGCATCAAAGAGGCAAATGGCCACTTATTTTTGCTTAAAACTAGAAAACTTAACAATTGAATTGCAATTCAATTCAATTGTTTTGAATTGCAATTCAAAACAAAACGCGGCTTTTAACAAACAAACCAAGCTTAGGTTTGAGCAAGAAAAACATTCATTGATGCATTTTCCAAATGATTGTGCTTTTTCTATCCTATAGATAAATTAAACGAATACTGTACAGTATATATTTAAGAAAATGTTAAATATGACCAAATGATTGAAATTATGTAAAAAAGATATACATTAAAATTAAAATGAGGAGGGTATTTTGCATTAATGTAAAGTCTAAAGTTTAGAAAGAACAGCTACACTGAGTAAAATCTTTGTGGAAATCCTCTTTCCCAATTAGGTGTAAAAAAAAAGTATATTTAAGCAAGCATCTTTGTTACAAAGAATCTTTTTACTTGGTTTTTAATGAATGTTATTGTAATCTGTATTACACATAACTGTAAATTGCTGATTTGATTAATAAGATAATTTGTCTTACAGTAGCTGTGATTGATTTTTTGTCATGTTTTCTGTGCAGCAAATAAAATAATATTGGGATTCAGGCTATTATTCCCTGGTTCCTTATTATAAAAGGTTCCGCTCCTTACAAAAGGAATCCCTGGTTCATTTAGATTTGTTCCTATCAAACAAAAACAAACAAACAAAAAAAAGATTTCTTACTAATTTTTGCAGGTGTTTATTCCTGAACTTTGATCACCTATAGTTGTAAATATACAAGCCTTCTTAAAAGTTTCATGGATTGAAAAAGTGCGGTTTGTAGCAATGATTTTAATACACAATGACAGCTATTGATAATTAGAACAGAATATGCCCACTGAAATTTGATAGTGGAGACATTAGATAACTTCCCATCTATTACATACAGTCAAAACTATATGTAGCGGAGTTGGGGTGAGAATGGGGTCAGCTGAGAGGTTTTGCAGGAGCCCTGCTGATTAGGCAGGAAGATGAGCTCCGGCAACTGCCATGGGTTTGGCGGCGGGGTGTGGCTTGGAGGAGGGAAGAAAAAGGAGGAGGAAGTCAATAGAAGGGAGGAAGAGAGAAGGCTTGGTGGAGCTTGCCGTTCTGAGCCAGCTGATCGAAGAGGGAGTAAGAAGCTGGGGTTTTCGTGTTTGCTTTTTTTGTTTTGTTACAGGCAAACCGGACGAAAGGGGGAGCGATAGAGAGAGTGAGAGTAGTTGCTCGAGCTGTTTGCTTGAAGCAGGCCAGGCAGGGAGGGATAGAGGTTGATAGTAGTTGCTGGAGCTGTTTGCTTGAAGCAGGCCAGGCAGGGAGAGGGTGAGAGTGGCTGATTGGAGCTGTTTGCTTGAAGCAGGCTAGGCAGAGAGAGAGAGAGGTGGGGAAAGGTGAAGTTTTATTTCTTTCTCTTTTCTTGTGGGCAGGCCAGATGAAAAGAGGGAGAGAGGGTAGTTTGGGGAGTTTTAATTCCCTCCTTGGAGTAAGTTAGGCAGAGGGAGCGTTAGGGAAGAGTTTGACATACGTCTTTTAGTGGGAGGTAAGGGGTTTTTTTCTTTATAAGATCAGCTGGAGGAGATAAAAAGGGATTACATGGAGTGAGGTCAGAGAGGGGCAAGGAGAATGGAAAGGGGAGGCCTCTGCCAGCGCCAGAGGTTGGTTGCCATCGTTCTAGGCAAGTTGTTGTCATCAAAGACGGATTAACATCATCCTGGGCAAGTGTTGCCACCAGAGACTGGATGCCATTGTTTTAGGCAAGTTACTGTCACCAGAGACTAACCGCCATCGTTCTGGGCAAGTTGTTGCCACCAGAGACTGGCTATCATTGCTTTAGGCAAGTTGCTGTCACCAGAGACCGATCGCCATTGTTTTAGGCAAGTTACTGTCACCAGAGACTGACCGCCATTGTTCTAGGCAAGTTGCCGTCACCAGAGGCTGATTAACATTGTTCTGGGCAAGTTGTTGTCATTAAACATTGACTACCATCTTCCCTGTAAATTCTTATTGCCTGAGATCAAGCACCATCATCCCAAGTGAGTCACCGTCGAGAGAGACCATCACCGCCCCATGTGCGTGGCTGCTGATCGTGACTGAATACCACCGTGTTACGTGCCCTGTTAGGCAGAGGCGCCAACGTGAGAGACCTCTTTGGGCTGGTAGCCACTTGGAGGGGAGGTTGGGAGGGCCCGGAGTTAAGCGGTCCCTAAGGGGGTGGCGCTACATATACATGAGGGAGCTATAGGGACTTTTCTTAGATTATATTGATTACTTCTTGGCCTTCCTGACTACTATGGAAAACACTAACTTGTATAACCTGCTTAACCGGGATTCTATCTTTTAGAAAGCCATACATTTGTTTTCTTAAAGACAAGAGATTGGGTGGGGTATAGCTGTATAATTTTGGGGCAGTGAACAGTGTTTTTGTGCCAACGTTTTCTATTCTGATGTCCCCTCAAAAAACAATGCTTACTCTACTTTTTTTACTTGAATGTAATAAAAGTGATTAATAGTTTAAAACAGTATACATATGGAAAAGGCTGCTGGAAAAAGAAATCTAAATCAGAATATCTTGAATACAAAATGATTGGCTGGGGTAACTGCATTTCCTTGCAAGAGTTGCCCTATGGTTTAAACTACATGTTTATTTTTACAGACGTTCCCCCCCCCCAAGATGACAGGAGGCCACTGCAAGCCTCCTTATCTTGTCTTCCCCACCCCACCATACCTTTAATTTATATAGTATTTTTTTATTTTGTTTCTATTTAGTCAAATAGATAGGAGAAGCAGCCCATTTTACTCCATTGAGATGAATCCTCTGAGCCACTATATCTTACAACCATAAATCCAACGCTGCATATTTAAAGGAGAAACATGCAATACTAGTATTGAGGTATCAGATTAAAGACATTGATAACAGCACTCCCCCAGCAATCTGGATGTCTCCCATCCTGATGATGTTCTGAAAATCTGGGGAAACTTGATAATACAGGGAGTGGCTGGTTGTTGAGCCCTGTTAGTTTTTTTTTCCTTTGGTGCATTGTGTTTGTTTTTTCAGAGTGTGTGATCTTTATGTTATAATTCTTCACTTTTTAAAATGTAAGTTCCCAGAGCCATTTGGAATTGGGCACCCTTAAAATGAAATGAAATCATGGCTTCTATTGCCAACTGCAATGTTAGACCTAAGTCACAGTGAAGCCTGAGTCTTTGAAGGATTCAGGGCCAAGTTAAATAGCAAGCTAGTTATTTGGCTTCAGATTTTAATCCAATTGTACAAAGCCACATTGTTGAGTAGGCCAGTATGAAATTCACAGAAATAAGGTTACATCCCCAATACTGAAAGAATTGCTAATTGAATTTTGATTCAGATAAAATCAGTTAAATAAAATTCAGTTTCTTTCATTTTCTGTTCAGTGTGTGGTATGCCTTGGGAATAGGATTAGCTTGCTTGGATATTCTGTTTCCTACTAAATCATTGAGTGATTTTCCCCTTTCTAAAGCTGCATTTAGGATGCAGGCAGAATATTAATAGCTGCTGGAAATTGTCAGGGTTGAATTTCAAATGAATAGCAGTATTCTGCTTTCATAGAGCTCATATGAGCATTGAGAATGCTGTTAATGATGTAGATTTTAACTGCATATGTGCGTAGCCTTTTCTTTCGTTGTTAAGGACTGCAGTCTTAAAATGTGGAAAAATTTAGTCACCAATCCATTTCTCAAAATTGGTTAAAAAGTAATAGTGCTGGTGTTAATCTTCAAAGGTGAAATAAATGGATATGCTTACAGATTGTGTATACTGCCCTAACAAATTCTATCTTGTTCCTAACATTTCTGACTTTTTGATGCTGTATAATATTGCTCTGGTTGGTGGATTTGTATTTTTACATTGAAACAGAAGGTTAATCTAACTAAGATACTTTTTTTTCTAATGTATACTAATAGCAAACTTATACAGGTAATCCTCGACTTACATCCACAATTGAGTCCAAAATTTGCATTGCTAAGAAAGACAGTTAAGTGAATTTTGCCCGATTTTAAGACCTTTCTTGTCACAGTTGTTAAGTGAATCACTGCAGTTATTTAATAACATGGTTTTTAAGTGAATCTAGCTTCCCCATGTACTTTGCTTGTCAGAAGTCCCAAAGTCAATGACCAGCTATCTGCAAGGAATATAAATCCTTCCATTTCCCACCATCTAGTCAGAGCTGAAGAAGCTTCTTGGATGAGAAGCGAAACATCTTCAGAGAAAAACAAGGAAGTCCAGTTGCCTCCTGAAAAAGCACCTTTGGGACAACCATGACCTGGATGACTTGAGAATCTCCAAAGACATTTTGCTTGTCAGAAGGTCACAAAAGGTGATCACATGACCTTGGGACATTGCAACCTTCACAAATATGAGTCAGTTGCCAGGTGTCCGAATGCATCACATGACTATGAGGGGGCTGCAACAGTCCTAAGTGTGAAAAACGGTCATAAGTCATATTTTTCAGTGCCGTTGTAACTTCAAATGGTCATTAAATGAATAGTTGTAAGTTGAAGACTACCTGTACATGATTGTCTTGGCTTTGGGCACATAAATATGGCAAGAGTTTAAAAGTAAACATAAACATGCCGTGCTGATAAGAGCAGAGAAGGCTGCAAAACACCAGCGAGCTGAAGGGTTTCTGTAGTGCAGAGATGGCAGCATCGCATACTGTATAGTCAATGAGAGTGTTGTGCTTATTGGTTGAGGTCACTGGTATATAGTATTTATCATGCTGCAGACTTCACAGCTACTTGCTGCAGGAATTTCCTTGACAAGTGCTGGCAGTCGTATATAGTCAGACACCTAAATCTAAAGATACGAGACAGTCATTTGTGATAGGCTTTGTTTATATTTTATGTATGTCTGTTTAAAAATAGATCAGTAGAAGAATTTGGGCTTTGGAAAAAAAGTGATGGTTCTGGCAACAGTTGGTTCATACCTAATCAGCTATTCCCGAGTCATATAAATGGGAAATGATGCAATACCTCCCACCTATTTTTTTCAGATCTCCACTCTGGTGTGAGTTAAACGTAGCACAAGGGCTCTTAAAAGCTGATTTAGCATTTGGGATGACTTTTAATCTGCAATTAGAATGGTGTGTAATGATCTGCCTCATTAGTGGTTCAGATGTATTGAACCACTAATTGCCACTACCTGATGGAATAAATGTCAATGATCTGAGGGAACTACTATCATAAGACCGAAATTATGTGTTCAGCCCTGCATGCTTCAAAACATGTGACTAAGTAGTATGCATGTAATGCTGCCCAGATATAAAATGGAGTGTATGTTCTCCAGACCCAGGAATATAGTGTGTTTTTCTAATGAAAAAAAGGCCTCTGTAAATCATGTGTTGCTTATAATGAATTTTAAAAGGCAGGAACAGTGCGAAAGAATCATAGCGTTCTGCTTGACTGAAACATGGTATGTTTACTGTAGATCTCCTTTAGTAATGAGTTCTCCCTAGAATTTTGGAGGATGATAGAATTGATTTAAAGTATAGATAAAGGTGACCAACATTGTTAGGCAGTATTTTTGCTTGCTATTGCATAAAAAAAAGAACTATAATTTGTCAGAACTTGGATACATTTCATAGACCAATAATAATGAATATTACTAAGTAAAGCAGGTACTTTAAATATTCAGGAAGAGAAAACTTTAGATTATAGTTTAAAACTCCAAAATAACTTTAATTTAGCTGGGGATTTGTTACTTTTTAATCATTTAAATTAAACAAACCTTTGGTAAAAAAAAATTACAAACCTTTTTTGGTTCCCAGGTGCTACAGTACATGTTCAATGTAATTATACTGTTTTAATGAGACAGTATAATTAGGGGTGGTTTCTTTAGGGTACTTTTGGGGGGAGGGGGTATTTTTAGTATATTAACTCTATTCAGAAGCCTAATCCATCCTATTCTGTATCGTTTCCTATGTAAAACTGGTAAGAAATTATGTTGCCAATATTTGGAATATGCCACTGAATCACTGTGGCATGATCCTGCATGTCACTGGGGAAGCTACTGAAGAAAAGATGTATTGTGCAGATTGGATGTTCCTAACTTGAATTAGCCAGAAACTAACATGGATGTAAGGCATACATCTCAGAGATCTGCGACAGAATTTTCAAATCCCAATTGTTTGGCAGTACCAAGTGTTAACTTTTTAAAATCTAAAATCAGAGTGATAACATTTTGGAAAACCATAAGCATGAGCCCGGTTAAATTCTGTTTTTAAAAATAAATTCCTTAATGTAATTACAAGCTATGTCCAGAGGCATTATAGTTTTGTTCTTTGGGTTTTTAATAGTTTTGACAAATTTGGGGTCTGTATTTGGCTTAAACAAATTCACTGTTATCAAGAATTAAGGAATGGGGAAATATTATAGTTTATATTATATACTATTTTTTGAAATCTGTTTCCAAATACACATTTTATTAATATTGAACAATATTAAAATTAAAATTTTAGTATACTGTGCAAATGCCATTCCCACATAAATAAATGCAGAACTCAATACATGAAAGTGTAGGAAAATGCTATAATTGCTCTTAGAGAAACAACACTGGGAATACAAACAGCTTAATGTATGGCTATTTTGATCATGCTCATTCTTGAATGTATATTTAACGTTACACATGTTCCTAAATAATCTGTTTTTTCCTAGTGAATTGTGAATTAAGGCAGCAGAGATATTATGCTTGTGTTCACATATCTGAAGATATATTTCTTTTAATATCACCAATAATTTAAGTGGCTGACATACAAACTGGTCAGAAGAAAACCAATCCTTTGCACATGATTAGCAAAATGAAGACATTGTGGAATGTTGTTAGTGACAAAGAACTGGTGGTTTCTTAGAAAAATTTCTATAGTTCCAATCTGGCAAGTACATACTTTATGTAGTGTGGAGTGGATCTTCAAAGTAAAATTTTAAATGAACAAGGTACAATTACCACTATTCTATATATTAGACCATACAGATATTTACACATAGTTGTATAATTTTATAGATATTTGCTAATGATAATACATTCATTATACATAACCTTATCATCTAAATTCTATCTCTTAGAGTTCAATGGAGCAGGATTCATCACAATAATATCTTTGTTTATTATCCAATAATTAATTCAATTCTCTAGTAGAAGCAAAAAGAATTTCACATCATGCTTAGTTGGGTGTATCCCAGAGTCTACTTTCATCTAGATGTGCATAGATTGGGCTATAAATGACTTGTAAAGGCAGCTGCTTGAAACACAATTCTACTTACTTAATTTGCTGTATATTCTTGCAATGCAGAAGGTTATATAAATAAGGTGCAGTGTATAAACACTGTAAACTAAATAACAAACAGAAGCTGTGTGTATGAAGCAGTGCCTTTACTTGTGGCAATTTAATTATTCCATTTCAACTCCAACTATTTTTCATATAAACTGTTGCTGTATTATTTGGCATTAGCCTGGAACCAGCACTATAGGCAGTCCTTGACTTAGGATCAAAATTGGGATTGAAACTTCCATTACTAAATGAAGCAATTAAGTGAGTCATGCCCAATTTTATGACCTTTTTGCCATGGTTGTTAAGTGAACCATGCAGTCATTAAGCAAATCCAGTTTCCCCAATTGACTTTGCTTGTTGAAATTCAACTGGGAAGGTCGCAAATGGCAATCATGTGACCCTGGGATGCTGCAGGTTGAGGACTACCAGTGCTAATTCAATCCCTCATGTTGTTAGGTATTGTAACAACTATTTTTAGCAGCTTCAACTTTCAAGATACGACTGTGCTCCAGAGTTTTTATCCTCTATGACAGATTTCACACATCACACTAAAGTCCTGTTTGCTTACTGTGTGTTTAATAAATAAATAATTAGCTGGATTCACATAATATGCTAAATCATGAGCCATGTTTACGTACAAGAGTAACAAGATTCACACAAAGCATGTGGGGATCAGATATCTGCAGCTCAGGGCCAAGTCAACACAATGTTGCAAAGATCACTAAATTGCTCTTTCAACTGATAAATAGGTAGCCAGACTAAACTAATGATAATATGCAAACAATAGCAGAGGGAGAAAATATTTTACAATACAGAATGTTCCTGATTACACAGTTGTAGTACCCAGAATCAGCACGTAGGCACAAATCAAAGAACATCTATAAAGTTAATAAAAGATAAATTAGAACGGACTTACGGTTTTTGCGCCATAGCGCAGCCGCAAGATTGCGGAGCTCTGTTAACCCTCAGAAGATAGCTGGTGAGAACAAAGAAAGGATACATACTGGGCCAGCCATAAGAATAAAAAGTGTCTGAAGGAACAGAAATACTCTGACTGTTGTCTAAACCAGGGCTTTTCAACCTTTTCACCCATTGTACCACTTTTAGGATATGGCAATATATCCGAGTATCACCAGTCGCCTAGCAAGGTGTCAAAAACTTGACCAAAAAAATAAAAGGAAAAAAGTGATAAAGTACAAGTAGTCCTCGACTTACAACAGTTCGCTTAGTGACTGTTCGAAGTTACAACGGCACTGAAAAAAGTGACTTATGACCATTTTTCACACTTATGACCGTTTCAGCATTCCCAGGGTCACGTGATTTACATTTGGATGCTTGGCAACTGATTCATATTTATGATGGCTGCAGTGTCTCAAGGTCATGTGATCCCCTTTTGCAACCTTTTGACAAGCAAAGTCAATGGTGAAACCAGATTCACTTAACAACTTTTTATATCAGGGGTGTCAAATTCAATTTCATTGAGGGCTGCATTAGCATTGTGATTACTGTGGGGAGGGGTCCTTCCTTTTTCCATCCCACCCTCCCTCCCTCCTTCTCATTCCCATCTTCCTTCCTTCCTTCCTTCCTTCCTTCCTTCCTTCCTTCCTTCTGCAGGGCTGTCAGGGCTCAGCAGAAGCGCCAGGATCAGTGCTGGGAAGAAAGATAATTAAATCCACCCACCAAATCATCTTTTCACAGCCTTGGGGCTATGCAAAATGTGGCTCTTTGGAAACTCAGCCTCTACAAAAACTTTTGTTTTGTTTTGTTTTTACATGTCAGGCACTGTTAAGGCTCTCTGGCAGCTTCATTCTTCAATGCATCTGGCCAATATTTAAAAATACAGCCCCAAACCTCTTACGCAAACACAATGCATCATGTCAGTTGTAGGACAAATAACATGAGCAAGCATTTTATTTCCTCCCTGGATACAATTCCTGTAGCTGCAGAAAAAGCAGCAAAAAGAGAGAATGTGCATTTTATTAATGGAGAACAAAGGAACAGTGAGTGACTCAGACTTAAGAGGAAAAATAGGCTAAAAATAAATTTTAAAAGACACATCACAACAACGTATTTTCTGCCATGGAGCAAATTTCGAATTGACTCCGGAGTTCAGAGATCTTAAATCAGGGGTGAGGAACCTTGGCTCTTTTATGACTTGTGGACTTCAACTCCCAGAATTCCTGAGCCAGCATGGCTCAGCTTGGAAACCTCTCCCTTTCCCCTCAGCATGGCTGGCTCAGGAATTCTGGGAGTTGAAGTCCATAAGTCATAAAAGAGCCAAGGTTCCCCACCCCTGTCTTAAACGGTTGCTCCGCTGGAATTGCATCCCATCAGGGAAACTGAGTGAGGAATTTACTAAGGCTTTGGAAACGGGCGTTTGTAAGTCTAATCAAACAGGCCAAAGCTGACAGCCGCTCTTTGCTAAACTTTTCCCAAAGAAAGCAATGTTGCAAAAAGAGAAACCAGTGAAGGAGCCAAACTTTTTCCTTCGACCTTCTCCGAAGGAGAGGAGCACAGCATCCGCCAGGCGTTTTTTGTCCAAATTGGGCACCCAAAGCAAAGGGAAAAAACTGCTGCAGAGTTTTGAAAAACTGCCAGGGCTGCTGCGCCCAAAACGAAGCGCCCCGCGCAGCCCAGCTTCATCCTGCACATCCGCTATGACACCCGGCCACTTACTTGTCCAAAATGAAGTACAAGTTGAAGCCCCCATAGCAGGCAGCACCCCTCCTCTCGCTGCCCCCCTCGCGCATCACGGGACCATCAGGGTGGCCAGGAAGAGCCACTGCAAGCCCGGGGAAGAGGTCTCTGCACTGCACGAGCCATTCCCGAATCCAGGCAGCCCAAGGCGGCGAAGGTCTCGGGATTCTGCTCCTCCCAAGCTCCTTCAGCAGATGTCCAGGCGGCAGTGGTGGCTTCTCAGGGGATCAAATCCTCATGTTCAGAAAGGAGGGGAAAAGGCTGTCCGGAGGTAGGGTTTTTTGGGGGGAGGGTGGTTTCAGATTTCCCTTTTGCTCTGCTTTCCCTCTGGTCCATTTTCAGGGGCGCCTGTGCCTTGCGCTTCCAGCACAGCACAGCTGAGCCTGCCACTGTCGGCCAGGCGATTGGCAACTTCCAGTTCCCATTGCTTTGCTTTGCCCCAGATTTGAGTAACATAGAAATGTCATCCCCCCTGCCGTCCCCTTCCCCACGAAGGAAAGAGCTGGAATCTGGCGCTGATCCTGGCACTTCTGCTGAGCCCCAAAGAAGTGCCAATCAGAAGAAATGCTGATCAGCTGGAGCCCAGCACTGATCCTGGCGCTTCTGCTGAGCCCTGACAGCCCTGCAGCTCCAGCACCGCCGCCGGTTCAGCTCATTCTCCTCCCCTGCTACCACTTCTAGGATCGTTGTATACCACCTGCCAGGTGCCAATGTACCACAGGTGGTACGCATACCACCGGTTGAAAAGCCCTGGTCTAAACTCAAGAATTGCTTACAGAAAAAGAAAAACTTTGACTCTGGGCTAATCTTTTAGGGGGAAATCTACAGGAAGGACTCAAGGTGGCTAAATAAACTGAACTGCAATTTTGACTGGTTGAAAACTGAAAACTGACCCCTGAATAAAAGAACTGTTATAAAATACTGATTTTACTGATGCCTTGACAATTGGAAATACAGTGGATTATAAAAACTATATATAAAGATAAGAACTATACAAAATTGGGCTGTTTGGATTCTGAGTTTGGCTGGTTTGATAAGGCTAATTATAGACTATGGCACTGATGAAGGACCATTTGAAAGGGGGAGACAACATGGATATTGCATACTTACCGAAAAATGACAGAAAACCACATTTAATACTTACTCCTGAAGGACCTAGCCTGGAATATCAAAGTCCTCCAGAGGCAACATTTCAAGACAAGACAAATACTTTCCAGGAGGAAATGTATGTAATGCTATGACAGATACAAATGACAATAACTTCAAGCCATGAGGAGATCAAAATAACTTTGACAACATAAATGAGCACATCTCTAATCTAAACCCACAATCAAGAAACACTCAGAAAATGACTGAAAAATGGACAAACAAATCAGATAACAGAACATAAACTAGAAGAAAATGACTTAATCAGCGAAGCTACAAATGAAGAGAATTATAATTTAACACAAATAGGAAAAAACCTGCAAGACTTTGACATAACAATAAAAATGGAAAAGATACTTTATTCATCAGAACGTCAAAATAAATCTGAGGATAAGAAAGAAGATTTAACAAAATGGACTATAGAACTGCCAGGAGAACCATTAGAATTTGGGAGACAAAAAGCATATATTTTACGCACCCTGTCTTCTCCACTCCCAACAATACTTACAAAAATACAAGAATTTCCTGGCAAGTGGAATATATCAATCTGGAAAACTACTTGACAAAAGAAGGCCAGAGACAGATTCAAGAGATTTGACTTGCCCTACCAGATGGAGTATTACATGAGCAAACACTTGTTTGAATACGGTTAAAAGAACACATAACTTTGGATATAAAGGGGCCCTACCATAAGAGGTATAAGAGATATAAGTAATATAGTATTCTTCATAATATATGAAATGTAAAAATATTGGGATGATGTATGTGAATGAAAAGTTTGAAATTTAAAGGTAAATTAGGCTGAAGAGAATCAGGACCAAGGAATGACTGAAATACTAAGGGGAAATTAAGCTTAAATAAGAACTTTGAAAATAAGATATATAGTGATTTAACAAATTAACTTTACAAATATAAGTGAAATATAAACTGATCAGAGAAGATGTTATAGGTAGATGTCATAAGATAGAAGCACAGTATAGTAATTTTATAATGCATGAAATATGAAAACATTGGGATGGTGTATCTAAATGGAAAATCTGGATATTTAGATAATGAATATTGAGAAAATTATGACTGATAAGAATTGTTTGAATATTAAGGGGAAATTAAGCTTAAATAAGAACTGAGAATGGGATATATGAATAAGATGGTTTTTAGAAAAATAACACAAGTTAATAAGAACAAATGTCATACATGGACGTTATTATTATTTGTACAGAAAAAAATGTTTATATTTAACCATTTATGCATTGAAAATATTAAGAATGATATTTGTTTAAGGTTGAAGAAGGAGAATATTATTGGGAGAAGGGAAGATCAAAGAAATACACTATTAATTAATATACTAATTATGGAATTACAAAAATTATTATTTACTGTTAATTAACTACTATTGATTTTTTTTTCAAAATATATGAACCAAGACAACAAGC
The DNA here is from genome assembly GCA_023970755.1 of Azemiops feae. Lineage (NCBI taxonomy): Eukaryota > Metazoa > Chordata > Lepidosauria > Squamata > Viperidae > Azemiops > Azemiops feae. The sequence continues at coordinate 2,370,052 of JALGBA010004234.1, forward strand.
TGTACACTAGGCACTAAGGATTGTTATTGTAAAAAATCAATAAAACATTTCTAAAAAAAAAAAAGATAAATTAGAACATCCCTCCACTGGACCTGCACATCTGCCAGAATAAATATTTCAAAGAACAGAATCACACACACCTCCAAAGAACCATTCTACCTATAAATAAGACCAAACTTGGAACCCCAAATTGTTAGCCTACCTTTGAGTATTGTCTTTCATGCTCTTGAATAAATTTTCCTCCTTTCCAAGCAGCATGTCGTGTCATTCTTGCAAAATCCTGGTTCAGAAACAGACCAGAATTTTCTTCTAAGAAACGCATATACAGTTGTTACTCAGCATTACTGTAATAATCAGCATTAGTTTTTCCACCACTTTTAAGATGGGAAAGGCATGAGAACTGTAGCATAAACCCTGAAAGAGGAATATCACAGTTAAAACAAAACACCAAATTTTCCAAACTTCAACCCCTGAAAAAGCCCTGTCCCTATTTACGATATGGGTCACCCTCAAAATGTTAAATTTAGTCCTTAGCTACTAAAAGATTGCCTATGACTTTGCTACCATAAATTAAGATTTATAAATTAAACTGATTAGATTAACACAGCATTGTTGAAAGAAAAATCTTCAGGGTCCAGTCCAAGCCAGGAATAAACAAAATGGAGAATGCTTTAAAAAGAAGGTTCTAGTTGATTGAAGAGCAGAACCACAACAGCATGTGACTCTGGAGCAGCTGACCACATGGTGCTGGGAGTGGTGGGTTTTATACCTTCTTGGGCTTTTGTGTTTGGAGTTGTTCCTGTTCCTGTGCCATGAACTTTGACCTGAGCTTTTGAGTGTGTCCTTTTAATATTCTAATGGTGGTGGATTAATCCTATTATGTCCTAAAGGTCATGTTCTGCTTCCCTGGGGTTGTGGTTGATGTCTATGTCCTGTGTTGGATTTTGGGGTGAGGGATTGCTGGTTCTAGGGGTCCTTACCTTTCTAATCCCATCAGCTCCAAGCTTCCTGGCTCCAGTCTTTCTGGAAGGATTATCAAATCTGCATTTCTACAGACCTGGCCTGCTGAGTTTCTGGCTTGGGGAAAGGGAGAAGTTTCTGCTTTTTAGGATCTTTTCCATTATTCCTTTGGGGAAATATAATATTTTGCCTTTTTAATATTCCCCGATTTCTTTCTCTAGGGGTCAGACTTCCTACAATCTCCCCTTTGTGCTTTATATGTGTGAGTGACACACTTTTACTGGCACAAAATTAGAAATTGATCTGGTCAGGGAGACTTGATGGGTGCTTCTATGGGGGCTCCAGGATGTGGGAAAGCAAGCTTTTAAACTGTTAATGCAGAAAGGGAAGATACTAATAGAGGCAGCAAAAAAAGATCCCTACAGTGGCTCCCAAAAGGAGAAACTTTCAACCATGTTAAGTGGAAAAGAAATTTATAGTGTCCAATATTCTGTGCCAATTCCTTTCAGATGTTGTGTCAGAGCATGCACAGTCTTATTGCGCTGAGGTAACCCAGGAGTAAATATAGTAAACAGTGGTTTGTATTAAATGCAGTGGTGGGATTCAGACAGTTCGCACCAGTTTGGCAGAACTGGTAGCTAATTTTTGGTTGCCCAGGCCCAGAATGGACTTCCGGAAGTGGCATCCACATAGAGAACCAGTTGTTCACATATTTGAATCCCACCACTGATTAAATGGTGGTTTATATTACACTATCTACAAATATACACAAGGAACAAAATACATACACGTAGTAATATAGCAAACTCCAACATACAGCAGTTACAGCAGGAAAACGGACAAGAGAGAACACAGCAGCAAAAGCCTTCCCTTTTATACTCAGACTCTTAAAGGGATACACACACCTGCTGAGTCATTCCTATTATTGCATCATCCACCTTACATCACATTACATCATTACATAAGCTGTTTAGCTATTAAATTATTATCCTGACATGTTGGATGTCACTTTGAGCTTCCAGTCAGGTTTTTGAAGCACATGCCTCCAAAATTCTTCATAGCCATATTTTGCCTCAGTACATAACCACTGGCTCCCCATTTTCAAGGGTTGCTTCCTGCCTTAGCTCTTAGTTTAGTGCATCCAGGTTTTGTGATGTCCAATTAAGGTTAGCCAGAGTGCAAGCCAGGCTTGTTAATATTTTTTAAATTGCACACAGTGAGCCCTAGGACTCTCACTCTAAGTCCACCAGTGCAACATATTCAGGGCTTGGGTTTGGAGATTTCTTTCCTGTTACCTTCTCAGTGAGGGCATATGAATTGTAAATCGCCTGAGGGGGCATGGTTCCCTCCCCCATGGAATTTGCAGGAAGGTATGCATGCAAAAGCCTTAGTGCCACAGAGCAAGAACCAGCCTGGGGAGCTTTACTGAAGGTGGGTGAAGAGGATAACCTCAATGTGATTCTGAATGGTGTGTGTGTGTGTGCAGCTATTTCTACAAGTCATGCAACGCAAACATCCTGGACAAATTTTCCTCCCACCAGACAGAAGTCCAAGGTGTTCAGGACTTGCTTTGCCAACCATTCCAAATGCCATCCCTCCATGAATCCATTCAACTGGCTAATTACAATACAAATGAGGCAAGAAAGAAAACCTTACAATGATTTTCTACCCTCCCCCCATAGTCCTTCCAGTTGTCTTCTGAGGCTTCACGTGGGGGGCAATGGCTGCAGGAGTCCTTTCTTTCTCTGCAGCTTTCATAGGCATCTGGGTGATGTAGGGCTTGGGAAGATCTGTTACGCTCTGGTTGCATGGTGACTTTCTAAGTGGATGGCTGGATTCAATTCCATGGCTCAAATGAATGGAGGCAGCGTCTGGGTCAGTGTGCTCTGCTTTCAAAAGTTGTGGAGTCATCTTTCTTGGGGGGGGGTGTCCTCCTACAGCATAATAAACACCAAACAATAACAAATATTAATAAATGAATTAATATTCCAAATGACTATTTTGTGTAACTGTTCCAGTATTAAACATATGTTGGAAACAGACTAAACATGGCCTTATTATTTTCCATTTCTCATACTGCTCTTTGTACAAACACAACCAAGGCTTTTGAACAGCAGCATCTGTTCCTGTTGTGATGTCTAGTTAGCTCTAAACTATTGGAGGTCTTTATGTAGAACTTGTAATTATTTTTAAGAGTTTGAGCAAAACTAAGGAGGGAAGAGCTTTCGCCTGAACTTATATTCCCAATCATCACATATAATGTAAAACCTGAAAAGATTAGATTCTAATATCAAAAAGAGTTGGAAGGAGATGGAAATGTAACCTTTCTTCATTGTTTCTGTGATTAATTCCCCTGGAGTGGCTGCTTAAACTCATTTTTTAAACCCTAGTAAAATGCTCTGGAATGGAATCAAAAGCATATACCAAGAGAGAAGGATTCAGCTCTACTATCTTGACAATGCCTACTTTTGCTAGCAGGATGTACTTTTTAAGATGGAAATAATTTTGAATACTTTATTGAACAATTGCCTTCCAATGTCAAAACAAAACAAAGCCCACCATGTAAAACAGTATGCCTTTGTGCATGTGGAAATAAGTGGGCTATGTGGTATTGTGGGAAGTCAGCCCCCCAGAGAAGGAAATATTAAAAGGGCAGAAAAATATATTTCCTCCAAGGATCTTAAAGAAGCAGGAAAGCATGCCGAGTTTTCTTAATAGCCCCAGGTCTCCCTTCCCCAAGCAGAAACCAGTTCTATAGAGATGCAGATGTAAATCCAGGGAGCTAGGAGATTAAGAAGACCTAAAATCTACATACCCCACTAAGAGTCATCAGCCCCAGGGAAGCAGGATATGATCTTTGGACATAATAAGATTCACCCATCACCATCAGAATACCAGAAAAGCACACTCAGACTGAGGTCAAAGTTCATCCCACAGGAACAACTCCAAAACAAAAGGCTCCAGAGGGTATAAAAACCTACTTCCTACATGTGTTCAGTCCTTTTTCTCTCCTCTTTGCTGCCAGAACCATCTTCCTGTTTGGCTCTCCTCTCCAATAAACTACACCTTCTTCCCAAAGCAGTTGCCATGTTTATTCTCAGCTTGGATGAACCATGATGAAGACCTTTCTTCCAACAGTATCCTAACTAACATAGCTCTAGCTAGGGCATGGGTTTGGGCAGACAAGAGCCATCTTGCGCATGCATTAAGATGCCCTGTCACTGCTATCCAATTTGCAGGCATTTGGATTAAAGGGCTCCGCCAGGCCGGCTTCCTTATGTCCTCCAAACGTTAAACAAGCCTCCATTCCTGTATAATATGTTTCTCGGCGGCACCATAATTGGCATGAGAAAGAGATGATGCGGCACGACGCCGTATCTCGAGCGGGCCTCGTTCAAGCCTAAAGAGCGCCTAGTAAAGGGATGCGCTTGACGAGAAGAACGCTCAGCGCTCCCACGCAGCTCCTAGATCGACACTTGCGTGGCAGAACGTCACCCAGCATCCCCTACGTGGAAAGTGGTACGTCCGGCGTCTTCCCCTTATCTCCGGGGCGAGTGGTGCAGGCTGCAGGGCTAAGCGCATCTGACTCTGCCTCCCCTTCCTGAATGGAGCAGGTTTAGCTTAGCGGAGCGGCGTGCCCGACTTCGGCTTGCGTCGCTACAGTGAGCGCCGGAGAGGAGAGGAGAGGCGGCTGGCTGATAGCAGGAATCGCCGCCGTCCTCCCTTTCCACGCCGAGGAGGCTGCGGTAGAGCCATGGCTGGGCGAGGTCGGGTTTGGGCGCTGGCGCTGGCGCTCTGCGCCTTGCCGGGCAGCCTCTGTCTGCAGGAGACCGAAGCGACTGAGCCTGAAGCGCCGGCGGCTCTCGGCGGAGGGGCGAATAGGCGGCGGCGCCTGAGCCAGGAGGACGGCATCTCCTTCGAGTATCACCGCTACCCGGAGCTGCGGGAAGCGCTGGTGTCGGTGTGGCTGCAGTGTCCGTCCATCAGTAGGATCTACACTGTGGGCCGCAGCTTCGAGGGCAGGGAGTTGCTGGTCATCGAGGTCTCGGACAACCCTGGCGAGCACGAACCTGGTAAGGCGGGAGGGCATCTCGGACCGAGTCGCTGCCGTGCCCGGATAGCAAGGACCTGGGCAGCAGCGGGACTGATGCTGTAATCCCCGCAGCTCCCTCTTTTAAGAGGGAAAGATGGAGTGGGGTGGCGAGGGGGATTGGGACTTCTTCCGTTCTTTCTCCTCCTTGTATCGTCGCAAGAGAGGAACGTTCTCGAGGCAGGTTTTACGTTTCCCTGATTTAAGGATCTGTTTTGTGCGCTGGGAACTTCAGTAGGCAGAACTCGTTCAGCTGTCGCAGGATGCCCACGGTCGTCATCATCCTAACGTTGGCTGCAAGAATATATTTTTGTACTCTGACCACATACCAGGTAGTCCTCGATTTACGACCTCAATTGAGGCCAGAATTTCAGTTGTTAAGTGAGACATTTGTTAAGTGAGTTTTGCTTCATTTCCCGACCTTTCTTGCCCCAGTTGTTAAGTGAATCACTGCAATTGTTAAGTTAGTAACACACTTGTTAAGTGAATCTGGATTCCCCCATGGACTTTGCTTGCCAGAAGGATGCGAAAGGTGATCACATGATCCTGGAACATTGTAACCGTCATAAATATGAGTCAGTTGCCAAGTATCTGAATTTTGATCATGTGACCGTGAGGATGCTGCAACGGTCATAAGTCATAAGAAAAATGATCATAGGTCACTTTTTTCAGTACCATTGTAACTTCAAACAGTCATTAAATGAACTATTGTAAGTCGAGGACTACCTGTATATATATGTCTTGCTGACAGAACATAGAGCAGAGGTCTTCAAACTTGGCCCTTTTATGACTTGTGGACTTCAACTCCCAGAATTCCTCAGCCAGGTACGCTGGCTAAGGAATTCTGGGAGTTGAAGTCCACAAGTCATAAAAGGGCCAAGTTTGAAGACCCCTGACATAGAGGGTGTTTACAGATGAGGTTTTAATTTAAAATAGCTTGATTCATTTACCAAATTGTATGAATGGAATGGGTAAGGTAGCCTTTTTTCTTTTCAGAAGGAAAAAAATAAAGGTGGAATACCTTTCAAGAGGTAGAACGCATGCCCTTCCCCAACCTGGAGGAGTCTATTTGACTTGGTTGCCACTTTCAAGATTCTCAATCAAAATGGCCAAAGGGAATTCTGAGAATAGTAGTCTTGACTCAGTTGGAATGAGGCTGCAGACTAGATAGTGGAAATGTTAAGCAAAGATGGCAGATTATGAATACAGGTCATTATTTGGATCCTTCATAAGGCAGCTTGTTCATGCAAAACCTTGTCTAAAAGTACACATAGTCTAAAAGTACACATAGTATGCATAGTACACATATGCATAGTACACATTATGCATATGGTGTTGGCAGTAGTTGATTTCAGGAATGTCTCTTTGTTTGCTGGCCTTTAGATGAGTCTAGCCATGATTTGTTCATAGGATAGCAAATAGTGCTTATGAACGTTAACAGCTTCAAGTAAAACATGAAAACATAAAGTTAATTCAGTAGAAATACATCTACAAAACAAAGGGAACAAACAAACAGATAAGCAGGCCCATTAAATAAAATCTACTTTACAAGCAAGACTAAAATATTTCTACTTCTCCTTCAACTTTATTAGTTTTTTAATAGCAGATTGCTTAGAATCTGTTGGGATTCTGATGTGATTAAAATATACTATCTTGGTTCTCTTGATTTCATATGCCTTGTACTAGCTTTTAAGATGACTACTGGCTACATCTACTTTTAGCTAAGGAACATTTTTATGAAGGAGAAGGAAGGACCTTTCTGAGCTAGTAAATGCTTAAATTCTGACTGTTATTATATATGTTTAAAGTGAATGATATTGTCCTATCTAAGCCTTCTTCAATATGGCAATTATCTTCAGTGGAACTTATTTCCCACTAAGCATGGATAAATGTCTAGCCTAAATATGTGGTAGGTCTGGGGTAATGGAAATAGGACACTTCTGGCAATCTCCTTTTATTCTTGTTAAATAATTGGTACGTTACAAAAGTAGCACATGAAACTGAGAATCAATATTGCAGCTGGATTAGATTCATTAAGGGCATGAGAGCTTCTGATAAATTGAATGGGACTAATTCTGGAAATCCAGAATTAGAACAGAGAAGGTTTGCATGCCCCGAGAGAAAACTGAAAATTGATTCTTCATTGTTTTACCATGATCCTAAATATTTGCTTGATTTAAATTTACATTGTGTCCAGAATTGTAAATAAAGATTGTAAGAGATGAATTATTTCATCTTTTGATACTGCCAAATGCTTTGCAGAAAATGATTATAATGAATACAGCATAATAATAATAAAATTTAATCAACATAACTCTGAATAAGATGCAGAACTGGAATCTCTCTCTCTCTCTCTCAAACAACTGTACAAAGGATCTCTTACCAATGTTGACTATTAAAAAAAGTCTGATACTTATTTTCTTGGGAATAAACCCAATTGACTTTAAGTTAGGTTTCAATTTCCTTTCTTTAGAAATCCCTGATTCATTGTGATTTTCAAGAATGTGCATTTTTGAGCCAACTAGTTTTTAGCTGCCAGTAGAACTTTTTTTTTTTTACCTTTTGAATGTTTTTGATAGTTCTTAAAGCTGTCTTAATTTGTCACTATAATTTGCCCAGAATTAAAGGGTAGTTAAAAGTAACACAACATTCTGCTAGGACAGGGGTAGGCAACCTTGGCTCTTTTATGACTCGTGGACTTCAACTCCCAGAATTCCTGAGCCAGCCTTGCTGAGGGGAAAGGGAGAGGTTTCCAAGCTGAGCCATGCTGGCTCAGGAATTCTGGGAGTTGAAGTCCACGAGTCATAAAAGAGCCAAGGTTGCCTACCCCTGTGCTAGGAGATCCATAGTTGGATACTGAAGACATCTAGATGGGTGATTGGAATAAAGCATGGTCATGATGCATATTGAATATGGGAGGATATTGTGATAAAGTTCTGCACTTTGAGTAGGAATTAGATAAATAAGGAAGTTGTTATCCTTGTCTCTCTCCATTTTGTTTAAAAGATAAAGATTCCTACCATAAATTCTTAAAATTATTTGGGTAATGTGAGAAAAGTAGGGGATTTTACATTTAGGATTTTACATTACATTTAGTTATCACACTCCTTCGAAACTATGAGATAGGACCTTCTTGGACTTATATGATTGGAGTTCCCAAGCATTAGATTCCTGCATAATTGCCTTCTCTTCACATCACATAATGCAGGTAGCCCATGACTTACAATCACAATTGAGCCCAAAGTTTCTGTTGCTAAGTAAGGCAGTTGTTAAGTGAGTTGTGCCTCATTTTACAACCTTTTTGCCAGTGTTGTTAAGCAAATCACTGCAACGGTTAAGTGGATCATGTGGTCATTAAGCAAATCTGGCTTGTCCAAAGGTTGGGAAGGTTATAAATGGTGATCCCATGATCCTGGAACAGTAAAACTGTCATAAATACATGCCAATTGCCAAGAGCTTGAATTTTGATCCCGTGACCATGGGGATGCTACAATGGTTGGGTGAACACCGGTCATTATGTTTTTCACGTTGATGTGTCTTTGAACGGTCAATAAATGAATGGTTGTGAGTTGCAGACTATCTGTAAACTACCACTGGGTTGCTATAGAAGAAATTAAGAGCAACAAATTAATAAATTGTCATCATGCAACAAAGCACAATACTTTTGACACAACTTCTGATGCCTGAAGCAATTCATGTATGAATGAGGATTCACATGTTATAGTTCTAAGAAAAATATTATATTCCAGGATAGTTCAGCATATTTTAGAGCAGCCTTTCTCAACTTTTTTTTATCGCAGAGGAGTTCTTGATATGATTTTTAGGTCTCAGGGAACCTCTGCATAAAAATCATTAAAAATATATAAAAAATTTACAATACAACCCTCTTCTACCCTACATATGTAACCCGTGTTTTACAGTGTTTACAACAATAGCAACACTCCAGGCCAGCAGCTGAATTGTGACACATGAACATTCCAGCCATTAAAAAGTGGTGTTTATCATGGAACCTATGTCTCCATGTATTTAAAGCTTTATTTAGAATTTATTTGATTTGTTTTCTGATAGATTTGGAAAAAGATATTTGTGTTGAAAGGTTGAAATTTTACTAAAAATAGAGATTTAAATTTTTTAGCATATACAGTAGCTTTAATATTACTTTTTGGTTTTAAAATTATAAAATTTACCTATTTTTTTTTTTGAATGGCAGCATATAAATGCATAAATAAATGGATATTGCTGTCATTGACCAGAGAATGTTGAACTATATATATACTACTGCCTAGAATAATCCCTTCTTACATCTGGTTCTTATTCAATTAATCTAAAGGAGGTTAAGGTCAGTTTGGAGAGCTTAGTTTCTCTAGAGCTGATTTAGTTAGTTTGGTTAACTGTAGATATTTTCTGTTTGTTCTGGCTAAGCTTTTGTAACATCTTGTTATCACAATAATGATATCCTGTCATAAAGCTATATGTTTAAGCTGTTCAATAAGTGAGCACTTTGCAAGACACTGATAACACTGAGTGATAACAGACTGAGTCAGCTATTCAAGTTATATATAATACAAATGTATTCCATTCTTGGGTTTATTTCAGGAAGCTAGCTTATTCAAGCAAACTGATTTATGTACTTAACAATCCTGAAAGCTTAGTAATCACAAATAGATGCTGGCCTGGCTCTTCTCTTTCATTGATTCCATTTCACTGAATGCTGTACCTAAAATATTGTATCCTACTGATGAATTTGCAGGCTTGGAAAAGATTAATTTTTTTCTACTAAAAGTATAAAAGCTTCAATGTCATATGAATGCCCATTCTATCTTGTGAAGAGTGATGTGGAAGCTCACTTTAAATATAATACGCTAACTTGAATTTTGAGGGGTTCATTTTTTTTTAAAAAAAGATTGATATATGTATCCAGTATGGGAGAAGAAATGGCTGAAAAGGAAAAGGTTAGGAACTTAGAGGGAACTCTAGCCAAACCCCAACGTACGAAAGAAAGCTCCACCCAAACCGAACCAAATAACGAACAAATAACTCCCAGAGGACTTGACCCTACCGATAAACCCTTGGAGGAAGACAAATGGAGGTATGTCACACACAGAAGGAAACACAATACCCAAAGAAAGAAGCAGCATACAGCTAATAAACCTCTTCTGCCCAATCCTACCCAATGAGAAGCAGCCCCATTAAAACTGAGCAATCGATTTCTCCCCTTAGATGGAAAAATGCAGACCCACAACCCCCCCTCAAAAAAGACATGCAGACACCTAGCAAAGAAACAACTTCAAATATCCCTGAAAAGGCCACTTCAAATATCCCTAAAAAAGCCGCATCAACAAACACACCTGAGATAAACAGAAAAGCACCCCAGACTGCAGCCCCCCCCAAAAAGAAAGGAGAGTGTTGGTAATAGGAGACTCTATCGTCAAAGGAACAGAACCATCCATCTGCAGACCAGACATACAATCCAGGGAGGTATGCGGTTTCCCTGGAGCAAAAATCAAAGATGTGGCTGAGAACTTAACCAAAATAATTAGGCCCACAGATTACTACCCCCTCCTCCTCCACATTGGGGCGAACGACACAACAAAGAACCTGAGTACAATAGTGAGGGATTACAAACAACTAGGCAATAAAGTTAAGCTAGGAGCACAAGTAGTGTTCTCATCAGTACTCCCAATGAAAGGCCAACATCCATTGAGGGGAAAAAGAATTTTAGAAATAAACCATTGGCTAAAGGGTTGGTGTCACCAAGAAAACTTTGGTTTCCTGGATCATGAACTGCATTTCCTACACGAAGGACTCTTGGCAAGGGATGGGTCTCATGAAAACAGGGAAAATGTACTTGGAAAAAGACTGGCCCAACTCATCAGGAGGGCTTTAAACTAAAACTGAGGGGTGGAGGGTGACCAATCTCTAGAATCCCTAGAACCCAAAACCAATAACAAATCCCAAGAAAACAAATCAAACAATGAGGTAGGCAGCGATGAAAAAAAAGAAAAACTCAAACAACAATCAGAAGATACAGGAAACACACCCATGGACAGGCATAAACATCTTAAATGCTTATATACAAACGCTCAAAACTTGGATAACAAACACTACATGAGGGAGTGTATGACATAGTTGGCATAACAGAAACCTGGTGGGATGAAACCCATGACTGGAATGGACTGATGGATGGATACAAATTGTTCAAAAGAAACAGGTCTACAAAAAGAGGAAGGGGAGTTGCACTATATGTAAAAGAACACTACATATCTACAGAAATGTACATGATCAAAGATAAAATCTCTCCAGAATGTATATGGGTCAATATAAAAGAGAAAAAAAAGTGACATTACCATAGGTGTATATTACAGGCTACCCAACCAATCAGAAGAAATAGATGAACTCTTTGCCAACCAGTTAACAAATGCATGTAGGAAGCATACCACAGTAGTAATGGGAGACTTCAACTATCCAGATATCAACTGGGAGACAAACTCTGCAGTGAGCAGGAGATCAAACAGATTCCTAACCAACCTAGCCGACAACTTTGTCACCCAAAAGGTGGAGGAGGGAATTAGATGTAAAGCTATACTGGACTTAATCCTCACAAATAGAGAAGAAGTGATAGAGGGAATCGAAATTGCTGGAACCTTGGGTGAAAGTGACCATGTCATACTGGAATTTAATATAATGCAAACACTAGCAATAGAAAACAATCCAACCAATGTCTTAAACTTCAAAAGAGCCGACTTTAACAAACTCAGAGAGAACCTAGGAAAGATCCCATAGATAAAAATCCTAAAGGGGAAAACAACCCAAGAAGCGTGAGAAACCCTGAAAAATGCGATCACAAAAGCCCAGACCAGCACAATACCATTGAGAAAGAAAAAAAAGAAATCCAAGAAGAAACCAGCATGGCTGCACAAAGATCTCTCTAACAAACTGAAAGACAAAAAGGACAAATACAAAAAATGGAAAGAGGGGCACATAACTAAGGCCAATTATCAGCAGACAGCCAGATCATGCAAAGATGAAGTCAGGAAAGCAAAGGCTCAGAATGAACAAAGACTTGCAACAGAAATCAAGGACAATAAAAAAAGTTTCTTCCAACATATTAACAAGAAAAAAGTCAAGGAAACTGTAGGTCCACTAAAGAGAGAAGATGGCAAGGAAATTACAGGCAACAGAGAGAAAGCAGAGCTGCTTAACTCATACTTTGCGTCAGTCTTCACATAAAAAGAAACTATAGCCCAACATACCAAAAAAACCACTGCAAAAGACATACTAGAAACAAAAAATTAAAATAAGCAAGAAAATGGTAAGAGAACAACTATCTAACCTTGACCAATATAAATCACCGGGACCCAACAGATTACATCCCAGAGTTCTGAAAGAGCTGGCAGATGTTATCTCAGAACTGTTGCACCACATCTTTCATAAATCCTGGAGCACCGGGGAAGTACCTGAGGATTGGAAAAGGGCTGATGTGGTCCCCATCTTCAAGAAAGGGAAAAAAATGGACCCAGGAAACTACAGACTAATCAGTTTAACATCAATACCTAGGAAGATCCTAGAAACGATAATAAAAAAACAGATCTGAGAACAACTAGAAGCAAACAAAGTCATAACTAGTAGCCAGCACGGGTTTGTTAAAAACAGATCATGTCAAACCAATCTCACCTCATTCTTTGATAAAGTGACTAAACTAGTAGACCAGTGAAATGCAATGGACGTAGTATACTTAGATTTCAATAAGGCATTTGACAAAGTAGACCACAGTCTACTGCTTGGTAAGCTAGAAAAAGGTGGAATAGACAACATCACCACCAGATTGATCTGCAGCTAGCTGATAAACCATACTCAACAAGTAGTCCTCAATGGCACTACATCCACATGGAGAGAAGTAAGCAATGGGGTACCTACCACAAGGTTCCGTCTTAGGCCAGTACTCTTCAATATCTTCATAAATGACCTAGATGAGGGAATTGAAGGGGAACTCATCAAATTTGCAGATGACACCAAACTGACAGGAGTAGCCAACACCCCAGAAGACTAACTCAGGATTCAAAAAGATCTTGACAAACTTGAACAATGGGCCCTATCCAACAAAATGAGTTTCAATGTGGAGAAAAGCAAAGTCTTACACTTAGGAAGAAAAACCAAAGGAACAAATACAGATTGGGTGAGACCTGGCTCAAAAACAGTAACTGTGAGAGGGACCTTGAAGTCCTAGTGGACGATCGCTTAACTATGAGCCAGCAGTGTTCAGCAGCAATCAAAAAAGCTAATACAATCCTCGTTTGTATAAACAGAGGCATAGAATCAACACGCGAAGTATTAGTACCGCTTTATAAAACCCTGGTAAGACCACACCTAGAATACTGCAGCCAATTTTGGTCACCATATCACAAAAAAGATGTTGAGAGTTTGGAAAAAATTCAGAGAAGAGCAACTAACATGATAAAAGGCCTGGAGATTAAAACATACGAAGAATGGCTACGGGACTTGGGTTTGGCTAGTCTAAAGAAAAGAAGAAATAGGGGAGACATGATAGCAGTATTCCAGTATCTGAGGGGCTGCCACAAGGCAGAGGGGGCCAGGTTGTTCACCAAAGCACCAGAGGGTAGGATGAGAAACAATAGTTGGAAACTGATCAAAGAGAGAAGCAACCTGGAATTAAGGAGAAACTTCCTGACAGTGAGGACAATCAATCAGTGGGCATTTCTTTTTGTCTTGATTTTTGTTGTGAATGTCATACCATAGAATGGCTGTTATTCCTGGTACAGCAACATGGATCCAAATATATTTAGAAAGGAGAAAAAAAAGTCTTTTATACAGTATGTGTTCCTCCTTAACAAGAATCATTATAATCAAATTGAGCTTCCTAGAAAACCATAACATATTGTAGCCATTTATAATATATTATCAATGACTCTTCCCTTCATTTAGCTCTGGAATAAGAAGGAAAGCATTTGTATTTTCTTCCCAAAACTTTGATAATCAGAATACATAAATCCTTTGGAAATTGTAAAAATCTTAGCTCTGCATGCACAGATTTTAGTAAAAAGTGATTTAAAACAAACAACACTGTCAGTTGTCTGGAAATAAAAGGAACTTATTTCAAGAGAGAGAGAGAGAACAGAGGAAAAAAGAAAGTCACACTACTTCTGGCAAAATTTATAAAGTCAGTCTAAATTTATAAAGCTGAATAGAATCCTAAGGAGCAGTGGGTGTATGTAATAGGATGGCCTCAAAAACAACATATTCTGTTTCAAAATAAGATATTAGATTCAGTCTGGGAACAAAGTAACATTTCTTGGACTATGAAAACAACCTGTCATTGACAGTTTCCCCACCAGGGGTAAAACTATCCCCTTTGATTCAGGGGCCCACTTAACATAAAATTGAACAATCCCATACTTGGATAAAAAAAATATTCTGGCCTGTTCAGTCTAAAAAAATCAACTTAAATTTTGGCTGTGTACTTGGAAACGAAACAAAAAAGTCTATATGTATGCTCAGATTTCACTGCATGTTGCCAACTTTCAAGTATTTTAGGAGGCTCATTAAGTGACTTAAGAAATCACATCTTTTTTCACATAGCTGCTTTGAAGAGATGCTGTTTCATACATGCTTCAGAGCACCTTTCAATCATTTTTAAAGCATTCACAGTTCTAGTATGCTCCTATTGAAGGCTTAACTTGTACGATCTTGGGCTGTGAATAAATAACTTATGATTACTTCCAAAAAGCTGCAAGAAATAGCCAGAATGCTTTGATGAGGCATCATAGACATGGTACAGATTTTAGTACTATTACTTTTTTGCTTGTATTGATTAAATGTAACAATACACCTTGAATAGAATTAATTGGCTGATATTTTTCAGAGAGAAATGAGCACATGTGGTTTTCATGGACGTTCTGATTTTTTGAATCCTTCTATTCTGTCCTCACCCCAGGTTGGAGATGACAAATTGAAAACTGAAGAACTGTTTGACATAGAAGTTACTATGGTTACAGAATTAGCAGGCTGAAGTGGCTTCTATTGGTCTGCAACTAGCACAAATTGCTTGTTTGACTAACATTAGAATGCTGTCCTCCTGCTTTTATATGCCAAGACCATCTGGCATAGGCAGTATTTAAAGGTACAGCTCTGTTCTAAAGAGAACCGAGCAGCTTGTTCCTATTTATTATCAATTATGTTGACCTAGTTAATCATTTTTTAAAGAAAGGAATGATACATTAAGCCATTCTTTCTCAACTGGGGTTCTGCAACATTCTAGGGCTCTCCAAGAAGTTGCAAAGGGTTCCCTGGGACCTGCAAATTATTTCAAGGGCTCCTCCAGACAGAAAAAATTGAGAAAGACTGTCAACCAAACCTCTGTACCTATTTTTGTTTATGTCTGTGGAGATTCTCATTCATCCAGGTCATGGTTGTCCCAAAGTTGCTTTTTGAAAAAGCAACTGGACTTTCTTGTTTTTCCTTTAATAAATTTCATTTCTCATCCAAAAAGCTTCTCCAGTTCTGACTGAATGATGGAGAATGGAAGGATTTATATCCCTTGCAGTCATCTGGTCATTTTTATTGATGTTAATTAAGGTATAATTGTACCACGAGTATTTGCCTTTTTTCATGAACCAAGACAGCTGCTATAATATTTTTCTTACATATGTGCATTCCTTTTTTTTGAAAGTATTCTCTAGAGAACCCTTTGTTTCAAAATGTATACAGAGATAAAATGTTCCACTGAGCATTCAGAAGATTATTTTGCTAGATGTTTTTGCATTCTAATATGGGAGTGGTTATTCTTTTATCTGTATGGATTCTATTAGTCTTTAGTTCTGATTTACACCTACATTTTTCAATTTCCATTGTGGTTTTCCCTATTACAATTTATGCTATAGTATTTCATTATTCTCAAGAATGTAGAATGAGGGAAATAGTTCCAGCAAAAGCCCATTCTAAGCAAAACCAGATCCCATCAGATTATGGAAAGAAATGTACTTTTAAAGCCAAATACTATGACAAAAATCTTATATTAGGTGATTTCCATGAGGTTACCATGAGTGTAAAACAACAGAGAATTCAGCCATTGAACTGAATCTAAGCCAATTTAAATTCAGTTCTTGATTATGTAGTATAATAGGAATGCCTCCTCTTCTTATTTTATTACTATGTTTTACATTTATGCTACAGATTTTGCCCTTTGTTGTTCAAGTATTTTCTATAGAGGAAGTCATATTGTTTTATATGTTAACAGGACAATTTACTTAATGAAATTGGAAACTTTTGTCTGATTTATCTAATGAAACTTTTATCTAATTCACTAACCCAAAGATTTCGGAACCACCCAATTAAAGCTTCACTGTTAGTGCCATGTAAATTATTATGCAACACGACAAATAGCTGACTAATACTTCTATAATAGTGATAGGTATGTTTATCTTCAGAAACTATTACAAATTAATTTCAATATTATTATATTATTGTGCAGTTATAGCCTGCTGCTTATTTCCAGGAGACACGTATTAAATGGGTGATAAAAAATATAAACATTAGAAGTTAAAAGATACAAGAAACTTATTTGTCAATGTGATATATGTAAATAAGTATAAAAAAATCCTACAGACTTGGGAGGTAGTTTTTCTTAATATGTCCCTGTTTTGTGAAACCACTTGGGTCTAAAGTGTGTTGCCTGGAGAACAGAGCTTAGGGATCTTGTGTAAACAAAGAGGAAAGCCATATATTTACCTTCCCAAGGGCTATTCTAGTTACCATTCAGGAAATACTAAATGATCCTTGGCTTTTGGTGCCAGATTCAGCTGTATAATATGTAGCATAGGGGAAACATAGTCTGTAGAATAAATGAGACTGGTGGTACCGTGTCATGATTTGCTTTTTCTGTTCTTTATCCACCAAGACACCATTGCCTTTGTACTAGAAAATAATCATCTCTTTGCAAGAGGCAATTTCCTATCATTTCAATCATTCCTCATCATTTTAACTTACCGAATGTTTTGTTTTTAAGAGAAGCCTCAAGAAATTCTGGACTTATCAAGGCTTATAGCAAGGACAGAAAAAGATAATTTTGCATCAAAAAGTTTAGAAGGGCAGAAAAGCCCATGTTAAAGATTGGACATAGAAGAGGACAAACACAACAATTCTAGGAATGTTGGCTTCTAAAAAAAAAATAGAGCCATCCCTATAAGACCAAGCAGATTATGTACCTATAAATAGTACCTATAAACCATATACTGTAGATTTTACTTAAGCCCAGAGGAGCTTAAAGTGGCTTCGATTGGGTTCCCTCTTCATTTCATTCTCCCACTCCCCCAACAACCATGTTGTGAGATTGATTGGGCTGAGAAAAACTGTCTTCTCAATACTTGTCAACCACAGATTAAGAAGTGAATGGGGCTGTTCATGATGCATTTAACAACATTCTGTTAAAGTAGTATGCAATCAGGAAAGCTCAATAAATCTTAGGTGTTATCAGGTGGCATAAAGTTGAAGACACAGATTCCTGTTAATTAACGCTTATGTTTAAAAACAATCACCACCACCACCACAACAAAATACTACTGTAAATAAAAACCACCTTATTTATAAAGCCAGATATTTTCATATTTCTAATAAGACTGGAAGAAGTTCAGGTCTGAAACTTCTGCAGTGTTTAGTCTGATAATATTGAGCTAAATAAATTATATATAGAAAGCACATTATCTAGCGTTAAAGAGGATTTTAAGTTAATCCAGAGGTTTCAGTAAACTAATTATTTAACTGTATAATTAATTAATTTAGGCAATTTAGTTAATTTGGTAAGTAATTGATTTGCATATAGGTAACAGCAGTAGTTCTGATGCAAAAAAAAAAAACAGTTTCCTTCTGAGGTTTCCAACCATAGGCAAAAGAATGGATGGTGTTCCTTTAAAGATGATATATTATAATCTTTATATTTTATTTTTTTAAAAAAAATACAAATAAGTGAAATTGGGAACAGTCCACAGGTGACAGCAGATAGTAATTTTGACAGCCCCTAAAAGCTACCTAGACATAATTAATGGATAGATGGGAGAACATCAGGAAACCTCACGGTTGTAGGATACACTGGGAAGTTGAAAAATACCCTGGAAGAAGTTATTTGCCAAGAAAGCTACTTGGATGTCCATTTTAAGAGATCAAGATCCCAACTATGACATTAATTTTAGAGATTGAAAGAGATTTCAGATTTGTTTTTCTTGAACTAGCTTCCTATGTCCTTCAAGAATGAGGAAATAGCCATTTTCTGTTCTGGTTTCCTGATCTGATTGTCATTGAACCATTTATATATAATTGGGATATTGCAGAGCTATTTCTACTGTATTTTTAGCATACTCCCTCTTTGACATTTATCTGAATTACAAAATTTCAGAGGAAACATTTATATCTTATTACAGTGGTACCTTGGTACTCGACTGCTTTGAAACTCATCAAATTTGGTACTCAATGCATTTTGATGCAAAAGTTTTGTCCCAGTGCTCATCGTTTGTTTGGTACTCAACGTACAAACTAGAAATCATTGGTGTTGGCTGCCTTGTGACTCACTATGTCAGGGGTTTGCAACCTTGACAATTTTAAGACTTGTGGACTTCAGCTCCCAGAATTCCTCAGCCAGCTATGCTATGCTGGCTGAAGAATTCTGGGAGCTGAAGTCCACAAGTCTTAAAGTAGTCAAGGTTGCAGACCCCTGCACTATGTTATTCCTCATGGGAAAAAAATGTTTGGTACTCATCGTTTTTGGTATTCATTGTGCCTCCTGGAACCAATTAATGATGAGTACTGAGGTAGCACTGTATATCAATTGTCATCTTACATGATAAAAGATTTATGCCAACAATTTCAAAGAATGGTGTGTATTGTTACCTTTTCAAAAACTATGCCACAATCTGATCAATTCTAAGCTTATTTCTAAACTATAAAAAAGATTGAAAAACATTGTTCTACATACAACAAAAACTAGCAAAACCAGTCTTGTAATTCCTTTTCCTGCTCAGTTTTTATATCTTTTATCTGCTTTTCAATTCAAAGACTGGATATTGAGGAAGCAGGCTAGCAATGGCAATAAAACAGAGACTCTCCTTTGTGATTTAAACAACTCAGCTTTACATTTTTGCAATATGTGGTGGAGAATGTACTTTTTCAAACTATAACTGAAATTGCCATTTTATTTTCATTATATTGTACCTGAAAGTAGCAGTGTTCCCCCCTCCCCAAATATTAGATTATGAACATTAGGAAATGAAGGAACACCATCAGATGAAGAAATAAAAAAATATTAAAATGCGCGGAGATGGATAGACTGACTCTGAGACTGAAAGTAAATGAAGAAACAGAATATTATCAAACTTGGGAATTTTTTATCGATGGCTAGAGGAAAGAATAAAGGATTAGGAACTAAATATGTATTAGCGAATGTTAACTCAGACAGCATGTTTGTTGAACAAATACTATTGAATGTATGGAAAAAAATCAATAAAATTTAAAAAAAACATTAGGAAATTGATTGATTAGGAAACTTCTATACCATTTCAATCACAATAAATTCTAACTAACATAAAGGAGAAAACACACAAATGAGCTCTGATATTTTATCACAAAGGACATCAGTGTGTTAAAGAAAAGAAGAATAAAAATGTGGCTTCTATGTGACCTCTCAACTTTGTGAGAGGCAGAAAAACAAGGAAACAAACCAAAACACAGTGACCTTGTTTTATTGCAATAGCCCTACATCTCGTCACCTAAGCATCATCTTCAACAGGACTGTTTCATGTAAATTTCCCTAAGGTCTTGCAAGCACGAAAGGGAGACATAACCTGACTCTAGGCACTATTTCCATGCCACTAATACTTGGAGGAAAGCTTGAGTCCTAACACTAATAGCTCTTTATAGACTTGTCCGTTTAATTTATCCAATACCCTATGACAGCGTTCCCCAATCTTTGTGTCTTGGCAGCCCGGCTGGGGGGGGCGAGGGAACTGGGCTGCATGAGTGGAGGGCCAGCATGCATGATTGCACACACAGCCCTTGCACAAGTAGCGGACTGGCACATATGCGCACAGGGGTTGGGGACCCCTGCCCTATGACACCAAGATAATGGTGTCTTCTGCAACTTGTGGAAATTAATTTAACATATTACTTGTATGCTGTGTGAAGCAGTATTCCTTTTGCCTCTTATAAAGGCCCATGGCAAACCATAACACAACCTGCAGCTTTGTTGTTTTATAGCTTTTTAAAGTCCCTGTCAGATTGAATCCAGGTATTTAGAGTAGCAAGACCAACAGACACCAAATTTAGGTCCTCTGCCAAAAGTTATTTATGAACTGCAGCCAGTAACGGGAAAGAGTCTGGATTTTTTCCTTCTACTGTTTGCTCAATTGTATAGTAGTACCTTCTGTTTACATTTTCTGTTCCATGTGTAACTTGATTCAGCTATCTCACTACTCAAATACTCACATTTATTAGCAGGAGGATGTTAGAAAATGCCATACTGCTCCAGTTATTATGGCTGTTATTGGAACCATTCACTGTTCCCAAGATAGTAACAGAAGATAACTGTGGATGTAGATTTAAATATTGTGGTAGATTAATTGAAATTTGGAGGAAAAGTAAAGGAATGCTCCTTGGTAGCTTCTAACAAAAATGAATAAATGCAGAAACATCTGTTGTGTTCTCAAAATTATGACACAAAATTATGACACATCTGTGCACAAAGGAGAAAAATTTGTCCTTACATCACAATGTCTAACACAAGTAAATAAATTGCATCATTTGCATCACGATGCACAAGTCATCATAGGCCTCTTCTTACCCTCTGCAGAAGTCTGTGGATAGATGGAATGAATAAGAGATCAATGACTTATTTCAGGAAAGGGAAATGTAGATTCTCTTAAGGCATGTTATACTCTTGGGGACTAAATAGAATAGAATAGAGCTGGAAGAGACCATGAGGTCTTCTAGTCCAGCCCCCTGCTCAAGCAGGAGAACCTATACTATTTCAGACACGTGACTATCTAGTCTCTTCTTAAAAACCTCCAGTGATGGAGTGCCCACGATTTCCGAAGGCAAGCTGTTCCACTGGTTAATTGCCCTCACTGTTAGGAAGTTTCTCCTTAATGCCAGGTTGCTTCTCTCTTTGATTAGTTTCCAATTATTGTTTCTTGTCCTTCCTTCTGGTGCTTTGGAGAATAATTTGACCCTCTCTTCTTTGTGGCAGCCCCTCAAATACTGGAATACTGCCATCATGTCACCCCTATTTCTTCTTTTCTTTAGACTAGCCAAACCCAAGTCCTGCAGCCGTTCTTCATATGTTTTAGTCTCCAGGCCTTTGATCATCTTAGTTGCTCTTCTCTGATTTTTTCCCAAAGTCTCAACATCTATTTTGTAGTATGGTAGCCAAAACTGGTTGCAGTATTCCAGGTGTAGTCTTACTAGGGTTTTATAAAGCGGTACTAATACTTCGTGTGATCTTGATTCTATGCCTCTGTTTGTACAACCTAGGATTGCATTAGCTTTTTTGGCTGCTGCTGCACACTGCTAGCTCATAGTCAAGTGATCTTCCATAGGACTGCAAGATCCCCTCTCACAATTACTGTTTTTGTCAAATGAACATGTTCATATAATATTCTTGTTAACAATAGAATCAATTTGCCACTATTTATGCTGTGTTTTCAACTTCCGACTACAGCACTGGTGCTTGTCCATCTAAATACTAACCACCTCTGAGTCTGCTTAGTTTTTCAGTCAGAGTCAGATAGGTAGAGCCATCTGCTGCAATTATTTTAAGAAAAGAACAATAGAAAATCAAAGAGCTTTGAGGAAGCATCTTCTATTGGTCTAAAAATATCCAATGTATTGTATTGATAATTTATTGTTTTGATAAATAATTTAAAAATTTCCCTGCAAATTATTTGATAAAATATTGTAATTGCAATAAAATCATCTGATATGAAAAAAAAAGAGTTAATTCTGGTTTATCAAATATTTTATATGGAATCATTGTCTTAAAATGATTGTTTCTTGTCATATGATAAAATAATGTGACAGAAGATTGTGAAAAGCGTCTAATACCAGATAACTTCTTTTTAAAAAATTCCTGTGTATGTTTCATAGTTCAGATCCTTTTCAACATGTTTTAATTGCACTACATTACAAAGAAATATTTAAACACGCAGCATATACTGTATATTCCACATGGCTCCGTACATTAGCTGACATGGCACATACATTTATTTTCTATGCACTCAAATTTACACTTCAGTACTGTTGCAATCCAGTTCCCATCAAACATTTTACACCTATAAAAGTTTCAGAGATGAATCATACAGATTAGCTCTCTGATGTATTATGTGCTAAAGTGCAATTAATATTTTTGACAAAAAAATATGTTCAGAAACATTATTACAGAGTTTTAATTTATCCTTCTTGTGTAATTGCTCTGCTTAAGCATGTTGCACTTTCTAATCATTTCTATTAAAAATGAATTAATGATATTGTTTGTATACCACATGGAAAGTGCCTTATTTTTTAAAAAAAATCTATAATATTGCCTTGGTTTAGTTTCCTTTATTTTTGTTACTGTTTTAATGTCACTTTTATTTTTTATTCTATGGATTCTAGTTGGTTTTTATTCTCATACTGGCCGATGCTTAACATTTCTAATTATGCAGAGATAAAATAAGACTCATTGAGATAAATGGGACTTAACCGAAATTGGGTCTTAGTGTTCTGTGCACTTGATGGTTTTTTTGTAGATGTTTCATCTACATAGATAGTAGATAGTTTATTTATTAAATTTGGGGACTGCATGACTCCAGATCAATTTTGAGCAAATTGGACTTAATAATGGGGGAACCCCTCCACACACAAAAACAGCAGTAAAAATAAAGTATGTGTCAAACCAAGTCTCCTCAATCACCTTACCCCAAAACTAGAAAACAAACAGTGTATAGTATAAAGTAAGTGTGCAAATAGGATTTTAATAAGGAAGCCATACTGAGTTGAAGGAAGCTGAATTATGAGTCAGCATATAATGAATTATATTCCTTATATCCTTATGGCTTTTTCATTTGTTTGTTTGTTTTTCTAGTGTTTTTGCTAATGTTCATCAAATGGGCACTTTTCTTGAAACATTATTTCCCTAAAAAGACTAAATTGTTTTGATTGATTGTGCTTAGAATCTTTTAAAGTTATTGAAGATTTTTTTAAAAAAATGATTTTTTTCATATGAAGACAGGATATATATTGTAGACTGCATGACATTTGCAGTGCTTTGCTAATATTCATAATTTATTTTATTTAGATTATTTCTGGATTTGTTAAAAATCTTTCCTGAGTGCCTTTCAGGAGAGAACAAAATTGAAAATAATAGAATAAGTCTAGAATGAGTCAAAAAGCAAATTGTGTCTTTTCAGGAACCTTCACTTTATAAGTATCCGTTCTAATCATTAGTACGAATCTTTGAGTTTGCATTTGGTAATTTTATACAATGGGGAAAAGAGAGAGTAGAAATTCCACAGAATATCACCTGCTACATCTCTAATGTATAAGAGAAATTATGGTTCTTTAATACACAAGTTGGATGTTCTTACTTGCCAAGGGTACTATCATTTATTGATGAGTGTGATGAACAGCCAAGTTTAATTTTTAACTTGTGAATAGTTGTTCTAATAAGCCAGGAAGGGGCAGGGTGAGGAGAGGTGGAAGACAACCAACCATTTTCCAACATGCCATTTTGTTGAACTTCCCCCATCATTTTGCAAGTGTAGCTCATAATCTAGCTGTTGCTATAAATATTGTTCCCAAGTAACTTCCTTTTATCTTGATAGTATCATGAAAACATACAGTATTTCTCCAGAGGATTTAGTTGTTACATTCCTAAAAGGCTCTTTCTGATCATATTTCATTTCAGTTTCTAGACTGCCAGATAGAAATGCTGCTATTGTTTGGATTTGATTAAGAAATACAAATGTTGGCAACATGGAGGAGATATGTGGAAGGAAGAGAACAGTCTTTTCTTTATTTTCTTTTTTCCCCTTCTGTGTGGATCCCTGAGCTAGCATGATTTTTCATGGAAAAAATATGCAAGCTTACACTGCAGGAAAATCCAGTGTGTTGATAGCTATTTAAGGAAAGATACAAAGGTTCTATTTGAGAAATGGTAGAACCAGTTTATGATTTACAGAGTCAAGTGATATCACTTTTTTCTGGATGGTATTATTTGCAGAAAACACGCTATATCAGTTCAAACATATAGTATCCAAAGATAGGTATGTTAAAAAAAAAAGTTCTTTTCTTCTCTGGCCCATTAATTCTGTACATACAAGGAGCCGTGCTACCATGCCTATTGTCCATTTCTGTAAATATTCAAGTTTATGTCAGACTTCTTTATCTAACAAAACAAGTTTGATTGCATAATCTCATCCATTCTATATTGTATGCTAGTGGTGCTGAAGCCTTGTTGCCATTGGCTACATCTTCAGAATAACTCTGGTGCAGAATCATTTAGATATTCACGTCGCTGCTAGATTTATTTGTTTATTGCATTTCTAACTTTGCAAGGAACTCATGGTAGTGGTTTACCTTTTATATTGTACAAAGCCATAACAATGGTTTTGTTATAGATTAACCAATGGAACGGCTTGCCTTCAGAAGTTGTGGATGCTCCATCAATGAAGCCTTTCAAGGGGAGATTGGACAGCCATTTGTCTGAAATGGTATAGGATTTCCAGCTTGATCAGGGGGTTGGACTAGAAGACCTTCAAGGTCCCTTCCAACTCTATTATTCTATGTTCTATGTTTTACCATATTGTATGAATCCAGTATTGTGATTTTTTAAATTAGTTTATTTTGTACATTTGTACAGCTGCCCATCTTAAAGTAAATGCTGGGTGGCTTACAATCCAAAAATAAAACAATGTATGCCGCAGTAGAAACAAAACAAACAATAAAACCCAAACCAGAAAAATCTGTTGCCATGGACAAACGTCTCAGATGCAATTTAGTAGTCTCAAAGGTGCTTTTTTTGTTTCTTCAAAAGGCAACTGGGCTTTTTTTCCCTTGAGGAAGAAGAAGAAGAAGACGCTTCACTTCTCATCCATGACATGGAGGACTGAGAATCATCACAGACATGCACCTTAGTACTTTCTCGTTCTACTCTGATTCACTTTTTCCCCATGCCTGGGGGAAGAACCAGGTCTTAAGTGCTCTCGTGAAGGATAAAGGGACCTCTTTGGATCTGGGGAGAGAAGGAGATTAACAATGTTTAGAATAACATGGAATTCAGGCAGTGATTCTTTACCCCATTTCTCTTCACAGCAGCCTTTTACTGTAGGTAAGGCAAAGAGTTAGTGACTGGAAAATTGTGAACGCATGTGAAACAAAGAGACAGAGATGATGGTAACTAGACATAGAGACCTAAGAGAAAAGTAAAGGAGTTAATGCTATTTGTCCAGAACTCCTTGCCCTGAAACTGGTGTACCAGAGCTAAATACAGTCACTTCTCAACACACGTTTTTCTCACATCAGATCTCCATTTAGGAGTTGCTGCTCCAAGGAAAGTAAAGAGAGAATGTACAATCTGTACATAAATGCTTCTTTGCTTGTTTATTTAGCACTCATAAATAGATGAAGAAATAAACATTTATTCCCAACATTCAGAATTCATGCTCTTCTGTATTTGTTCTCCATGGAATCCAAAGGTTTTCTCTCTAGCACATAAAACAAAGCACCTCTTTTCCACTGGGGGACACATCATGGATTGAACAAAAGATTCGCAGAAATAATGAAGGGGAGAAGGTGGAACTTAAAGAATGTGTTATTATCAGTGAAATGTTGTGATCATGCAGAATTTTAAAACCAGTGAGCCAGAGAACCTAGAAATTTTGACTGCTGAGGGGAACGGGGGAAGGTGTATTTCTGTGGTACTGATTGGCGCTTATCAGGCAAAACTTTTGAATACATTACTTTTCCTTTCAAACTGAACACATATCTTTCATTATCCTGTCTGCTGATGAATATGCACACTGTGGCTTTGGCTAGTTTCTCTGCTAGCTTATCTGCATTCTGGAAGGCTGCAATTTTTATTTTTTTCTAAATCCTTGCAGATGTACTAATTGTAGGAAACAAGTGGGATTGATAACATACATGCCTTCTCCATCTTTTGAAAAAGAATTGCTAGCCTGCCTATTTGATACCTGCATCCTTTGGGCCCTAGATCCAACTCCTTTTTAAGTCAAGAGCTGTAGGATGGGTGTACATTGAAAACACTTGGTGAGAAAGATAATGATTTTATTTTCCATCCCTTAGTTCCCATTAAAGTTGCTCTTGGGCGCTGAGTACTTGGACAAAGTCCAGAGTAAAAGAAGAGATTATTAGAAATATATATTTTCATGTTCTTCTGCTACATAGATATTAGCTCTACTTAACAAGTATTATTTTGAGTTGCATAATTGGAAGCCTGAAGCATTCTAACACCAATCTTCAGAACAGTATCACAGCCCTATAAAAGTGTACAAATGCTAAGTACTGACACCATAATACAACTGATGTGAAGAAGGCAACAAAGTGTCGCCAGCCTTGTGCTTAATGAAAGGAGAAGAGAAAAAGGTTTAGGTTTCTGGTATCTCTGAAATTCTTCAGAATGGGGAAAAGATGACATAATTCTTCAGAGTCTAGTATTTTTTAAAGAAAGCAGGGTCAATGATAAATATTTTATGGCAAGGAAAAGCAAGATAAATCTCAAAAACGAATTTGCTAAAGCACTGTATATAAAGAAAAAAATTGTTTTTAAAAAGAAAGCATAAGAAATGGTATATAACAATAAATGGAACATTTTAATGTAATGTTTTCTGTTAGGTAGGTGCTCATAATATCTTTGGCAAATAGTAGGGAATTCTCAGTTTTCACTATTTGCAGCCTTTTCTTCTTTATGGAACATTTTATCAAAGGCCTAAAGTTATAATAATTGTTTGAAACCATATGTTACACTCGCTTCTATAAAGCTAGCCAAATGTGGGGTTCATCTGACCCAAACTGGGAGAATCCCCCTGGATTTAATATTCCAGTTTATGACATTTTGATTTTAATAAATATTGGCAGTGTTATAATCCAAAGTCCACTTGCTGTGGATTCAGAATGCCCGGCATACTTTATGGCAACTTTTCTAATCTTATATAGAAAATACACAAACTTTTTAAAAGAAGATAAAAACTAATCCAAACTAAGTTGGTGTGTGACAGCAGAGAAACTATCTAGAATATGTAAAGGGACTTCAAATATATATTGAAAATGTGAACATGTGAAGGGACATTTTATCATGCTTGGTGGGCATATAAAAAAGCTTAAAAAATGGATTCAAATACATACTTTGATACTGCAGATTTTAAAGATTAATTATTCAATTGAAGCTAAAAACCTGGGTCATATATAAATAAGACGGGAAAATGTAGAAGTAGTATTTTGGGAGGAAGACTCATGGAAAATTAGCGGGTGTCCCTTCCGTAAGGTCATTTGTAGGATTATACAGTGAGAAAATACAAGAATTATACAGCAAGAGACAAAGGTACGAAAATAAGACATAAAATGAGATGCAAAGACAACACATCAAACTGTTTCAAGAGAAATTAATTAATTAAAAGAAAATACGAAGAGTTAAAATATATCAAAACTTCATTATTAATGATAATGTTAATTTAGTCCTCTTAAATTAATACAGATATAATAAATGGATCTCTGAGTTATTGAGAATTACACATCCCTGTAAAATATTTTTTCTGGATTGTGCTTTGCAGCACCCCTATGAAATACAAAGCAAGACTCAATGGTTGAGCTATGAGCTTCTTGGCTGTTTTCTTGAATTGCCCACTTTCAGGGTTTTCTTGATTTTTGATGCAGTTTCCATTGTGTCAGTACCAAGTAATCTTTTCACTATCTCCACAATACACTGAATTGGGAAGCTTTGAATAGTAATAAGATTCCATCAGTTCAGCAGAATATTTACTAGAAAATGTTGGTTTCCTCTTGGGAGCAGTTGCACTGTCAGCCTCTCCGTGCTTCTAGTTAGATTAGTAATTTTCCATCTATTCATATCTCTGAATAAGGAATGAAAGGAACACATCTAGCCTAGCTGTACTGAACTGATGAATGCGTGACAGAAATGAAATGATTGGTTCCCTAGAGTCTGCAGAAGTTATTAAAATGTAATGTTACCTTCTTAAGGTACCATCTTACAAACAGGCAATTAATCTGTTGTCAGTATATCTAACTTCCTCTTTATCAGCTTACATTTCTATGATTCTTCAAATGATGAGAATTTATATGTGTTTGTACTAACAATAAATATCAGAGGGATTCAGTTAAATCATGCTGGTGTCATAATAGAGCAGGGAATATAGCATAAACCCAGCAAACATCATTAAGCCTTCAGACATGTCCTTAGATGCATGCCATACTGCTTTTGCACTTTAATAAACATTTATTAAATAACAGGAATGAGAAGGCAAAACAAGGGTGAGTATTATCTTTTCTCATTAAACATCACTAGAAAAAAAATATGGGTGTTTGCATCATATGAGCAATGCCCAGGAAAAAAAAGGGAGAGGGGGTGGTTGGAAGATAGATGAATAATAGGCAGAAACCTCAGCAAATTATCCTCTGAGAATTGGGCATTTTGTGAATGGCCAGACACATTATGACAGCCATTTTATGAATAAGCAATTAGCTAAAATGTTAGAGTTCCTATGTCCCAAAGGGTTGCTTATTCTAGAATAAACCAGCCTGTTTCAGAAAGGACATCCTGAACAACCAGGAAGCCTAATAGCTTTCTCCCAAACCAAAGACTTCTATTTCTTAAGTCCATCCTTTTGTCGCATTTTTGGAGACAGGAAGTTACATTTTGTCTCCAGTAGCTCCTCACAGAATGACAGTATTCCATCAAGGTCCTTTACAGTCATTAGAAGGATTCTTCAGTGCTTGCAAGCAAAGAGGCATATGATTTGTGAAATATAAAGTCAGTTAGTCTTGAGAATTTAGTGATAATATTCATGCCAATATTCATGGCTCCAGAAAGATCTCTAGTGATCTTCCATTTTGAAGACCAACAATTTAAAGTTTCATGCAAAACATTTGGAGATCTATAGAATGACTTAAATCAGCCCAGCACAAAGTTAGGGTATAAACATAGTCACCTCACTATTTGAAAAGAATCTGGTATTTGAATCAATCAATTTATTATTATAACCAAAGGCCAACACATAAATTAAACATTCAAATAAAACAAAACTAAACAGAACCAACACAAGAAGACATAGCAATATATTACAGTTAATGATGTAATCAATGGGTGACCAAGGTCTGCCTAGTTTTACAGACAGTATAACAAAAGCTAGCTAGCTTCATAAAAACTGAATCATACTGACCTGACAATAAAAATACATTGAATATAGTCTAATGCTGGATAAAAACACGTAATAAAATTAATTATAAAAGATAATTAAAAAGATCTAAAATGTTTATTTATGTTTCTGGCGAATCCCCAATGCTGCTGCACAGAATCTAGCCACCTGTGCCGTGATCACTGCCTGCTCATCCTTAAGCAGCCACTGGAGATAAATACTTTCTGAACGACCAGGATACCTATCAATTATGGGGAGGATATGGTTTTTCCAAATAGCTCTGTAGAAGGAACATCGAAGGAGTATGTGTCCAATGGTCTCCACCTCTCCTGAGCCACAGGAGCAGAGTCTTTCAGCCAATGGTGTCTTTTTATACTTGCCGTACAGGACGGCCGATGGAAACACATGGCATTGTGCAAGCGAGAATGCTTTCCGGTGGTTTACTGATTCCAACTGACTAAGATACCTGGCACGTATCTAATAGAGTCTGGAGCCAGAAACAGCGGAGCTATACCTAAGTCCGCTTGCCTCTCGATGTCCTCTACCCTTTGATGCAAGGTTTGTTTTGCTTGGTCGTAGTCCAATGTGAGAATTGAGGCTGCTAAGAAGCCTAGTTTGGCAAGGTAATCTGGTATTTCATAAGATGGTCAGTGATTAAATTCTTAGGTTTATTGATACAGTTATGAAGATCTTTTGCTCTCTGATTTCCAAGTCGCTAAAATGATTTTTAATTCTTCTGTCTTTTAATTCTTCTCTGTGAAAGTACAGAGAAAAATCACAGCATTTCTTCTCAGTTTGTTACAGAGTGGCTACAGCATCCATCTGCTCTTCATTTCAGTGAGATGTACTGATGCTAATTGCAATCAAGACAAACAAACCTTAGTGGAGGTTATTTTGTTCCTCCCAGGTTGGTTCCAGACCTACAAATCCCAACGATGTCAGCTCAATCTGAGGGCTGTTTTACCAGGAATAGAACCAAAGCTGAAAAACTCCTTCTCTGGCTTGTGGGCATTCTGTTTCTTTACTGCCTGAGCTTTTGTTTAATTCACCTCCCAGTTTCTGGGTATAAATAAGTCCATTCACTTCACCTAGTTTTACTGAATCTTATCAGTAAAACTAACCTTAATTTTTCTAGCTACTTTCCAATACAAAACTGTTGAGAGTTGAATTCAGAAAGCATTCACTTTGATGTCTCATTAATATAAACAGGAATAACCCTGAGATTATTTTGAAACTTTCTGGAATTTATTTCTAGCAAACCTTCCTATATAACTGATAAGCAGTCCAGTTACATGTAGTTTGCTTTAAAGAAAATTGATAGAATTATATCAGAAGTAAAAAAACCTTTTCTATCTTGTGTGGTTGTAACTAAGCTATGGAAGCCTGCTGCTCCCCTTGCTGTACAATATGATTCCTTGACTTGCAGAATGTTTAGGAATGGTGCAAAACATATCACAGGGCTCTAAAAATGGAGAGGGAAGTTAATCTAAATTTTGTCCTCCCGAATATAAATGGGGAAATGAGTTAGGTTCTGTGTTATTGAATGAAAGAATTATACTGTAGAATGTTTGTGATTTGACATGTATTTGCTTTTTGTGCATTTATTAAATCTCTACACATTTGAGATCCTGCATTTCTTTTATGTTTTAGGAGAGCCAGAATTTAAATATGTTGGCAACATGCATGGAAATGAAGCTGTTGGAAGAGAACTTCTTATCTTCTTGGCTCAATACTTGTGCAATGAATATCAGAAGGGAAATGAGACTATCATTAATTTGATCCACAGTACACGTATCCACATCATGCCGTCTCTGAATCCAGATGGCTTTGAGAAGGCAGCGTCACAGGTATGTGCGTCATAACTCCAAAAGCAAATATTTGTATTTGTATGACCTACTTTAAAAAGACTGAAATATGATTACATTTTAATGATATATAAAGAAGCCTTTGAGGCAGGACTAGTGCATGGTGTTCTGATCTGAATTTCTTCAGCATGAATGCAAAGAAAAAGAATAACCTTCTCTCAGAATTCATTCCACCTGTGTAACAGTACCATATGCACTTGGAATGTTCTTTGATGGAAAATCGCTTACCCAACACTAATTTTGGTAGCTTGTGCAGTGCAAATGTAATGTGTATCAGAGGCAAAAATCATAGTCTTCCAGAAATAGTTAGACTATACATTCCCATCATCCATATCTGTTGGTCATGCTAGCTGGGATGGATGTTAGTTTAAATCCAGCATTTGGATACTGTACAGATAGGCCCTCGGCTTATGACCACAAAAAGGATTGGAACTTTCATCAAATGTTCCAAATGTTCCATTGACCCAGAGATGGTGCAGTGATCAAAAGTGCAAGGACTGGTATTAATTCAGTTTTTGTAACATTGAACAATCATTAAACAAATGGTTGTAAATTGAGGACTACTTCTGGATTTGTTGCCTGATATATATAATGAGCCTACATGATTGTAACTGATTTGTAATCCATATTGTGCTTTTGATCTACCCTCCCTGTGTGACCCTTGGCATTCTATGTGTTATGTAGCCAATGGAATGCTTGTATACTAGCCAGCACTCTTTCTGTTCCAAATACATTATGCTAATAATCCACATTAATCTAAAATTACTTTAGATTAATGAATCTCAGCTTTCATTTTATATACTAAAACAAAATTTACCATGTTGATTAGAAATGTTCAGTATCAGAGCTCCCCCAGGTGGCTGTGAATAAATTTATACATTTAAATAGCTTTGCCCCCAAATAATTATTTTTGTATTTGCTCTGAAGTTTTTATTTTGGAGCTCAGTATTGTTTCATTTGATCAACTGATACTTGATTGTTTTATTTGCCGTGCTGAGTCATTATTTCTAAATTTCAGGCACTCTTTTATAGGGTCAGTCAATTCAGTGTAGTGGTGATTAAGGCACCAGGCTAGTAGGCATAAAACAAGCTGAGTAACCTTGGACTTGTCTGTCTGTCTGTCTGTCTGTCTGTCTCTCTGTCTGTCTGTCTGTCTCTCTCTCTCTCTCTCCTATTTAGAAGCAGAAAAATTTAAATTTGAAGGTAGACATATTGAACTTATTTATTTTAGCTATTTTATTATTTATTTGAAATTTATTTGCCACCCAACTCATATCCAATGATGCTGGCATTAAAAACATTAAACTTATCTACCATGTTGAAACATAATTAATATGTAGGATGGTATTTACATTTGATCGTATATACAGTAGAGCCACTGAAATTAGTGAGATGCCAGTAAGCCATTATTAACTTAAATTCCATTTATTTCAGTGTGTCTTCTCCAAGCATGGCAGAATGAGAATTGAATATGTTTGTATTATTCAGCCTTCAGAGTTGGTATATCAGTAAGAACCCGGTATGAGAATTGAAAATAACTGGCATATGTTTCTAGTATTTGAACTTCTCCTGAGCATACGTGATTGAACTAAGTGGGCCATTTCTCTAAATTCATCTTGACAGTTCATAATAAAATGTCATGTTGTTTTATAATATTTTCTTCTTTTTAGCCAGGTGAACTCAAAGATTGGTTTGTTGGTCGAAGTAATGCACAGGGAATAGACCTAAATCGAAATTTCCCTGATCTGGATAGAATTGTCTATGTCAACGAGAGAGAAGGTGGTCCAAATAATCATTTGCTGAACAATATGAAAAAAGCTGTGGACCAAAATCTAAAGGTATAAAATATTTCATTCAAAATATTTCATACTTTGAGGGATTGCTGCCCTCACCTTCAAGAACAGCATCCCCCAGAGATACATATGGCACCAACTCCCTTGAGGTTCTGGAAGTCCTTAAGGCCTGGCTTTGTTCCCAAAGCTGGGGTTAATGTGTTTGTGGGGGTTCTGTCATGCTTTTATTAATTGGTTGTTTTTAGTTTTATGATTTTGATTGTTTTCATTGCATAATTAGATGTTGTAAGTTGCTCGGTCTGTATTTTGGAGTGACTGGCTAACAACAACAACAATAACAATAATGTGCTGAACACACTTTAACTTTTTGCCAAGTTCTTCAGGCAAATAAATGAGAAGAACTTCTTTTCAAATTTTGAGAATTGTGATGATTTGATGAAATGTGATAAAGGAGGTTCAGTTGCATTTTACCCCACAATTGGAAAACTTGTACTGTGCATGGTAGTCACAAGGAAGTGTCCCTTACAGTATATACTAGGCTCCCTTCTCTTTTCCATAGAAAAGCTAAATGAACTTTTGGGGTACAATAAAAATAATTTTATATTGTTAAATAAAAAAACCTATAGCTAAACACAACAGTCAATATTAAAACAGCAATAATAATAGAAAAAAATAGGGGAAATGTCTATGCAAACAGCTAAAACATTTGAGCATATTAATCAAACTCTTTTTGCTTGCCCCATCATTGCAAACAACAAAGTCTTACTTCTAACTCTTGCAGCTTTGACAGAATTCTATAAAAAGAATTATTATAGACTACTTTACTATGGAGCGCCACTGGTTAAAGCATCAGGCTAGGAACTAGGAGACTGTGAGTTCTTGTCCCACTTTAGGCACAAAGCTAGTTGGGTGATCTTGGGCTACTCGCTTTCTCTCAGCCCTAGGAAGGTGGCAATGGCAAAACACCTCTGACAAACCTTGTCAAGAAAACTGCAGAGACATGTCCAGGCAGTCCCCCAGAATCAGGTACAATTGAACAGAAGAAAAAAAAAACTTTGTTATGAGAATACCTTACAATAAATAGGCATTATAAGCAAACAAGAAAAACTAGGCAGGAAGAGCTACAGAGGAAAGCAATATGAAATATCAAGCAACATAAAACCACTTAAGACTTCCCATAATTATAACCCCTGGGCCATCTGATGAAATACATGCCATAGAAATCACATTTACAGAGAGGACGTGTTCCACAGAAGTCTCTGTCTGGGCTTACAATGATCACATGTAGAGCAAGACATCACCTGTGAAGTCAAGCAGAAAAAGCTGGAATATGGCTCGTTTGCCATTTGGCTTTGACTACTTCTCTTATTTAGTACAAAATGAGATCTGAAACAACTAACTTAATTGTTCAATGTTGCCATTTCACATCTTGGTGCTATTCAAATATTTTCGGACTCCAGCTGCCACCAGCAAGTGTAGGGAGTGAGGCATTTTGTAAGAGAGGAAAAAGAGTTGAGTGTGTTATCATTCCTCTGCTCTCTTCTTCTTCCCTTTATTACCTTTGTACCAAATAGAGTCAAAATGGGAATTTACCATAAATGGTAAGAAGAGTCAGGATGGGAGACAAGTGAGAAAGGGAAGAGTGATCTTCCAGATGTTCACAAATGTTGTGAACCATTTGATTGCAGCTTTTTATGTGACAGTAGAGAAGATTGACCATTATGCCATGTGATGAGATGAGATGGATCACAACATCTGAATAAAGAACCTTCTATAGTGACAACTTCTTTCATTAGGGGGAATTTGTTAAAAAAGAAGATGGTTTCTGATATTTTGGTGGCTTGGTGGACCTTATAATTTGTGCCCTCCCTCCCTCCTAATCTGCTTTTTGGACTTCACACTGATTTTCTGATTTCTGACTCACTTCAGATTTGCCTCCAGCCCTAGGATTCTTCTCCAAATTTTATAAGTCCTTCTTTTCTGCTAGTACTTAAAGATTTATTGGAAATCTGGATATCTGGCAACTATGAGATTTTGCCAAGATACAGAAACTGTGTGTGTGTGGGAGCAGAATATAATTATAGTGTCAACGCTGCTAACATCGGATGTTCTTGCTTTGACAACAGATGGAAATGTAGCCATCTTTAATCGATCGCTTTTAGAGTTCGTTGATGCTGGGAGGGGGAATATGGATGAGAGTCCAGCTAGTCATAACAATAATAACTCAGCCGTGGGAACCCAAGGTTATTAGGTCCAGAGTTGATAGAAATTTGGCGGGCAGGAAAGATGGGGAGAAAGCCCGCGCTTCAAGTTAATTGGGGAATGTGATTTATGACTGTTAATTGGAGGAGGGAATTGCGCTTTGCTACTTTGTGCCAGGGGAAGGGAATTCAGTTTTTGGCTTCAACTATGTAGTGTTGATACTTTGTTTCTCGAATAAAAGATTCTTTAAGGAAAACAATGCCTCGAAGTTCTTTTGAAGAGATTCATCTGTCGGAACCATGACATATAGCATATGCATATTACAAAAATAATATCTATATTTGCATTCAGTAATAATTTGTGCATTGCATTCAGATACTCTGTTGAAACATTATACAGTAAAGGTATATATTGAATACATACTATATGAAACAAGTCCATTTTATTCCATTTTGCCTTCCAATTCTGGAAACTGATGAAGTTGTTTAATTTGTTCTATAAAAAATGTGCAGTGCTTATTGCAATAGTCTAATAATGAATTATAATTTTTATAAATTTCTGTCATAGCTTGCACCAGAAACAAAAGGTGTGATTCACTGGATAATGGATATTCCCTTTGTACTGTCCGCCAATCTTCACGGTGGAGACCTTGTGGCAAATTACCCATATGACGAAACTCGAACTGGTATGTACTATAAATCTAAGGCCAAATAGCCTTGGTCAGCTTGATGGCTGTGCTGAATTCTGAATAGCATGCTGAGAACTACATTCCCAACCTGGACAGATTAAATTTTACTTTCCATTATTGTAATTAATTTATCTTTTGTACTATTTATAAGTTTTAATTTCCTCACTTTTTGTCTGTTACTGCAGACTTCCCAGAATAAACTATTTTTTTCTTTTTAATCAGTGGAGAGGCAGGCTCTTTTTTGTTTTATGGTATGTTGTAGTTTTCTAAACTGACAAAACAACCTTTTCCCTTTTTAAGGCTGGAAGAGCCCATGGAAAGAGGAGAGGAACAGAACTCTGGAATAGGTTTTAGGGGCATAATAATGAGGACGAGATACCATTCTTCTTACTTAGTTTAGTACTATTTTCACAAATTATATGTTAATCTAATTTTGTTTTAGTTTTTTTCATGTTGCTGAAACAGCTTATTAAGAAGAATATGTATCCCGATGTGTCTGTTCTAAATAAACACCAGTGGTCTTCATATGAAGCTCTTATCATGCACAATCCTGAATATTAAATGATCTAGATTCATATAATTAAAGTAGGCCTACATCCTCTGTTTTTCTTTCCACCCTCTATTATGTATTTTACTACTGTTCCCCCAGGAAGTGCACATGAATACAGCTCCTGCCCAGATGACGCTATTTTCCAAAGCTTAGCCCGAAGCTATTCATCTTTTAATCCAGCCATGTCAAACCCAAATCGACCACCATGTCGCAAGAATGATGATGACAGCAGTTTCATTGATGGGACAACTAATGGTGGTGCTTGGTATAGCGTTCCAGGAGGTTTGTGTTGCTGAAATGCAACATTTTAATCTTATTTTTACAGTATGCCAGAGTAGGGCTGAAAGTAGAAATCTAAGTCAAATATGACTTATTAATGCACATGTTTGTAGAGCAAATAATGAATTAAATCTTGCAAATATCATAGAACTCATATAGTTCTTGCCAGAAGGATTTACAGGCTATTAGTGATATTGTTCCCTTTTCTGTTCCAGGATGATCTTGGCAAAACATGCCCTTTGTAATGAGCTTCCCCAGGTGGTGGTGTTTCAATAGTATATAAACAGCTAGTAACTAAGTGGAGGCCTTAGCATGCATATACATTGTTGACTAGCATTGACAGGGACCTATTAGCTAGTCACCAATGTTTCTTATTCTTAAATAAACTCATATTCTGTGTTTCTGCATGGAAAGATAGAAATCTCCGTAAGCTCTATCTGCTTATTATTATTAAATTTATATGCATCCCATCTCACTATTAAAGCAACTCTGGGTAGTTTACAAAATGAGAACTATGGAAACAATTAAAATTAATAAGGAGCATATAATGCTGACTGAGGTAACTTTACATTCTGTTAGCATTATTGTTCCTGTATATAGTTCCCACAGCTCAGTATGATGAATGTTTTCTGAACGGCATATTTTAAAAAAATGAAATGATGAAGTGATAAGTGCACTAGCAATCAGTGGAAATTATACTGTCTACTTCAATGTATCTGTTGGCTGCATTGCTATTTCTTCCATCAAAGTAGCCTAAGCGATGAGATCATTCCTGCTACAATATAAGGTTAGTATAAATGTAGGGCAAATATGGAAAGGAGCTAAGGCAAATTATAGAAAAAGGGAGCAGTGTGGCAAGTATATAAAATATAAATACATAAAATTGGAAAATATAAACTTGGAAAGAGTGGGCTAAATATGACTAAAGGCTGGTTGTCTGTATCCTAAAATAGTTAAACAGAAGAACAACATTCAGGAGGTGCAGCTATTTTGTTTATATATGTTGATCCTTTTACTTAACCATAGGAAAACAGGCTGATTTATGCTTAGTTAAATTGCGATGAATAAGTTGTCTAGACTGGATAATTTTGTATTTCATTGAATATAAATAATATTTCTATTCTGGTGTTCTATACACAGAGTTAAAAGACTCTTATCTTCTGATAGTATAGAAATAGCATCTTGAAGAATCAATTTGTTTATCCAGGATGACTGTCTGACTAAATCCTATTAAAGTCAGACAGAATTAGATAGCCAATGAGATTTTAATATGAACTGGAAACTTTAAAACTGTGAAAGTTTCTAATTCGTATTAAAATTCATTTTAATTTAGTAAATAATAGTTGGCCCTTAACCAGCATTAAGAATACACATTCTGTAAAATAAAGAGATTAGCACATAATAATGTGGTACATTTATCAAATCAGTTAATAGACAAAAGACATACCAATATTGATAGAAACTATATTTGCACTGCAAGATTCTCATTTTCTTGGCTATTTAAAAAGGCAAAATAATAACACTAATTCCTTGTTCAATGTTTTATTTAAAATATTTATTGTAAACGCAACCTTTTTCATATTATAAAGCAACAAATTATCATTTGATAAATGTTATGATCTAATTCATTAAATATAGCATTTTTTACAATTCCATGGATTTTACTTATAAGAAAAAAATGGAAGGGATAAATCTTAGTGTGTTTCCTTTAACATATTGT
Organism: Azemiops feae; assembly: GCA_023970755.1. Lineage (NCBI taxonomy): Eukaryota > Metazoa > Chordata > Lepidosauria > Squamata > Viperidae > Azemiops > Azemiops feae. The sequence continues at coordinate 2,408,621 of JALGBA010004234.1, forward strand.
TCCAATGTTACAAAATGGTTCCTGGTTCTATAAATTCATGCTTCTTGACATGTTGACTGGTGTAAGCAACGTAATATGTAGGAAATAAATCAGAACTCATGTTAGTTTGTTCCGTACATGAAGCAAAAAAAATTACAATAGTTGTTTCCACCCACTGAAACAATTTATATTCAGGAAAAAAGAAGATACAAAGATTTATTATTTCAGAAATGTTACAGGTGAAATTAAGAGATTTTACATATCTCTTAGTTTTGTCATCACTATTCTTGGTAGGTGGGGGATACATTCCAGCCCACTTTCCTTCCTTCCCTGTTTTCTAGCATGATGACAAACAGCCGTCTTTATATATGTGCTTACACCATAATAATCAGGGAATCGTCAAAGACTATGATAGGCAGTCTAAACCATCTCTGGAAACTACAACACACAGAGGCTATTTTGTACACATACAATTAACAGCCATCCAGAAAAGGATCAAGAAAAGTCTTTTATTATTGATTCATTATGCTACCCTCTTTTTTGTTTAAACTTGTTGGAATATTCTTGATTGATTTTGACTGATGAACATACATAAACAACTATTATGTTGTCAAATATACTAAACAATGACTTTATCACGGGTAAGTCTCCATCTCATAATTAGCACTGATATACTGTGTTTCTTGAAATTGCACTACTTAAAAAAAAAGTCCATTTCAAAATCCTTGGTTTTCAAGGCTTCATCGGTTACATGTAAAATGTAACTCATTTTACCTGGAAACAATTGAATTATACCTGGAAATTCTTTGACTCCTAAGTAGGACTTTTGAAGCCAAATGTATCAGGAAAATATATAGACCAAATGAAATATTAAATGTGATAATTACATACAGCTGTGATTGCAAATCAGTCATTATATTACACTTCAGACTTTGGTCCAAGAACTTTACCTGCCCTCAAGGTCTTGTAAATAGACCATTATACGTATACCATACATATTATTAGTCTTGAATTTTCTACAGTACACATCTATTTATTCCAACTGATTCCAGCTAATTATTTCCACTTAACTTTAATTTGATATGCTTTAGAACACACTGCCTATTAAATATCAACTTTTGTATATGCTATCACACAGGTATGCAGGACTTCAACTATCTCAGCAGCAATTGCTTTGAAATCACCGTGGAGCTTAGCTGTGAAAAATTCCCTCCAGAAGAAACTCTGAAAAGCTATTGGGAGGACAACAAGAATTCACTTATCAGCTACATTGAGCAGGTATTTTTTTCCTGGAGAATAAGGTTAGAACATTTGTTGACGGTCAAGTATTATACTTAGTTTTGGGTGATCATATGGCTCATTGCTTCATCACTTGAACTACAGCTTCATTCTTTCAAATGTGTCCTGTTTCAAACACACAAACATGCAATTGCTAGGTGATGATAGCAATTTACTTAAGATGGTACAGATAAGCAGCAGATAAGCAAATGAACATAAACAGAGTCTCCTGGAAACAAAGCTTGTCTAACTAGTTTTGCTTTTTAAACAAGAGAATGCAGAAGAGAGTTCAGAGGTTCAGAGAGTCAAGCCAGGTTCCTTACTCACATCCAAAGGTCAGGGTTTCTTATATGAGCAGAATATACAGGAACAATATGCCAGATACAGGAAATTGGACTTCCAATAGAGAAACAGGGCTGCCTCTTAAATCAGGCTGCAGCCAGCTGACTTCTAATTAAGAAAGTCACTCCCTTGCTTGGCAAGGAGCCTCACTGAGCATGTTTATTTTACTTGCTCAATCTGAAGGTTTGAAAGCTGTATCATCTGTTCCAACTATTCTGATAATATCTGTGTTTGATCAATCTCAAGTGATTCATGGCTTGGTGTCTTCTGAGGTTCACATTCCGCTGGCTCAGCTGGAATGGCTTCGTCAGATTCAGAGTCATCTGAATCCTGAGCCATGACAAAATGTAAAGAAAGCCCTGTCAATGTTCAGAAGTCAAGGTCAGAAAGGACAGTGATGTCTGAATAAAGAGGAGTTGGAGATGAGCACTACAGGTTTCCTGTCCTTGTAGTAAAACTAACCAACCAACCTTTTCTCGGTGCAAAGGGCAGGTACTCAGTGTTGCATTTGAAGACTAAATATTACAATTGCATCCCTCATGTTGAGATTTAAGGAACTGCTAGAAAGCATAGTGAACAGCTCAGTATGATACATGTTTACACATAAGCTAGATCCCATTAAGCTCAATGAATTTGTTTTTGAAATATATATGGTAGGAGAGAAGCAAGTGTTAGCATTTCCTTATATGGCTATAATTATACATAATTGGGGTTGATTTGAAGTAGAAATCAATTAAAGGTTGAAATCAGGATTCACAGACATCATTTTGAACTTTTTATTTGTATCTGACTTCAGTTTCTACTTTGGAAAAATAGTTCAAATTAAAAGATTTATTACATTATGCAGTGTAATCCCAAACCTAGGAGAATTCTGCAATTGGCAGCTTATTGTGAGGTACCATGATGCAATTGGAAAAACTGCCAGTTTGCCAAATAAAATATTCCCAGTGACTAATGAAGAATATCTGTTCAGTTTACGTTTATGTACATTGGAAACATAAAAAGATTTCACTTTTGCTGCAAGAGATTAAACTTAAGTATGAAGAGTTTGATATATCATGAATGGTTAGCTTTTTAAAATTCTTAAATGTTACCATCTACTTACATAAGTTTTGCAGACCTGCATACGTTCATAGGACTTTCTGGAGTGGGTATATTTTCAGCTATTAAAAATATTTTCCTTCTGAGATTCCCTGTATATACCAATTGTCTACTACAGACATAATGGAGGCTGTGGTTAGTGGCAAGCTGGGACCAAGCTACCTTTACTTGTGCTGAGTTATTCTGTAACTCAGAATGAAACAGGAAGAGGAACCTTAAGTCGTTTAGCAAGAACTTGTGTCCTGCTACATCTAAACACTGCCAGTATGGGTTTAATATTATCAATAGCAATAGGAATAGCATTTTACAATACTCTCTGGATAATCTACAATGTAAGCATTATTTGCATATTACTTCCTACAGTCTAAGCAGTGGTGGGATTCAGCCAGTTCGCACTGTTCGGGAGAACCGGTAGCTAAATGTTGTTGAGTTCGGAGAACCGGCTGAACCCATGTTGCTTCTGGAAATCTGTTCTAGGCCTCAGAGGCCTGGAGGAGGCCTCCCAGGCCTAGAACAGCCCAAAGGAAGTGCGTGGATGTCACTTCCGGAAGTCCATTCTAGGCCTTGGAGGCCTGGAGGAGGCCTCCCAGGCCTAGAATGGCCCACAGGAAGTGCGTGGATGTCACTTCTGGAAGTCCATTCTAGGCTTGGAGGCCCAGGCCTGCATCCACGCAGAGAACCAGTCGTTCAGGTATTTGAATCCCATCACTAAATCTAAGTCATTATTTTACCAAACTTTGAAGGATGGAAGACTGAATCAAATTTGAGCCTTGTTAGGATCGAAATCCAGGCTGTGGACAGACTTAGCCTGCAAAAATGCATTTTAACCACTGCATCACCAGGGCTCATGGGCTATTCCCAACCGGGCTATTCAATCTCTTGCAGTAGAAACAAATAACATGTAATTCTGCTAAGTTGTGGAAAGACAGAAAGCTTCCCATGTCTAACAGAGTAATCATGCCCCTATGAAACTACCATTTTACTCACCACATTCTGATGAGAGAGAAGTTCCCTGAGGATGGGGGCTCCAGCACGAGTCTGAAAGTTCAGAAGACTAAACCTCTGGTCTTCATGACTGACCCAGATTGAATCCTGCATTACCATACTTTTCATTTAAACATTGCCTTCAGTTTTCACAAGTACATGCCAAAATTGTGCTTCAGAAAGATAATATATTAGTATTAGTATCATCAATAATATGAGGAACATAAAAATAAAGTTAATATTAACCATAATATTGAACCCCAATATTGTGCATCAAGCTATAATTGGTAAAGTTATCCACTGCAGCCTATTTCAAATTCTAGTAGCCTTCACTAGATATTGTTTTGGACTGTACGGAGCACCTGTAGGAAAGGAGCAGGCAGAGCTGGGTGATGGAGTTAAATGCGAAAACAGCTTAGAATTGTTACATTACCACAAACGGTCCAAGTCCAACCCCTTTTGAATTCCATTGACTCTTATGTGGTGCCAATTCAACATTGAACTTTAGTTGACTAAATTCTTTGTATAAGCTTAAGCATTAAAGCTTTGAATGTATGGTCTTGATCCTTTGTGCCTGATAGCACCTGACTTGTGGTCAAGCAGGAATCTTATGAAGACAAACACTGAATATACAGTATAGAGATCTTCATGTGCCTAATATTTTCTATTATACTCTGATGACACAGGTTGCACTACCTACATGTATAAATCACATATGATTTCACTTTACCTAGCTGTAAGAACCATCTGGCTCTTATGGAAAGTCACCATGTTCTTCCTCCTAAATTTGTCTTAGTTTCCAGATGCATTCTGTAACCCAAAGATGACCCTTCTGGGAACATGCCCTCTCAGTTCATGGCACCTAATAACCAGCTCTCAAGAATCATTGTACATTTCATATAATGTACTTGCTTTCTTCATTGTTCTACAGTTGGAATGCTCATGAGGGACTAATCAGCACAGAAAACATATTCTTTCAGTAGACAAACTATCTACCTGTAGTTTTATATTTATATTAAGATTCATTGTGCCAACTTGTATTTAATTCATACTTGGAATTTTTATTCTTCAATTTTTGTTTGTCAATATCTTTCTGAAAACTGAACAGGAACAGATTTGGTATGGCAGGAGAAACTGCCCAAAGAAAGGTGGAGATTAAAAATAGGCCTCATGCTGAAGATGGTGAAAAAGATAATTTCCCAGTGCATTCTGATAGAACAGGCAGCTGGGAGCATCTTGAAACTAGTTACTGATGTACTCTAAAACCTTGTTCTAGTCACATGATCCAGAATGGTCATATGTAGCCCATATCAGGCTTCCAAGTGCACACGTATAGGCATATGGAACATCTGCAAAAACACAAACACATACAGAGATGCACAATTTCCAAAAAAGAAAACCAACACGTCCGCTATAGCAAACATTGATAAAGGGTCTAAAAGTAAGTCCTTCTTTTTGTTGTTTTATAAGTGCTAAAAATTATATCATTCCATTGATTGTGATAACAGCTTTATCAGAACTAAGCAAATATATTGACTTCTGAAATGAGATTAGAGTAACCCTTTGAGAACCTAATTCCCAATTCTGTGAATAAGGAAGGACTATTTCTTGAAATCAGACATTCAGCAGTTGAGTCCAAAGCTTGACAAATGAATCCATTGATTAAAAACCCACCCCAACCACTAAATCACAGAATGGGTTTATTCGTGTTGATGGCCATATTTACACAATTATATTTTACGTTCTAAACTGGAAAATACCTTATACGCTTCTACACACATCCCCTTTGCACAAAATGCAGTTAAATGAGGAAGTCTCTATTTAATGATAGCTTCCTGTTTTATCAACTCACTTTCAAACTCAGCCATGTTTTTAAAAAACCATAAGTTAAGGTTACTTTAATTTTGTGGTTTGTTCTGAATCTGGTAATCAGTTCATCAGTTTGAGTAAAATTTGAAACAGGGAGGAGGCGGTGTACCTTAAGTCGGGTCCCCAACCCCCGGTCCGTGGACCAGTACCGGTCCGTGGCATGCCAGCAACCGGTCCGCACAAATAAGCAAAGGCCCATCCATGGGATGCAGGCAGCACACAAAACCACTCACCTTCTGGTCCGCGGAAAAGCCTTTCTGTACGGAACTGGTCCTTAGTGCCCAAAAGGTTAGGGACCTCTACCTGAAGTCACTGTTGACTCCTAACAACTACCTGAAGCAGTCCTTGTGGTTTTCTTTGCAAGATTTCAGAAGTGGTTTGCCCCTGCCTCCTTCCTGGAAATAATAATTAGAGATTTTAAAAATGAAATAAGTATTCAACAATTTGCAAAATATTGCTTGAAGAGCCTCTATATTTAGTCTACCAGACAATGATCTGAAATGTAATTATCCAATCTACTAATTTTAACAGGAAGCTAATTGTGGTGAAACACTCTAGGTTCTTTCTTCTCTTCTTTTTTGTAAGTATATTATTTAGAGATATATCAAGACTTTTTGTGCTTTATTTTTAAGATACATCGAGGAATAAAAGGATTTGTTAGAAATCTTCAGGGTAATCCCATTGCTAATGCCACAATTTCTGTAGAGGGGATAAACCATGACATTACATCAAGTAAGTATTCATATGTATATTGAGACAGATTATAAATGTTGATACATGGATAAATATAGCAATATCCTTTTATATTTTCTGGGGGGGGGGTGTTAGTGCTCACTACTACTGAAGGATGGAAGAAGTGATTTTCACTGGTTGTCTTGTGCAACTTCCCATGCTATCCTTGATGGTCCTGCATTCCTTGCATATGATTTTGGAAAGCAAAGAGGATATCAATAGAAGAATAATTGCAAAAGCAATCTTAGACTTTCTTGCCACTGAGGAAAACTAATGGCCAAAACATTCCTTTGTGAATGGATAATCATCACCAAAAAGAAAGGCAATGTTTCCACTTGTAACGTGTGTGTGTTCAGGTTTTTAAAATAAACATTGGAACTAAAAAATAGCATCATTAGACTAGAATGAGCCCATTTTCCTGTTTCATTCAGGACGAAATCTGAATCTCAGTTCAGAAATTCAAATCTTTACGCCTTCATTTAACTATAATTGGAAGCCCACAATTTAATAAAACTACTTTTAATGGACAAAATGTTCAACAGTAGTTGCCATGCTATTATGAAAATAGATGATATCTGTCAAATGTTGGCCAATGGGTGGAGAAAATTTTGTGCTGAGCTCCTATATAAAAGAAAATGAAAATAAGTTTTTAAATTTTATTTCAGAACTGGATGAATTCAGATAAAATTGCTTCCTCAGTCAATCAGATCTGCCACATTAAAATTGACATTTGCAAAATTGCAGTCCTTTCTCTTATCACCTGCTTGTTAATCCAGTTCCTATTTACAGAAAAAAGGAGCATAAAACTTTGCATTATTTTAAGACATTCATGAGCAAAATTACTAATGCTTATGAATGTCTTAAAATAATGCAAGTTTTTATGTTTTCATGCTTTAGGATGAAAAGAATAAAAATATACTGTGTTCCAGTAAAAAGGCTTTTTCTTCCCCTTTCCAAAGTCACTCTTGTATTTTGCACTTGGCTCCAGTTAATGGATCTTGAGGTTTTAATTAGAAAACAAACCAGATCAAACATGTTTCAGTACCACTTAAGCATGTACCTAAAGTTTTTTTAAAAAAATAATGGCATCTTTCTGTTTCCTTAGCAAAGGATGGTGATTACTGGAGGCTATTGGTACCTGGAAATTATAAAGTGACAGCCTCAGCACCTGGATATCTAGCAATCACAAAAAAAGTGGCTGTTTCCTTCAGTCCTGCTATTAGGGTAAGCGGTACCATTTTTGCATTTAACTTATAATGCCCATTCATATCTTAATGTTGTTTTTTAATGTTTTATCTTGTACATCAAATCTCACAAACTCTGTGAAACGTTTTCATTGTTGCTTATGTGGAAGATAAAGTCAGAGTCAGAAAGGGATAGAGCGAAATGCAAGCAAACAAAATATAATACAACATAAGAAAAAACCAATAGTGGTTTTACAGTGAACAAAAGAAAACAGGCTTTTATACTATGGTGATTAAAGTAAAGCAAACATGACAAAAGAAGAAAAATTCTAATCAAAAGAGAGAGAAAGAAAGATCCATATAATACCCATAGATAGCAATATAAAACTAACTCAGTCCTTCAAATCTAGACCATGTACAGTGGTGCTTAAAAATTTGTGAACCCATTTGAATGTTAAATTTTTCTGCATAAGCATGTCCTAAAACATGATTTTTTGTTCTCCACACAAATCCTAAAACTAGATATGATAATGACTTTAATACCATAGAAATGATGTGCAAGAACCTGAAGTGGGCAGATCATGCAAGGAAACCACCAACATCCCTGAGTTGAAAGTCTTCTGTAGTGAGAAATGGGCTAAAATTTCTCCAAGTGAGCATACAATTTTCAGAAATGTTGAGTTGCAGCTATTATTCATCTATTGCGGGGGGGGGGGCAGAATAATAGAATATAGAATAATAGGGTTGGAAGGGACTTTGTAGACCTTCTAGTCCAGTGATGGCGAACCTTTTAGGGACCGAGTGCCCAAACCGCAACCCAAAACCCACTTATTTATTGCAAAGTGCCAGGGCCGCATCAGCATTGTGGTTCCCTCAGGGAGGGCTGGGGGTGTGGCCCACTGGGTGGGCATGGCCAGGGTGGTCACAGCAGACTGGGTGGGTGTGGCCAGATAGGCGTGGCCACCTCAATGCTCTAACACCTCTACTTGAGCTTGCTAGCCGGCCTGTTTGCCTGCTTTGTGCTGGGCGGGGCTGCTGCTCCAGGCGGTGGCGGCCTAATGGACCTGCGCGAGCTGCTAGTGGCAGCGGTGTGCATGCCCACAGAGAGGGCTCTGAGTGCCGCCTCTGGCATGCGTGCCATAGGTTCGCCACCACTGTTCTAGTCCAATGCCCTGCTCAAGCAGAAGACCCTATTCCAGAGGTCTTCAAACTTGGCCCTTTTATGACTTGTGGACTTCAACTCCCAGAGTTCCTCAGCCAGGGTCAAGTTTGAAGACCCCTGCCCTATACCATTCCAGACAAATGGCTGTCCAGTCTCTTTTTGAAAACTTCCAGTAATGGAGCAACCACAGCTTCTGAAGGCAAGCCATTTGTACTGATTAATTATTCCCAGATCAGAAAATTTCTCCTTAGTTCTAGGTTGGATCTCCTTTTAATGATCTTTCACCTATTACTTCTTCTCCTGCCCTCATGTTCTTTGGAGAATAGGTTGACCCCTTCTTCTTCATGATAGCCTCTTAAGTACTGGAAGACTGCTATCATATCATCCCTAGACCTTCTCTTCACTAGACCAAACATACTTAGTTCCTTCAATTGTTCATCATATGGTTTAGTCTCCAGACCCTTTATCATCTTTGTTCCTCTTCTCTGCAGTCTTCCTAGGGTCTCAACATCTTTTTTGTATTATAGTGACCAAAACTGGATGCAGTATTCCAAGTGTGGTCTTACCAGTGCAGTATAAAGCGGTACTATCACTTTACATGATCTAAGCAAAGGTTCACATACTTTTGCCATGCATCCATATGTAGCTTTTCCTCAATGAATAAATGAACTAGTGTTTTTCGCTCATTTCTTTAAATGTGTTCACTTTATCTAGTTTTAGGATTTGGCGGGAGAACAGTTCATTTTTTAAGTTATATTTATGCAGAAATATGAAAAATCAAGAGTTCACTAACTTTTAAGCACCACTGTATATGGTTTGAATGGAAAACTAGAACTTGGTGTTTACTTAGCTTGGTGTTTTCAGTATAGAAGGTCCTTAATTCATTCCTATTTTTAAAGGTTGTTAGCTAAAAGCATTGGAACCTTTTTCTAAATTCTCTCTTCTGCTAAAATAAATCCTAGATACAAAAAGAAGAGCCTATAGCCCTTATCCCAAAGCTATTCCTGCTTTAGTGTAAGATTTTCATGGAAGGTCAAATTCAGTAAGATTTAATAGGAAGGTGGTGCAGGTAGAATTTTTTTTAAAAAAAGAATTGATATCATATGGAAAAAATATGCTTACAAGAACCTTATACATTTGCTCAGAAGCATTACCCACTGTTTTTTAGTAAAATGTACATGATTGCAGACTTAAATATTTCATTGGAGTCCTCTTCCAATGAGCAGGATTCAGGGAGATGTAGACTTAATGCAGAGTTATTAAAATAAGTCAAAATTAAGTTACTTATCATTCTCATTGATTTTAGTTGATCTATTCTAAGGCAAATTTTCTAGAATCATCATCACTATATCTATCTGTCCGTCTATCCATACATCCATACATCCGTACATCTTTTCAGTGATGGCTGGGTGATTTGAGACAATGTTGTAAGTCTCTAGTGGGCAAATGGACTAGGTCTAGACCAGGGGTCCACAACCCCCGATCCATGGACCAGTACTGAGCTGCGGCATGCCAGCAACTGGTCCGCACAAAGAAGGAAAGCCCCATCCGCAGGATACAGGCAGCACACAAAACCACACACTCTCCCGCCCACGGAAAAACCTCTCTCCACAGAAACGGTCCCTGGTGCCCAAAAGGTTGGGGACCTCTGGTCTAGAATATGTACAATTTTAGCTAATAAATCCAATTTCTTCACTTACAAAATAAGAATATTAGAATTCAGGTTTGCTTCCTTTTCCTAGGTTGATTTTGACTTGGAATCATTGTCTGAAAGAAAAGAAGAGGAAAAGGAAGAGCTAATGGAATGGTGGAAGATGATGTCAGAAACTTTAAATTTTTAAGCAGAAGTTCTGAATTCACATCTTTTAATCTACTATATGTTCATTTAGTGTAATGTACTGTGAAAAGTCCCGACATTTTAGATTTTGTGTAGCTCATAATATGTAACTTTGGGGGTCGGCTGAGTAATTTTTTAAATAACCTATTCTCTATAAAAGTATATTACTGGAACCTTTTATGTCATATTTGCTGTCCTACATATTCAACTTGAAGGGCAAATGCCCACAAGAATATGTCCTTTCTCTAATGTGACTGTGAATTTGAGTGTTTTACTATCCTAAATATGCAGGTTAAGTACATTAAAAAGCTATAATAATTAGCAGTCACTTGCAACAACTGCCACAAATATTTGTCCCTACAGGTAAACCTATTTAGATTTAAAAAAAAACACACCTCATAACGGTACTGAAAATATATGTGATAAGAATTTAGTATTGTACATAACAATTATTTTTTGTTCTGTGGAAGAGCCATATAAAATAAGAATCCCAAGTACTTGGGTTTTACATATAATACTCATATGGAAATGGCTTCCATCATTCTTAAGAAAAAAATAGTACATTTTTTCCCCTCTTGTTGTGTTTATTAATGTTCTTAAGTAACGTGGTAATCAGATTAAAAATTCTGGATGGCTAAAACAGTTAATATATAGTAAGTGTATATTACTGGTTTCTTGTGCTTGCAATATATTATTTGTGTTATCCTGTTTTTCAGTAACTGTATGCATTAAGTATACATGGTTTTCATAAGAAAGTTTCCATATTCTTTGTATGAAGAACAGAAAGTTCCTCCCATAATTGATCCATCAGCTGCTTCCTTTAATATGGATTGGAAATCCAGGATATACCCTTAAAAGTCAAAAATGTAAACATGTTTTCTACAAGAAGCAATTTCTCTAGGTTCAGTGGAGTTTATTTCCTGGTCAAACATCTTGAATTCAACCACTGCTAAAGACAATCATTTGGATTGTAAGGGTACTTCTTCTGAAACAGAAATTTTCAGATGAATCATGGCAGTTTAAATTGGCACTAGCATTTAGGGGAGCAACCTGCTTTTCAGTGTAAACTAGCTCACAGAGAATAGCAGGATCTGCAAAATAAATGAATTTCTATTTTGATGTTTCTTTTTAGGGCTGTGCAGTACTTTACATTTGGTTCCTCAGAAGTGTTTCAGGATGTGTGAAAGCTCAAATTTACGGCAACACTTTAAGTAGCTATGTCTTATGTGGGGATTTTGTAGCATAGCTGCTTTAAGATGCTCCAAAGAGAGGCTGGGTTTGTGTTCTCCTCTGCTCTGAAGCAATCCAGGCCCTAGTTTCAATATCACATATTTTAGTAGCTTTTCAGCATTGCTTGTTGCTGGCTCCTCCCACACTTATACTATTGGTAGATGACTCTTGTCCTTGTTTTAAATTACATACATACTACCAGTGAGCAGCAGCTGAATTTGAAGGCACATTTTTACCATATGCGCTTCATACATGAAACATCCGTAGAAGAAAGGTGAAGAGAATAAAAGTTATTTCTTTGCATACTGTGGATTCTTAGTTCAGTCTCTGGTGTCTCCAGGATTTTAGATAGCATAATTGTGAAAGGTTCCCTGGAGAACTACTCAGTGCAAATGATCAAGTGTGACATCAACCGGACTTTCTGGATTATTTGTAAAAGGTTTATTGAATTGCTAAAATATGCAAGGCTGTAAAACAGTTTATGATGTAAGGAATTCACTGTTTGGTTTTAAAAGGTACAAATTATCTTACAATTAAAAAGTCTATTTAATCTGAAAAACAAAAGATTAAAAGAATACCTGAGACCTTTGCTTTCAATTTATCAGATGCCTTGAGATTTTTTTATCAAAAAGTTTTGTGTCCCTTCTTTTTTTTCTCTTGGGACAGTGCTTAAGGTCAGTACTCAATATTTTCTTGCTGATGCCATCTTCACATGACATCTATTTCACACAAATGAAAATATAGGGGTTTGTTAAATGCTCAGAAGGAACTATTTTCTCCCCGAGGCCTAAGCATCATTTGGCATTCTTAAACACTGAAGTATTAAGTATCTTGAAGCTATAGGAATGCATACATTAGTCATATCTGTGTAACGCATTTAGGCCTCTGGGCCTGGATAAGCCAGTGGTGGTGAACCTATGGCACGGGTGCCAGAGGCGGCACTCGGAACCCTCTCTGTGGGCACACGTGCTGTTGCCCCAGCCATACCTCCCCCCGCGACCCCCTCCTCACCAGCAGCCCCCCTGGAGGAGAGTCGCCCCCGAGCATGGCCCACGCGGAGCAGCGCAGCCAAGGACATGGCAGACAGGCAGTGTAGTCAAGACTCTGCCCTCACGTCCCATCGCGCACAGTTGATGCTGCGGGGCGCGGGCAGAGGGCATGGCCGCCATGGTGCTGTTGGGCTGCCTGGGCGATCTGAGGTGGGCCCTGGAGGCGGTGAGTGGCCCTGTGGGGGGGCGGAGCGGGGCCGGGGCCAGTTTTTGGGCACTCGGTCTCTAAAAGGTTCGCCATCACTGGGATAAGCTAAACTAAACAATAACCTAAAACTGAGTAATTTTAATGAAATATATAACCAAAGCAAACCACTTCTACAAACATCACTGGTTATAAATAATTTATCAAAGAAAAAAGCAATACCAGAAACTGAAGGTTGTTATAAATAAAACCTTTCAAAAGACCCTTTCTTGCCAAAACAGGGAAGTCATTTCAGGTTACCAGTTCTCAGGAAAGGAATATTAGAATGCTTTTTATCTGTGTTCTTCATGTTGAATATCAACTCAAGAAGCCACTGCCAAGAAAAAGATCATAATTCTGGCCTTTTCATTGTACGATTGTGGGTCAAAAACGTTTTGCAAACCAATTATAAAACAGAGTTCTGGAATTAATCACAATAGCAATACACATTATCTGTACTCTCCCAATTAATATAACTGAGTGGATGGAGAGATGTACACGCACTCCCTGATTTTAACAAGTTATCTTTCTGCTTCAGTTTGCCAAATGTAGAATGGGAGTAACCATATTCATTTTAATAGGAATTTGATGATTGCTGAGATAAAATTATAGCTTTAACAAAGCAATTTAAAAACAATATTTAATAGTAATTACCAAGAGTTAAATCTACAATCTACAGTATTTAATTTACTCTTGACATTTTCCTAGTAAAGCTGTTGCGATAATTCCAACACAAATAACATTTTGACTACTTTTCTATGAACATCATAGAATTGGATATTGGACATGACAGCTCCTTAACAACCCTCAGCTATAATCCTCTCATGAAAAGACAACATCCATGAAGAAGTACTTCCACATTTGAAGCCTCCTTGTTCCTCAAAGTTGCCATTTTGGGAAAGGTAGGCTCCATAAAGGTTTGACAAGCTACAGCAGTGCAGTTCCAGGCTCCAATCGCTCTCAATAGTTTTAAAAATCCATTGTCTGCAATCTTCGGATCTACACAAATGAAACTTCAAAAGGCAATAGTTTTGTCTTCTCTCTTATGCCTTTGAATCTCTCTCTTAGACTGCCTAGTGCCCTAGTGCAATACTTTTGCAAATTAACTTTGTGGTAATGATGATACTAAGTGGAAGAATTTCTTTGCCCGATGTGGTGTTTTTTGTTTTGTTCTCTCAACCGCACTCTGCTCCACTCTGGCACTCAGAGGAGCTGCAGCTGCCTCTGGTAGTTCCATCTCTCAAGTGTACAGAAAAAAAAACCAGGCTTGGTTAAAGTGAAAGACTTGGCAGTTTTAAATGGTGTTGAATGTGTCAGGCTTTTGAGTATTTGGCTGTGTTCATTAAGAATGGGAACAGGGCTGACTTGAGAAAGGAGATCTTTAGGCAAAGGAGGAGGAGGTTTGAGAACTATGCTAAAGCAAGGGAAAGGGTGTGGAAAGGAGGTTTTCTGATATGGGCAGTATTTATCAAGAAACAAAAAACCCAATCCCACCCTCTAAGAATAGTGGCGACTGACTACCCAGGGGAATTAAAGCATTAAAAGAACAACTTTAATTTAATTGGATTTATATGTTCCTGAAACTTGGGGACCAAAAATGTTCCTATTTTTATTGGAGACTTTTGCTTTTATCTACAAAAAAGAAATAAAATTGGAAAAAGGATTATAAAAATTTTGGACTTAAAAAACCTTAAACATCTTCTGGCAAAGTTTGGTATTACAACTTGTTATTTCCTAACAGAGACTTGGCTAGAAGCCCAGACCTTAGATAAGACTCTTCTGACCTTGGCACCATCTGTGAGAAACTCAGCTGTAAGATAACAGGTGGGTGGCATAACTGACCTACTTGAACTGTGAATGTAAACCCTTACTGACTTTCAGAGTTATATGTGGGGAATTGCCTTCCTATCTCTTTATTTGAGGAATATTGGTTACTGTATGACATGATGAAATACCTTGGACTATAAAATCTTGCTTGACAAACGACCTCTACTATAAAGACTATTTATAAACACGTGAAAAAGATGGATGAAGACCAGGAAAAGATCCTTTCCATGTTGAAAGCAATACATGAAACCATTCTTTCAGCTTGTGATAAAATAAGACCTAACATAAAAGATCAAGACGCCAGCTTAGATACACAAACCCAAACTTTGACTACAACCAAAGAACTAACAATGCAGAAGATAACAGAAGAAGTGGAACAATCAAATATTAAGACAGAGGACTCAATTGACCAACAAATATAGTCAATGGAAAATCCAGAAAAGGGAGTGACAACATTGAAAATGGAAAAGACTTTCTATATAAATCAGAAGAAATTTGAGAAAGAAGAAGAACAGATTGAATGGAAGATAAACATATCGGCAGTTATGGGGAATTGGAATAATAGGGAGACATCTTTATGAATACAAATGGGCTAGTCTTTCCAAAAAAGTAGCAATTAAATGGTCTCCTTTATTTCAAATAACATTTATAATAATAGAGGGAGATCTATTTGATGATCTAAAAGCACTGATATGGAAGCCTAGTTGGCAAAGGAAGAAAGCCAGAATAAGATTGAAGAAAATTGGGGTATTGATTTATTAGAGGGGATTTCATATTATTAATTAGTTAAAGGGAGAAG
Organism: Azemiops feae; assembly: GCA_023970755.1. Taxonomy (NCBI): domain Eukaryota; kingdom Metazoa; phylum Chordata; class Lepidosauria; order Squamata; family Viperidae; genus Azemiops; species Azemiops feae. Next base: position 2,424,178 of record JALGBA010004234.1, read on the forward strand.
TTGAGATAAGGGGAATTCTGGTCATTAGGTTTAAAATATTTGGAAAGTAGTTGAAAATAAGGATTTTATCTGTTTAATATTTAAAAATTAGACCTAAAAGAAAAAAAATAATTATTATGAATATGTTTGATTCATTGATTATCCCAGGTGATATATACAATGGTTTTGATTTATTAAAGGGGATATTATATTATTAATTAGATGATTTAATATGGTGGGAAATAGATACAAGATTATATTCAAATAGATAAAATGTGTATTTTGGACATTAGATTCTGTTATGAATTGAGATGAGGGAAATCTTAGTTACCTAAAATCTGAAAATTATAAATATCAAAGATCAAATTGGAATATTGATGGGAAACTAAAAATTGGGAAAGAATTAATAAGGATATGGATTGTTTATGAAGATTGAATGTAAAAATAATTAAGATATGTATAAGGTAAAAATTTATTGATAAATGTAATAATGATGTTTTTACTGAGTTGATATAATAAGAACTGTATTAGCTTAAATACGAGACAGTAAATGTTAAGGGAAAAAGAGAAGAAATATTTGATGTTCTAACTTGAGATTTGTACTAAAGATTTTGTTATCGAACTATTGATTAACCCAGCTACCACGTTGCTTTTTAAATACTTTAATATAAAATTGGAAAATTAATAAAATATTATATATAAAAAAAGAAACAAAAAACCCAGAGTCAAGATGGAAACATACAAGAACACATACACATTCTAAGGCAGGAGTTCCCAACCTGGGGTGCTCGCAGCCCCTGCGGGTGCGAGACGATATTCCATGGGGTGTGAAAACTTGAGTTTTCAAAATTATAGTGTATATGCATAATTTGTGGCCGTTATTTTGAACTTTTGTAAGGGGTGCGAGAATATATCAGAAGCATTTTAAGGGTGCGGGGTATAGAAAAGGTTAGGAGCCACTGTTCTAAGGAGAGTCTGGGGAACTCCAATTTGGAGATAGAAAACTTCCTGAAAGATGGAAAAGTATCTTCAAATGGTTACATTTCCTATTGAGCTTGATCTAGAGTTATGCTGGAGAACTGAGATGATGATCTGGATCTAGGGCACGTCATGGTTAAAAAAATGGAATGATCATAGCATTATTAAGCTTGGGAATGTAGCCTTTGAGAACAGTTTGCTTAGCTTTAAACTATGAGCTTTGTTTATTCCATTTTAGTTCAGTTTTAAGAGAAGGAGACAAGAACAGGTCTGTGTGTAAAGGGAAAGAACTTTTATCTCTGGGTCTGTAGAATCCTGTATTATTTGAACTGTCAAGACCGAAAATCAGTCCTGTTGGTGCAGTGGTTAGAATGCAGCATTGCAGGCAAACTCTGCCCACAAGCTGGAGTTTCATCCTGATGGCCTCTAGGTTGACTCAGCCTCCCATCCTTCTGAAATCAGTAAAGTGAGGACCCAGATTATTGGGAACAATATGCTGACTCTGTAAACCGCTCAGAGAGTGCTGTAACTATGGAGTGGTATATAAGTGTTATTGCTATTGTGGATTTTCTGTGGGCAAATAGATAATAAGGGAAGATGAAAAATAGGATGAATTACATTAATTCATTACTTTACATTAATTTCTATTTGGCTTGAAGTGTGAAGTTGCTCTATGCCAGGTGTGTCCAACCCATGGCCCATGGGCTGTCTGCGGCCCTGGATAGTCAGCAATGCAGCCCCACAAGGTCATAAATTTTTAACATTATGTGATTTATATACTTTAGTAATAGCAATAGCACTTCGACTTATATATCGCCCCATAGTGCTTTACCACACTCTCTGGATGGCTTACAATGCCAGCATATTGCCCCCAACAATCTGGGTCCTCATTTTACCAACCTCAGAAAGATGGAAGGCTGAGTTGAATTTCAGCCTTGTCAGGATCAAACTGCAGGTTGTGGACAGAGTTTGCCAGCAATGTGCATTCTAACCATTGGGCCACTATGGCTCCTTTAACTATATTATATATTTTATATGCAGCCCAAGAAAATTCCTCTTCACTCAGTGTGGCCCGAGTAAGCTAAAAGATTGGACACCCATGCTCTAACCCAGACATGTCAAACTCGCAACGTCACGTGACGTCGCGCAACGTATCAGGCCGGTTTTGCCATTGCCAGCAATGGGGTGGGCGTGGCTTCCAGATGACGCATCCGGCCCACGGGCCGGCAGTTTGACACCCCTGCTCTAACCTATCATAATAGACGAGGAAAACAAATTGCTGGCAGTGAGATGCTGTAGTTGTAGAACCAAAAACCACGTCTAGAGAAAAGTGAAGGAAAACCATTCTTGTTTGGGCTAGCACATGATCAGGAATGTTAATACAGATGATTTGATAAGCTTGGCCCAACCAGGAGCAGATTCCAAAATAGTCTTATGAATTTTGTGAATGATGCAGTTGCTTTAATTATTCAAAACAATATGTTTTATATGTGTTCCTCCTGGGCTTATGTAATCTGCCTTTCAAAGGCTTTGCAAGCCCTAGTATATAATTAGTAGCATGAGGTCAGCTGGAGACATATCCATTAAATTTGGATATGGTAATCATGCTGAAGCAGTATAACAATGAAGGTAATAGTTCTGGAAAGCTCTAGTTGAGATAGAGCCAAATATGGCATAGATAATGAGGTCAACTCCTTGAACAAATTTTAAAAAAGAAAAACAAGCTTTCTTCATATAAGAAATGTTGGCATATCAATTTTGTAAATAAAGCTAGAATAATGTTATAGTCACATTATTTATATAATTGTATCAATACAAGAAAACTAAGAAATAAAAAAGATAATATTTTTTAAAAATATAATTGCCTCAGAATCAGATAGTCAAAAAAGTCTAGAACTGATACAGGTCTTTTTCTTCCTATTTAAACCAACAGAAAAAAAGAATAACCGTGGCATTACTTCTGGTAATGAAAAATGATAATTTTACCCTTTCAACCAACAAAAGGCAACACATTCCAGATTAATCTGTTTATGACCTTTCATTTCATTTGTAGAAAGTGCCAATATTTAGGCCACAGGATTATTCTATATGTACTGTTTATATATGTAGGACATTCTCCATTGTCTAGTAACTATTCTTCAACATAAAAAAAAAAAAACATTTACCCTCCTGTTTATTATGAGTCTTTGGGGAGTTGAGCTACGTTTTAAATAATTAATTTAAACTCAACTAATGTTTATAATGTGTATTTAATTGTAATGAATTGTTGAAAAAGACAGAAAGAAAGAAAATGTTGAGACAGTCCTAAGATTACTTGGTCACTTTAGCTTCCCTTATGCCTTTTAGTGCTTTAGGCATTAGACTTCTGTCTCTTATTGTTTTTCTTTCCCTTACATAAGTAGGTTTCTTCTCTGGACAGGATTATCTTCAGAAATTTTGGGGCAGAGATCCTACTAGCAAGAAAGTGAAAAGGCTCCAAGGGCAGGTTTACCGTCTGAAAACCATGAAATACATATCCCCATACTAGATAGTTCCTTAGCCATAGTCATTAAGTCCATAATTTAAAATAATCTAAGCATAACACTACCCTTTGACCAGCCCCTCACAATATTTAAAAACAGTTGTCTAAAATGAGATGTCGGAGAGAAAAGGACCATTTTAACTTTCTGTAAAACGGAATTATCTGGGAATGGTTTTACTACTTCAGCTGCTATTTACAGGAAGCAAGCTTCAGGCTCAACCCGAAGCAAGAGTATTTAGATATTCAGGTATCCCAGGCATTTATCTCAGATGTCTAGATTTTCTCACTGGAGTGTTAGGTTGCATTATAAATCAGAAAGAATGTGGCAGCACTTTTTAAGACTAACGTAATATAAGAAAACATCTCTCCTCCTCTAGTTTCTGTTATGCTCACTGACCACTAAGGGGCAATATACTTCCATGTATCCAGTATAGCAACTGATTTCTAGTATGATTTCAAACCATTTATAATATACAAGGTTACATTCACTTGCCAGCATCCTCAATGAGTGTATGTAGAGGTTAATGGAATCCAGTTTCTTTAGTTTTTATGGAAACTTGAGGATTAAATGTGTAATAAACTTTGGAGCCTTCCTATTAGGACAGGACACACAAGCAATTTTGATATAATTGGCCTTCATTCTTGCATGTGCATTCCTCCCTATCTGAACCTGCCATTTTTATGTGCTTTAGGCTTGATACTTGTGCAGGTGACTTTTGCTGACAAGTAATTCTGCAAGCTGTCATTACAATGCATCTGAATTATGCTAGGCCAGCTGCTATAGAGGGAGTTGCTGGAAACTGTTGTCAGTGGGAGAATAAAAGTTACTTTGTATGATGTCAGACTGTCACAAGCATAGCCCTCTTCTCTGGTCACTGGCATGGTCCTCCATGGCCATTTTGACTTGGATTGCAGGGAACTTTTAATACCTGGTTGCTGCAGAAGCTTCTTTCCACGTGGCACTTGACTAATGTCTTTCATGATGATTGGCTATTTCTGAGCCTGGCTTTAAGCTCTTTCAAAAAGGCACCATACCTGTGCCCAGAGATAGCCAACTGATAGGTAAAGGGATGGCAAGGAATGATCCCATTTCACTGTATGCTTCCTACTTTAGTTCTTGTCATATATTAGTCAGGCACCTATTAGTTGACAAGCAGCTAACCCCTCTGTTTTAAGCATTAAATCAACAGAATTCCCCCCAATACCACATTACAGAAAATGATTAGTGGCTATTTTCCCATTGGCAGATGATGCTTAATTGAAGAAAAAATAAACCAACTTCTATTAAGTTGCAATAAGTGAGGACAAGCCAGTTCTCCAGCCTTAGGAACTTAAGAATAGCACTTAAATTCATAAATGGGGCCCTTAATTAGATACTATGCAAATTTCCATCTGCAGTTATTAGTGCAAGATATTAGTACATGACTATTAATACCCACCCTGATTTTTAAAGAGATAAAGTGATATTATTGTCCAAGTTCAACTCTAGCCTTAAATGGGTTATATAGGTTATGTATTAATAATGATTTGAGATAAAAGATGGGGTTAACCAGCATGCTTTATGAAATGCCAGTGGGATGGTGATACATGGGTATTCCATAACATGAGGTCTATGATGGAAAAGGCCTTTCATCTTCTCTAGGCCATGTGAATTTCATGGGGAGGAGGGACTTTCAGTAGATTCCCACAAGGTGTTCTTGATTCTGGAAATGAAGTGCCAGCTATAATCAGTGTTGGGCCATTTCATTCTTACAGGTACTGACTAGGACTTTAAATTTGGACCTGGACTTCCAGTTTGCCTGTATATAATTGAATTATTATAATCCAGCCGCTACATTGCTTTTCAAATATGTGAATGTATTAGAAAATCAATAAAATCTGTAGAAAAAAATAAATAAATTTGGACCTGGAAGTTTGCTGGTAACCAGCAGAGTAACTTCAAAATAAGTGTAACCTGCAAGGGCAGGTTTGACTTGCCAGCCGTTTAGCTGCTACTTTCTGTACCAATTGCATCTTTCTGATAATCTCCAAAGGCATGCAGTTCATTACTGTGGTCCAGCTGCACAGTGATCAGGGTGTGAGTTTCCACAACCAATTGTTAGACATGGCAGAATATATCCACCTGATAATGAATGATGTCTATGCTATGATATACATTAGCAGAAAGTTCTGGAAGAATGTAGGCTATTTATTAGATTTATATGGCTGTTTATCTTAAGAAATACAACTTTGGATGGCTCACAACAACAATAAAAACAAAGAAATTAAAATAGGGACAGTAAAACAAAAACCTGGTACCTCAGCGATACTTCTCTGATGCATCCAATAAAACTATCCCCAGCCTCCACCCAAGAAAGCATTAATGAAATTGCAGTAGAAATGTAAGAATGTATGTATTTTGCAAGCCATACTGGTATATATAGGCAGAACAAGACAATCTACAAGAAACCTGGGATAGGTTGAAGATGAATCTATAAATAATAATCTTAGGTTCATGGTAATCCTTGAGTATACAGTAGATTGTGCTTTGTACACAATTATGTGTACAACATACCCATCTGCATGTATTCTGTCCCTGCAATCTACAAATGTTTTACTTTGACAGCAAGTGTTTGGAAAAAGGACAATTTGATTGTCAGTCCATCATAGCAGGATACCATGCCAGCACCTAAAACATAAGTAAACAAATATAACCTTCCAGAATATTTCTCAGCATTCTTTCATTTCCCTATAGCTTTCCTATTTTGTCATCTGGGTCTGAATGATAAGATTGAACCAAGTTTTAAAGCATCAACCATGACTCATACTGATTTCCATTACTATATTGCCATTCCAAATGATCACATTCACAGTCCACATTCTAGCCATATGAAACCCATCCATTTCTGCCAGAGGACTGTGAACAAACAATATGACATAGCCAACTATCTGGCAATAGCACAGTATTACAAGTCCAAGTCAGCCTTCATTCCCAAGAATCACCTGATGGCCATATGGTTAGATTATCTCAGGGTCTAGCATAATTAAATTGCAGTCTTTTCTAAAGCCCATAGAAATGAATATTCATGAATTTGTCCATTATCCTTGAGGGATTAGATATGTATGAGGTTTAATCTGTCCTGTAAAGTCCTAAGTGACTCTCCAGTATTATGGAGTTATCTTTAATACTACCTCACTAAAGTTTATTGACCAATTTTAAGTTAGTCCATTCAGTTACAGAACTTTTAAAAACCATTGCTCATTTCTGAATTTCTCTTGCTTAAATCAAACATATTGTCTTGAAAACTGAAGTTCATTTAGTCATTTTAGTGTATTTCTCATGTTTTAGGAAGCACAGTTACAATTTAAAGTGAATAACTGTTTTTCAACCAATGCTGTATGTATAAATATTAAAACTCCAATGGACACTCAACTGAGTTATTGCGAGTGGAAGTACCTCTTCCTTGAGTAATACTAAATCAGAAATCTAACAGCATATCCTATTTTACAAAATTGAAGACTTTCACATAGCATGTTCATTTATAAGAAGATCTTACTGATTTTTATACATAGAGGCCCTAGGTTATATAGTCTTAAGAACTAGAAGAACAGGCTTACAGAGTTTTATTAAGTACTCATACAGTATATCTAAAAACTGGCTATGATATTGTAATCTTAACTGTAACTTTCATGGACATTGAAACAACAATGATGGCAGAAACATTTAAAATAAAGAATTGGAAAGATAGATGGTATGGAAGAGTACCGTTGCATAAACCAAGGCTTTGTCTCCTGGTTCACAAAACGAGTTTACATAGTACAATAGGAATGTGTGTGTTAACTTGAAGTCAATATCTGTGAAATCCTTATTACAAGGGAACTGTATTATAGATCAACATCATATCCAAGCATTTTCACATATTAACACCATATTGATGTCTAATCAACAGCATAGCTAGAGATGCCAGGTTGGAGACAGCTGAACTAGATTATACTGAAACTGCATGAAAGTTTCAACAGATGAAAAGGTGTTTGTTGATCAAGCTTTTGTAAAATAATAACTGCTTCAGGATCAGACCCAGCAATCTTCTGTTTAAACTGTCTCCAGTCAATTTAGAATTGCTTACAAATATCCCCAGTTTCATTTAAAAGGAACTTTTGTTTCTTTTCTTTATATTTTCAGATGAGTGCTGTTTGCTTTTTTTTAACTTAAGAACTTAATATAGAGGAACAAATTCTTTCTCCACAAAATAATAGACACAACAGCTCTGTATTTTTAAAGAATCTGACCTATTAAAGTTCAAGGCAAATTGACGGCAGGTAAGAGTCAATGAACTTCAAGGGGGGTTGGACTTAAGTCTCTTTTGGGAGTGTAGGGACTGCTGACTGCTGATGCATTTGACCCCACTCTCAGGCACAGTCTGGTCATCTCGTACAGTACCTGGGTTCAAAAATTGATGTCGTATAATATACTGGGAGCAGGAGAAACTTCCCCATTGATTTTACTTGTGAGAAGCTGGCAAGGAGCATCAGAAATTATGATCGCATGACTGCAGGGATGCTACAGTCATCATAACGTTTGTGAAAAACCTGGCCTGAATATTGTGGAAATTTTAATTCCACAGGAATAATGGATCCCAGATTCTTTACACATTCTTTAATTTAGTGGATTTGAGGTTCTTCAGGCATAATGAAGTATTTGGGCTAACTGGAGGGTATAAACAGACAGACAGTAGAGTTTCAATAGTATATAGATTTTGCATCCATTTACTTGTTTTATTGTTTATTCTATGTTCTATTATACTTATACAGGTTTAACTATTTCCCTATTGACTTGTGTCAAACTGGAACTGCTGCTATTAAATATCTTCCTTTTTTCATCCTGCACTATGATGGGATCTGTGTGATGCAGTATGAATAGTGCTGGAAGGTTGACTTCCAGTTCTGGGTTGCGGTGCTGGTGGTCGTGTGAAGAGTCTTTGTTCTTTGCTGGCCGGCTTCCCTCCGCCGGTAGACCCCCGCGGGGGTCAAAAGTCGCCCTGGAGGGCCGACCACCGCTGAGGAGGCCCCTTGTCGACTGCGGAGGGCGCGGCAGCACCTCCCGCAGTCCGAGGCAGCTCCTTTGGGCCGACGGAGAAGGGATCGGCCATTAACATGGCCGATCACCTAGCCACTCCAACCGCAAGTCAAACAACATCTAAGCATCAAAGAACCACCGTGGAAGATCCGGGTGAGACTTTTCCCTTCCTCTCTCTACCCTAATTATTCTCCTGTGAAAGCTTTTGAACTATTTCCCTAACCTTATGAAGCAGCGTTTGTGCACAGGGGACTATTAGCCTTGAAACTATAACTAAACTACTTTGATTATTTTTTACCTTTATTTTTGGGTACTCTGATTCCCGAAAAGTTTCTCTTATTGAACTTTTTTTTATCTGCTTATTAAACTGAACAATATTTTTTTTATTATTGCTCTTGCTCTTTTAATTGAAAAAAATACTAGCTGGAAAAATACTTTACAGCCTACTGGGGACATCTTGTGGTGAAAATTGACACTACAATCATATTATTTTTTGATTATGGCTATAACTTGGCCAAATTATCACAAAAAAGCAGCTGTGTGGAGGTGGACTGCTGATTGTTATTAAACATAGCCTTCACTAAAATACTAAAAGACTACTTGATTATGGAAATGGAGGATTTTTTTCCCACAGCTTGACTACAACCTTATATTGGAAAAAATCTTGGAATTTAATGACAATATATACTTCAGGAGGGAAACTAAAGATGACTCCCCAGAACTACAAATTGAGGAGCTGATCAATACCATAGAAGTTTGTGTCCAACCCTATGTACAACATGAGACCGAGGAATTTTATTTACAACTTAACTACGAAAAAGCCTCTGCCTCAAAACCACAAATTGACACCCAGACTTCAGCTGATTTCTTCACAAATCAAAAATCAACAGAACAAGAACTTACTACTACCAAAGAGGATTCCAGACAACTTTGTCTACAATCTATTGAATATCAGAACTATGATATCCTGGACAACCAACGAATAACTATAACACCAGATAAAATTGACTACGTCACCCAGATGACAATGGAGGAAGGACAACAGATACAGGACCAGATTGAATTGAGGATGAATATCGTAAACAAAACAACGAGATCTATTGACATAGTGGCCCTTTTATGGAAACCGGCCTGGCACAAAAAGAAAGCTAGAGTTAGATTTAAAAATGGGATTTAAATCTATACTTGATGGCTAAAAAAGATTTTTTTTTAAAGAGATATGGTCTGAATTAATAGTACTGAGATGGAAAATAGATCTGGGATTGATTTAGCTTAGGACTTAGATTTATAATTGTGAGGGAACTATTGGTTAGATTATAATTTGGAACTTTGAAATGAAAAATGTTTTAAATGTATTCCTATTTTGATTATATATGGTTGAAATAGAGTAAGAAGGTATATATTTTCTCTTTATTTTATTTCTAATTTTTATCCTTTCTTTTTTATGAAGATAATATGTTTACCATAGGTATATCTATTTTGTAATGGAATGAAAACAACGGAAATTATTGGTTAGAATATAGTTTGGACTTGTGAAATGAAAAATGTTCTAAATGCGTACTTATTAAGATTATACATGGTTGAAATAGTGTAAAGATACAGTATACATTTTCTTTTTTACCTTACTTTTCTTTTTTATTTATTTTTTGGAAGATAAGAGGTTTATGTTAGATACGATACCTATTTTGCAATGGAATGGAAGCAATAGAATGAGAAGGTAATTGTTGGAATATTATTGATAATGGTTATGTTATGTAATTTGGGAAATTAGGGATGCCTGAAATATAAATAGGATGTATAATTAATGTTAAATTGGAATGTGGTAATTGGAATGTAGTTAAACTTAAATACAGGACTTGGAATCTTTATAGGTAAAATGTGATTGAAATTTTTTTAGGGATGGATTGAAATTTACCTAGAATTTTGTTTGCCCCAAATTGGAAAACAAATGAAGTGCCGAGTGGAGATGCGTTAATAAGGAAAATTTTGTATTGCGCAGAATTGGATAAGATGACTAAAGAATTAAAAAATCAGGAGGAAACAGAATACTATTTAAGCTGGAATAAATTTTACAAATGGAAGGGAAAAAAAGAAGGAAGGTCATTAGAAGGGATGTAAATAGAGGAAGAATATCTGAAATGTATAAAGTATGTGTATAATAAGGAATGTTTAGACAAAGATGTATGTCAAAGATGATACACTATGTTCAATGTTTTTTAATCTTTTTTTTTTGTATTCAATAAAAATTATTTTGTAAAAAAAAAAAAAGAAAAGAAATTTACCTAGAAGTGTATTAACCTGAATGTGTTATATTAATGGAGGGAAAGAGAGGGAACCTACAAGGAGTTAACCTGACTAGTAAATGTATGTTTTTGATTTTAAATAATTGCTGATTTCTGCATGTATGTTTTTGATTGAAGATGATTGATTACCCTATCCCCACGTTGTTTCCCAAATACTTTGTTTAAAAAATGGAAAAATTAATAAAACTTGTTATAAAAAAAAATAGTGCTGGAAGGTTGAACCTCAAGCTGAAGCTTCAGGGCATCATAGTTCCTAAGTTTACATGTATCTTTTATTTTTTAAAAATCAGATGAATCCTGTTTTGCTCTATTCCCTTGTGGTTGTTTGTTTTTCTGTTTTAGACCTTCTCCTAGGGAAGGAAGGCACTGTGTAAAAAACTGAGTTAATGCATAATTCTATTAAAGGGCAAACTACTCAGAGCTCCTTCCAATTGTGGTGGATGACTTAATCATTTTCAATGGCTTTTGTCTTTTATTTTACATCATTGGTTATTAATAGTGGGAGGGGAGTAGGTAAGAAACACACAGAGTTCATATTATATGAGACATTAGATGAGGAAGGCTCTGTTTAATAAAAGGAGATGAGAAAGTATCAGCTCTTTGCCTCTTGCTTTGTTTAATCTCTATCAACTAGTTCATCTTTTTCTTCACTTTTACCACAAACCTAATTACCAGAATGCGTAGGCTTGCTAAGAATAATGGAAATGGGACTATATTACAGCATTCTAAAATGTATGAAGCTTTTCACAGATTTGTTGATTAATTTTAAGAACTGGAGAAATCCTTGTTCACCCAGGCCAAATAGGGCAATAACTATCCCAGAATCAGAGCTAGAAATCTATTAAACTGCTTTTAATCAACTTAGAAATGTCTACTTTCCAAAGTTGTGACCACAGCAGGGACAATCTTTATCTAAATTACATATAGTTGATATGGTAATATAATTCAAATATCCTGAGAAGTGATACACACAAACCAAAACCCATTTTTGTTACCTCTGAAGGAAAAGTCATCCTGTACATCTTCCTGAATATTAAATATTAAATAATTAAATATTAATATTAAAATAATAATCCACCTGCAAAGATAATTTATATCGAACTTCCACACTGACTAATTCTTTCTTGTGAAAGAAAAATCCATCAATTTACATACAAATCATTCTAGTACAAGAAGGCTAATGTTTTTTTTTCTCCCTAAAAACAGTTGAGAAATTCTAACCTTTTATTTTCTTTGCTAGCATGCATTTTATAGTGGACTTATAGTCCAACTTTTGGTTCATAAGTATTTCTCTGTTGATCCCTTAAAGGAGAGCAGAAAAAGAGTGCAAACTGCAATCTCCAGGATGATAAACGAGTCAGTTTCAGCTTCTATCTACAATGTCCTGGCTTCCTTCCTGAGTTAGTGTCCCTTGGCTGTGTTACAAGAGTGGTTAGAGGAAATGCCCCTTTCAACACTTGGGGCAGCTGCACACATAACCTTCTTTCTCTCTACAAAAAATAGAAAAAAATGACTGTGCTATAATATGTGTACTTTGCAGCATTTTATTTTGCCATGGAGATAGGCACATTTTTGAAGACTTAACTGAAGAATTTCAATTAAGAAATCCACTTAATAATGGCAATAGATTGTAGTCTTCATCACTATAGCCTTCTTCAGGCTTTGTATTAATAACAATAACAAAGTAGAATGGAGGCACATCTGCTGGCTATGCACCTAGCATCTTTATGCATGCTAGCTCTATACAACTCTAGCTTATCAATGTTCAGTGAGACATCTGCAATAGATTTCAATAGATATTTCATTGAAATCATGGGGATGATCAATTATTCTGATACAACAAGGTTGGTGGTTTCATTCTACTTTTGTTTGAGTACATTAAAAAAAAGAATTTTGCAGATCTCCCCATTCAATACTGAATTGGAAGAATTGAGGACAAAGTCAACACATGGAACTCCATTCCTCAATAATTGCATGGTGGCAAGGTATCCTTCTTATCTGTTTTTTGATATTACCATAAGAAGAAGCACCATACAGGATGATGGATGCTTAATATTTCTTCCAGGCACTTTGTACCCTACCCTGCAATGCTTTTGAGCCAGTGGAACCTTTTAAACTAATGCAACTAGCACCAGTTTTCCAAAACAAAGAGACAAAAGGTACACACACACACACAGACACACATTTTGCCTCTTAGGCTGAAGGAAGCCTGAAGTACACTGCCTGTTCTGTGACCCAGCCTAATAATTTATTGTCAGCAACATGTGCCTATAAACAACAAAAATAAGTATAGTTGTACTGATTACACATAGAGAAAGCTGCATGTCTAAGGCAAGACATGCCCCCTCTGTTTCCATGATGGTAGCTATGACCCGCTGATAGCACATCACAAGCAGCCAAATACTCTGGCTACTCAGAAATCTTTAGGAAGGAGATAAATCTCCACCCTGTGCCTCACTTTGGGAGTAGTATACAGTTACTCCCAGTGTTTCTATCCTCTGTGTTTTGAATGAAAAAAACTACCTTCTGCCATACTGATTCCTAGCTATATTTTCACATAGAAAAAGGTGACAGCAATGAGGAGAGCTGTTGAGGACATCTTATAATCCAGTACTGTGTGATATCAATATGAAGCCATTAATATTGGCATGCTTGGAAACTGGGATTACTTGCAGATTAGGAATGTTTACAGCCTCCCACAACAGAATCTAGTATCTGCCTAGGCGAAACTAGTTGAGAGATGAGACAAATGGTATTCTACTCTCAAGAGACAGGGATTGGAAATCTCATTTTCAGGCAAAAATCCTGCTCATAGTCTTCCAACATTTTCTTGATGTCCAGGATAAGTGTCATAGGTCCAGGGATTGTGAAAAACTCAAAGAAGACAGCCATTTATTTCCTCAAAGGTTTTTTTAAAAATTAAAATAATGGTACTGTATGGAAATATACAGTGGTATTCTAAATAAACAAAAGTGAATATGAGTCTTTATCTCCAAGTTTCTACCTTTTATCCCAAGATTTTCTTAGGACTTTATCTTCTGTCACTTCAATTGTTTGTTGTAGCTTCTTACTACATTCCTTTATTATTTTCTACATTCTTATTACTGCTCGATTTTTTCCAGCAATTTATTTCTATTGCTAAGTTTTAATTCTATTGACCTATTTCTTCCATTCATTTACTTTCTATCCACTTCTCATGAGGGCTGCTGGTGCAAGCCTGTACTGTCAGCGATGTGGTTGGGATTGCGGCAATGTCACTTGATGTCACCATCTGGGTTGCATTTTCCAAGCCTTGTAAGGCTTCTTCCATCTCACTTGTTCCAGCTGTTTAGTTATAATATTTCTGGTACTGCAGATTGGATAGTCCCTGCAGAAAATTCTGGGAGTTCTTTGAATGCAAGTTGGCTAGTTGCCAGAGAATTTTAGGATTTAAGCAGCTGTGAAGAGCATTGTTACAGCTATTAACATGAATAGGATTTCTAAGTGCTGGGTATGGGAAGATTGATTAAAGGGATGAAGTGACATAAAGAATAATGCCATGGATTGTGAACAGATCATCCTCCATCTGGAATTTGAATGATTCCATCAATTATATGCTTTTACCATATATTTACCAAAGAGTAATATATATTGTATTACTCAATATATGTATATATGTATATCTAGCATGAAAAATTGTCACCCTACTGCAAACCTCATGGTGTGAAGTAATGCAGGCCTTGGTAAGTTAAAACAAGTAGAGCTAGGTCATGGTTAAGATTCATGGCTAGAAGAAGCACTTGGTGATTGATTTAGTGAAAGTCTTTGTAGTTTCTTGTCTTACAATCCTGATTACAACTTTGCAGCCGACACTAACAATTATTTGATTGGCTTGTGCTGTCTTGGGGAACATTCTGCTCGCACAAAGGATACCACACAAAGTACTTGTGTTCTCTTTGCTGCATTCTTCACTGTAATGCCACTGAGCTTTAGTATGTATGTATGTATGTATGTATGTATGTATGTATGTATGTATGTATGTATGTATTTATGTATTTACTTACTTACTTACTTACTTACTTACTTACTTATGATTCCTTTCCACTGCATCTGTCTCTTTCTCTGAGAGCACGCTGGGAAGGTCAGGTTGGGCATGGTTATCTTTATATGAATGCAAAGAACAAATTATCTATCCCTTTTATTGTTGCAGTAATCACATTCAATCTCCAGTTTGCACTGGTGGAGTTCCCTATAGCTATATACTGTTCTGAAGTGATAAGTATATATAGACATTCAGTAAATTTCTTTTTTATATGCAGGTGTTAGTTTGGGACAGATGGATTAAAACTTTAAATTTAATTTAATTTGAAGTTAAACGTTTATCATTGCCATTAACACACTGGAACTGGGGTCACTGAACACACAATCAGGCTAAATGTGGTACTTTAATGTGATATTTGTACTTCAGTCTGCTGTGGAACTCAATCATAAGCATATTGTATGAATCAGGTCATTTCATTACATTAAAATATAACAAAGTTCTGAAGAAGCTTCTTGGATGAGAAGCGAAACATCTTCAAGGAAAAACAAAGTCCAGTTGACTTTTGAAAAAGCAGTTTTGGGATAACAAAGTATATTTATTTAGGAATAACATGCTAGGTAAATACAGCAGATACATTTTGTTAATTTGTGTTTTAAGGTTTAATGTATTGTGTGATCTCATTTTGAATACTAAATGGTTGCTTGGTTTATCTTAATAATACGAATGTTGTTCTAATACATTTTGTCTTCAACTGAATGCTTCAGTATCTTTATTATGAAAAAAATTTGTTTCAATGGTTATTATTTCCACCTCATCAGCTTATTTTAGCTTCTCAATCCTTCCTCTTTTCTGGCTTCTGCATGGAAATCTCCAAGGTCATCGGTTTACATTTCAGCTTTGTTTGTACAGTATAAGAATGCAGGCAAGTGTATTTAATTCATTTCTTTTTTATGGATTTGTTCTAGCTTTGGAAAACACTAGAGGAAAGGTCCATTTCCTTCCTTGAAGTCCGCTTGTGACACTTGTGGTTTCCTCAGCAAAGCTTGGTCCTTGATTTGAAATTACTTTTTAATATTAATTTGAACATTTGCATGAATTAAACATGAGGTTTGTTTAGGATAGCTGGGAAGATTCATTCAGTCAATTATATCTGGACTTAAGATCTTTGTTCAACAGATCAGTAAATTTTGGCATTTTTGGATAAGACACTAATCTGAATTCATTTAACATTGTTTAAGTTCTCACAATATTCCTCTATCCTAAGCTGGCAAGCAGTTATTGCCATGTGCCCCAATATTGGTATGCACTAATTTCCAGACTGTGACTGCAGAGCCACCTCTGTATCCACAGATGAAGGGCACAACAGCATGTCTTTATTTAACCCAAAGGCCTACCTACACAATGCAATATATACAAGAGTATAGATGACAGATTCTAGTTGGATCATTTGTCCACAACTCTGGACAGTTGGATCTGGTTCAGATATCATGGTAAACGAGCCACGAAAGAAAAAACATGTTTTTCTAATTCTATTTGCAAAAAAAAAAAAAAGCAAAGCTGGAATGATTGAATGAGCACCTCACTTGTTTCTGATTAAGCTAGAATCCTTACAATTCTGCTTACATAAACTCAAGCAATGATAAATTTATAGAACACATTTCTTATTTATAAATGTTTGGAATGTTAAACTGCAAAATAAGATCCAACTTTATCTTTTCTCTCTTTTTATAGTTATGGATTTGAAGTACTTGTTATGGTTTTGAATTAATTATGAAACTGAATTATAGCATATTTATCAGATATAGTTGTTTTGATCCCTTCTCTACTGTACATTTTCTCTGTATCTCCCACTGTGAACTAGATGAAGAGTTGTGTGACAGAAAACAATCATAAACTTGATGAAAAATGCAGTTTTCCTTTGTTGATTTTTCTCCACTTCTCCTAGAAAATGTGCAATTATAGACCTATCAGAATTGTTTTTTGGGCAAACTTTTACAGGAAGTTGTAAAAGTTGTGTGAAATTGTCAGTTGTGTGAAATTGTCAACTAGGAGTCATAAATTTAAGTCAGTGCTTACTCAGAAATTTGAATCAAAGGACAACTCAAAATATTACTTGGACCCAAGATTACTTTGGATCCATACCAAAAGTGGAAAATATTGCTAACCCAGGATAGAGATCATCTTAAATTCAGGGTTTATGTCCTTTAGATAAGTATAATTTTTACAAATGTTGGTAGCTTGTTGAGAGTTAGTTTGGTTGTAGTGGTTAAGGCATCAGGCTAAAAACCAGAAGACCATGAATTTTAGTCCTGCTTTAGGCATGAAGCCAGTTTGGTGACTTTGGGGCAATCACTCTCTCAGCTATTTCTGAAAAAGAAGAAGAAAACTATAGGGACTAGTTCAGGCAGTTGGCAGGAGTAAAAATAAACGCTTCTTAAGAAGAAATACATGGCGTTTCATTTTACCTCAGATAGATTTTGGAATTCAGCTCCTTCATTTACATGCTCCCTAACGTGGACTGTTTCAGTTTAAGAAAGGTTCCTTCTATTTCAAAAAAACATTTGGGGCAGACTGGAGGGGAAAAAAACAAGAGTGCTCTTAGCAATATATTCAAGACAACAACTAATGTGAAATTCTGAACCAGAATAAAAACAAAAATATTTTTGCTCCTGTGGAATTGTAATCCTTTGAATATAAATGTGCTTTGGGAGATTGAACTATAAAAACATCTCTTTGCTTTAGAATGGAATTCAGGCCAATTTGTTTCAGTTACCAGATGCTAAAGAAGCCTCACCCATCATTCCTCTGTCCCTCGTGACTCTTATCTAAAATTGTTGTGCGCAATGCATGTTCTTTTCACCCAAATATTAAGTCAGCAAGGTCATATTTTGCATCTGTTTCATGTGGCCTTTTCTTTAAATTTGCTTACTATCATGGGACCTTAGACAGTGGCTAACCACGCCTAGGTTTCAAAGCTAACAGGATTGGGCCTATCAGGGTAGGGCTATCAGTTCTTGGTTGCAAAAATCCAGATGATTACTAGATAGCAGGAAAGAAATATACAAACACTATCTACTGGCTGTATGGATTTTTCCATCTGAGATTTGCTAGTCCAGTACTTTGATGGGATTCCTCCAGGGAATATCAAATTGTGAGCTAGCTGGAAATTTGGGGAAACTTCCCAGAATTACCTATTCATGATACCATCAGGAAATGACCCTGACTTGGGAGCTTCTGTCCTTTTACTGTCATAAAATGAACCTTGGCACCCCAGTGAAACTGACCCCTTCCGTTTTAATAGACAACTTTCTTTCTTTCTGAAAACAGGCCACAGAACAGAAGCTGGTATTATATACTTTCTTACCATTCCTAATTTCTTTAGAAACAGGAGCACGGTGGCTTATAAAGTTAGAATGCTGGGCTGATGATTGTCAGCCTCATGTTCAAGACCCAGGGCGGGGTGAGCTCTGGTCACATGCTCCAGTTCCTCCCGACCGAGCAGTTTGAAAGCAGGCAAGTGCAAGTAGATAAATGGGTACCACTTCGATGGGCAACTTCACAGGGACATGAAAGGAGCCCCCAACTGGGTGTTCCCCGGGCAAAGGTAATGTCACCAGCAAATCCTTTCACCGCAGAAACACTTCAGTGCTTCTGACATGGAAGCATAGTATTTCTTTAGGATATAATCAAACCAAATAACTGATAATTCAGAATTTCCTCTTCTAGAAACTTTTATCTTACTTTAAGAAGTATGAAAGAGCTCTAGTTTGTAAGCATGCAAGCTCAGAAACACAATTTCTTTCATGAAAGTTTTTAAAAGCAACAGCTAACTGAATGGATTGGAGTTCTGGCTCCAGATGCAGTATCACATGTTTAGATTTAAGTAAATACCATACAAAAACAGAGTAGGGAAACAAGTAATGTATGTTTTGTCTATTTTAGCTCTGAGCTGGAGTCCTGCAGTAGGCAATGTTTTTGTGGTTAGGTCCATGTTTTCATTTTCATTTCATTTTTTGCTATGAAGGGCTTGGCCAGTTTATATTCCTAGAATGAATGGGACAAAAACCCTTGATCTCTGTAATGCAAGAGAGAGAGTGAAGTTAAGATAAGTTAAGATAAAAATGGGTGTATCGAATCCGACAGAAGCACAATTTACTGCACCCTTTGGACACATTACTTTAAATTGTGTGCTTGTATGCATGTGGGTGTGAGGGAGAGACTGGAGGGGAGAGAGAGAAAAAACATGTGCCACTAAAAATCTGTATTTTTGCCACCAAATTCAGCAGAATGAATTATGGGGCAGATGAAAGATCTGGAGATGTTAAATAATTGCTCCAGAAACTGCTGTGTGGCCCTCCTTCAAGATATCTTAGAGTGAATCTGATAATGATACACAGGAGTAGTTGTCTACTTCTTACATGCAGACATTGAGGTCACATTATATATTGAGTTATAAAAAAAGTATATTAATGTACACTTCCTGGTACTTTATAAAGATTAACATGGTGACATAGCAGTAAGTTGTTTTTATCTTTTTAAGTAGTCTTTACTGTTTTAATATGTTTTTTATTATTATTTTGGTTATTTTTGTATTGTTTGTGTTTTAATTTTGTGAGACACCTATAGTCATATGGGCAGTTATATAAATTGAATAAATGAAGTTTGGAAACTCTTCATATATAGTACTGTGCAAAAGTGCTAGGCAGTTGTGCAAAAATGCTATACATTAAGAATGCTTTCAGAAATAAAAGTGTTGATAGTTTATTTTTATCAATTGACAAAATAGAAAATAAATGAACAGAAGAGAAATCCAAATCAAATCCATATTTGGTGTGAGCACCCTTTGCCTTCAAAACAGCATCAGTTCTTACACTTGCACACTTGCACAAACTCAGGGATTTTGTAGGATTAGAGTCAGATGTATGATTAACCAGTTATATAAGCAGGTGCTAATGATCATCTATTTCATATGTAGGTTGAAGCACAGTCATTAACTGAAACAAAAACAGCTGTGTAGGAGGCTTAAAACTGGGTGAGGAACACCCAATCTCTGCCAATAAAGGTGAAGTTATGGAAGATAGTTTCATGTCACACACCATGGCAAAACTGAGCACAGGAACAAGATAAAGGTAGTTGTGCTGCATCAGCAAGGTCTCTCCCAGGTAAAGATTTCAAAGCAGACTGGTGTTTCAAGATATGCTGTTCAAGTTCTTTTGAAGAAGCACAAAGAAATGGGCAATGTTGAGGACTGTTGATGCAATGGTTGGCCAAGGAAACTTAATGCAGCAGATGAAAGATACATCATGCTTACTTCCCTTTGACATTGGAAGACATCTAGCAGTGCCATCAGCATAGAACAGGCAGAAACCAGAGGGAGTCAGGTATACCCATCTACTGTCTGGAGAAGTCTGGCCAGAAGTGGTCTTCATAGAAGAATTACAGCCAAAAAGCCAGACCTCAATGTGGAAACAAGGCTAAGCGATTCAACTTTGCAGGAAAACATAGGAACTGGGGTGCAGAAAAATGGAAGCAGGTGTTCTGGCCTGATGAGTCAAAATTTGAAATATTTGGCTGCAGCAGGAGGCAGTTTGTTCACTGAAAGGCTGGAGAACAATACAATAATGAGTGTCTGCAGGCAACAGTGAAGCAAGGTGGAAGTTCCTTGCAAGTTTGGGGCTGGTTTTCTGCAAATGGAGTTGGAAATTTGGTCAGGATCGATGGTGTCCTCAGTGCTGAGAAGTACAGGCAGAAACCTACCCATAATGCCATACCATCAGGGAGGTATGTGATTGGCTCCAAATTTATTCTGCAGCAGGCCAATGGCCCCAAACATACAGCAGATGTCATTCAGAACTATCTTCTGGGTAAAGAACAAGAAGTCCTGGAAGTGATGGTTTGGCCCTCACAGAGCCCTAATTTCAACATCAACAGGTCTGTTTGGGATTACATGAAGGGACAGAAAGATTTGAGGCAGCCTACATCCATAGAAAATCTGTGGTTAGTTGTCCAAGATGTTTGGAACAACCTTGAAGGAACCTTGCCAAGTTCTTTCAAA
The DNA here is from genome assembly GCA_023970755.1 of Azemiops feae. Classification (NCBI taxonomy): domain Eukaryota; kingdom Metazoa; phylum Chordata; class Lepidosauria; order Squamata; family Viperidae; genus Azemiops; species Azemiops feae. The sequence goes on from JALGBA010004234.1 coordinate 2,445,091, forward strand.
AACTGAGTGCAAGTGTACCTGGAAAAATTGATGCTGTTTTGAAGGCAAAGGGTGATCACACCAAGTATTGATTTGATTTGGGTTTCTTTTCTGTTCATTTACTTTCCATTTTCTTAATTGATAAAATAATCTATTAACACTTTTATTTTGGAAAGTATTTTAATTTACAGCATTTTTACACAGTACTGTACTTATATAAATCAGATATTGGAAATTTATGGACCCTGAGGGAGTTTAGGGATTTCCCTGAGGATTTGGTGGGTGGTTCAGCCAAGACCTAACTCATAGCCCGGAATGATATCCGCCAGAAATTTCTGTGAATCCCACCCTAAAAATGTTCTGGAAGTCTTTAAAAACCTGGCTGTTCTCCCAGGTCTCAGTGTGTGTGTGTGGGGGGGGGGGGCTGTGGCTTTTTTTATGGGGATGTTGTCCACACATTTTAGATTCTTTATTGTTTTTCTGTTTTAAATAGTAAAGTTTCCAGAGACATCATAGAGTTGGATGGCCTCCAATCTAATGAATGAAATGAATAAATAATAATACAAATGAACAGATGGCATATTGGTAAAACATGTTATGGATAATAAATAGTATATTTATAATGAAGGTGCAGTATCCACAGGAGAGAGTAAACAAAAGTCAAGCTAATGGATGTGATCCTGTGATCCCAAGTGACACGCTACTTTTTTGCCTGTGGAGACACAGGCAAGGCCTGTAAAAAGGGGGAACAGTCTTCAATCACACAACCACATCCGCTGTCTTGAATTATTTCCCTCAGCTACGGATGCCCCTGAACAAAGGCTATTTAATTTATTTATTTTAGTTTATAACATCCATCTCAGCCTTGGGGCTCTGGATGGTAAACAACAGTTAAAAACGTAAAATAGCAATAATATCACAATAAATACAAATTGGTAGTCAAGGTAAACCATCACAACCAACCCATGGGCTCTGCCACATAGTCCAACCTTTATGTCCACTGGCATAAGAAATTCAGGGTTAATCTAATCTCGGGTGGGGGGGAGGGGTGTTGATGTTTCAAAGGACACACATTATTTGGGATGGACCATGCTTTGTAATTGCTCAGATCTGAGAAAAAAATATTACAAAGTTTTATTGTCTATAATAACAAGATGAGTTTTCTTTTATGAAGTAATTGTACTAAATCTAATAGAAGTTTTTCTTATTTTTCCCAATTGGCAAAAAGTCTGGCTACATCTTCATTGCTTTCTTAGGGTGTTTCTCAATCAGCATTCTGCAAGCCCAGTGTAGGGAGAACCCATTAAGCATATGGATGATTAAGTGTAGAGGCTTGATAGAATCTTCTGGTAGTTGTTTTAAATTAACTTTTATGGCAAATCATAAAGGGTACATGCACAGAGAGAACATTTCATGATTATAGGCTTGTTAGTGATCCTGGTGTCCATGAAACATCAAGTTTCAGCAGAAAGCCAAAAATAAAATGCTTACAATTAAAATACAGATTGTGACATTGAGAAGGTTAAGACTTCAGCTATTTTTAGTTCCTAGCATTCTGAAAGATAAGCAAATCTGGAGGTGTTATTCCTTTTGAGCCTTATAACAAGAGCTGCTTGATTTGCTTATGTACACTTCTATAGAAGACAAACAGCATGTTTATTGGACTGGTCATTAATTTAGTTGAAGGTTGAGGTTTTCATAAGAAATATGTTCTGGAAAGAAAATTACATGTGTATAATGAAGGCATGATTTTGAATTTGCTTTATTGGATCTGCTATATTTATTAGCTGCTCAAACTGAGAGAAAGGAAAAGAATTATCAGAAAAATTAAAAAAAGAAAAAAGAAAGATGGAGCAAAACTCCAGCTTGCTCTAAGTTTCAGGAGAGTGGCAGTAGAAAAAAGAAGTGAATATAAAAATATTGTTATGTTTTCACATAGTAACTGTAGCACTTGGGTGGGCAAAACAAAGATTACATTAATCCTAAAGGTTATTCAGTGATTACATTAGTTGATTAGTATTATGCATGCAATATGTTTGTGAGCAGAAGTACAGCACAAGAAATGGCAAATATTGCCTGAATGAGAAAATCCCCTGGAAATTATCAACATTAGGCTTGCAAAGGATGTAAGAGGCATCCCAAGAGGAGGGTTATGTAGCTTTAGGGAGACTGGAGACTGTAAAGGACCCTGCACTACCTATTCCTAGAAGAAAAGGAAAGAGAAGATGCTGGGTCCAGGGGAGGAGACTGAAGGAGTCATGATGTCCATCTTCCAATTCTGGTGCTGAGGAAAGAAGAACCAATTACTCTAGTCTAGTGGATTCTCTAAGATGTCACTTAAGATCAAAAGTTGTATTGGGACTGAAAAGGGAGTGATAAAAAAAAGGGAACAGATGGCTATCTTGCAAGAAGAACATAGAACATAGAATAATAGAGTTGGAAGGGACCTTGGAGGTCTTCTAGTCCAACCCCCTGCTCTAACAGAAGACTTTATACCATTTCAGACAGTCTCTTTTTGAAAGCCTCCAGTGATGAAGCACTCACAATTTCTAAAAGACAAGCTATTCCATTGGTTGACTGCTCTCACCCATTAGGAAATTTCTCCTTAGTTCTAGGTTGCTTCTCTCCTTGGTTAGTTTCTGTTCTGTTCTTGACACAGGCATGGAGACGAGGCAGTTATGCAAAAAGATGTTCTTTATTTGGTACTTGCACTGAACAGAAGCAAAGGAGAAAATGGCAACATGCCCTTTTATACTTCCCCTGCAAGGGGAGGCTCAACCAATGAATGCAGGCCATTCTCTCGCCTCGCGCATGCGTGCGAGGCTGGAGACAGCCTGTCTGGGTCCCGGGCAACTTATGGGCTGCCCAGGTCTATACAACCGGTCCCGGGCAAACACGTGGTCTGCCCGGGCCTCTGCAGTTATCCTGCAGGTTGCCTGTGCCTTGCTGATTGACTCAGCAAGGCTCAGGACACAACACCCCTCACCCCTAAGCTGGGACAACACTGATGCAGCTATATCAGTACCATGTAATATCCCGCAATTGCCACCCTGGCTGTTCCCGGTACTCTCGGGTAACCTGGTTCCCCGTGGATTCAAATTAACCCACGGTCTTTTAGTTTTTGATAACAAGTTCCCTCTAGGGACTGCACATACTCTTGCAAGTATTTAGGCAGGGCCTTAATCCACCCCGATCTTCGCAGATCCAAGTTAGGGCCGGGTGTGATGACATGTGGGGGAGTTATTTTGGGTGCCTGGAGTGCTGACTCTCGGTCTGCGTACAACACACCAGGACTTTGTCGCCCTGAAGACTCAGGGATTCCCCCTAACTGCTGACTGGCTGGGTCCGCTAAACCCAAACCAGATTTCCTTGGGGGGGTCGAGTTCCCCAAGTTCCTTGGTGGGGTGGAGTTCCCCGAAAACCCTTGGAACTCCCCTTGGGAGCAATGTCCGTCGGGCCCAAGGCCAGCAGTAGGGGTGCCCTGAGTAGCCGATTTACGGCCATTTGCCCTCAACCAGGGACCTCTGCCTGAGTCAGGAGCCGCCTCCATGGCAGAACTCCCTGCTTCTATGCCAGAGTCAGGATCTGCCTGCATAGCCAGACCCTCATCTGGGACATTTGGAGACCCCTCTGCTTGGAGAGACTGTGATCCACAATCGTAATAGGGGTCCCCCTCCCCCCGAGAGCGGAGTCAGGGGAGTGATGCCGGCCTGGCAGCCACCAACGCAGCTGGTCAATGTGGCGCCGGAGGACACGCCCATCATCCAAGATCACTTCATAGGACAACGGCTCCGAAACCTTAGAAATGACAGCAGGTACCCAGAGATGCCCTTGTCCATAGTTCCTGGTCCAGACCGGGTCACTCAGTTGAAGTCTCCTAGGTGCCCGCGGCTGCGACACCTGTGAAGCCACCCGGTCTGGGTGAAGCCTGTCCAGCTTTGTGATGAGTCTGCGACCCCAGCGGAGTTCAGCTGGGCTCTTTCCAGTGGCTGTGCATGGTGTGGTGCGGTGTGTGAGAAGAAAATCAGCTAACCTGTGATGCCAGGGTCCTTGAGTGATTCTCTTTAATGCGTCTTTAGTGGTGCGCACCATGCGTTCAGCCTGACCGTTGGTGGCAGGATGGAAAGGAGCAGATGTGACGTGCCGGATCATGTTGGCTTGTAGAAATGCCTGAAACTCAGAAGAGGTAAATTGTGGACCATTGTCTGACACTAAAACATCAGGAAGTCCATGGGAAGCGAATATTCCTTTGAGCACCTGGATGGTCCTGGCAGTAGTAGTAGAGGACACAGGAACGACCTCTAGCCATTTGGAATGGCTATCCACGAGGAGGAGGAAGAATTGCCCCTGAACGGGCCCAGCATAATCAATATGAACACGTGACCAAGGAGTGAGTGTCTCCTCCCACCTATGTACAGGGGCCTGGGGCATTTCTGGCCGTGATTGCTGGCACTCTTGACATCCCTGAACCTGGGCCTCGGTGTCCTTATTGAGACCAGGCCACCATAGATGGCTGCACGCAAGCGCCTTCATCCTCACTATTCCCGGATGTCCCTCATGAAGAGAGAGCAAGACTCTAGTCCTCAATGAGGCCGGAATGAGTACTCTGTTGCCCCACAGGATACACCCTTTAAATGTGGACAATTCGTGCTTCCTGCGCCAGAAACTCTGGAATTCAGCACCAGGACACGAGTCAGGCCATCCTGACAACACACATGTCGGCACGCGTGCAAGCGTGTGATCAGTGGCAGTTTCTGCAGCCACATCCCTAGCATTGAGGGGAGATTCTGGTAAGTCCTGAATGGACAGAATGTGTACAGCTGGAGCAGGGTCTGCCTCTATTTGCTTAAGAGGTAACCTGCTTAGGCCATCTGCGTGGCCCATCTCAGTACCTGGTTTGTGAACCAGTGTGTAATCATATGCTGCTAAGAATATGGACCACCTCAGCATCCTAGGAGATATTATCTGGGGAGTTTGTTTGTTGGTTGTGAACAACCCTAGCAAAGGCTTGTGATCTGTATAGACTGTGAATTTGCGTCCATACAAGAAATCATGGAATTTCTTTATGCCTGAAATTATTGCCAAGGCCTCCCTGTCAATCTGGGCATAATTTCGCTCTGCAGATGAGAGGGTCCTGGAATAATAGGCCACAGGGACCTGTGTTCCATCTTCCTTGAGATGGCTTAGTACTGCTCCTATTCCATAAGGGGAAGCATCACATGCGATGCACACTGGCAATTGCTCATTGAAATGAGCCAGTACAGCATTTGAAGATAATAAGGCTTTGACCTTTGAGAAGGCTTCCTCATGGACCCTTGTCCATGTCCATGGAGCCTGTTTGTCTAAGAGCCTGTGAAGCGGCTCGGCCACAGCAGCTTTGTTTGGAAGAAATGAATGGTAAAAGTTCAAGAGGCCCAAAAAAGCCTGAAGCTCAGTTTTTGACTGGGGACTAGGGGCCATTTGGATGGCCTTGAATTTGGATTCCGCGGGGTGGATGCCATCTGCATCGATGCGGAACCCCAAGAACTCGGTGGATGGCACACCGATCTGACACTTGTCCTGCTGAAGCTTCAGCCCAGCTTGGCGGAAGTTCAACAAGACAGCCCTCAGCCTTTCGGCTAAGTTTCCTGATGATTCTCCTGCAATGAGGATGTCATCAAAATAGGGGCAGACCCCGGGAATCCCTCGGAGCGTTCGCTCCATCACCCCCTGGAATATGCCAGGGGCTACATTTACCCCAAACTGCAGCCTCTTTACTTTGAACGCACCTCTGTGCGTGACTATGGTCTGGGCTTCAGCAGTCGCCTCGTCAAACGGCAATTGTTGATATGCTTGAGCCAAATCAAGCTTAGCGAAGTACTTCCCTCCCTTCAGTGAGGCCAGAATGTGGCTTACCACGGGCACAGGATAAGCATGCTGTTGTAAGGCCTTATTCAGCGTGCACTTGTAGTCTGCGCAGATACGGACTTCCCCATTGGATTTTAAGGGAGTTACTATGGGGGTTTCCCATGGACTAGAATCCACAGGTTCCAGGATGCCCTGTTGGAGCAGTTTGTCCAACTTGGCATCAATCTTACTTTTTAATGCAAAGGGCACCCTCCTAGGCTTGACCCTTATGGGTGTAATGCCTGGATCCAATTTTAATATAATGGGAGGCCCCTTGTACGATCCAAGTTCTGAGCTGAACACATCTGCAAACTCCTTGCAGACGCCCGCAAGACTAGCCGTTTGCAGCTGGTTCAGACTGGTCACCTGGATTCCAAGTGCCTCGAACCAGTTGAGTCCGATAAGACTCGTTCTGTCCCCCTCGACAACGACCACATCCAATGCACCCGTGAAACCCTTTCGCTGTACTCTGACCGTTGCTTCCCCTTTTACTCTTACTCTCATGTTTTGAAAATCAGTAAGGACAAGGTTGGAAGGCCTGAGCGTTACTCGCGAGCCACTCCGGAAGCAAATCTTATTGAATGTGTCCATTGAAATAATAGACAACGCGGAGCCTGTATCCAGCTCCATAGCCAGGGGAACTCCCTGCAACTTCACATCAAGACGGAGCTTCTTCTTGAGGGGCCTATGCGTTCCTGTCTTGAACACCCCCCTCCTAGATGCGCAAAACCCCACCCTGTTTTGGCTGGGGACCTTGGTACCTTTCAGAGGCAATTCTGGGGACCTGTTCTTTGGGCGGCCCATGCAGGCCGATGCAATGTGGCCTTGCCTTCCGCATGCTCGACAGACGGCGGATCGAAACCGGCAGTCGACCCTCCTGTGGCGTCCTCCACAGCCAAAACATCGAGGGGATGCAGGCGGTGGCCCCCTCCGCTCCGGTCGCCATCTCTCCATCGCTGGCTGGATCTTGTCCACCTCGTCCTCCTCAGACTCTTCCCCCGAAGCCTCACGGGCGGCCTCCTGGTGGATCGGGACGGTCACTGGATGACTCTTCGCCGACCGCAAGGCCTTCACGGCGCCGCCGGCTGCTTCTTCTGCTGTGATCTCTCTGAGAGCGTCTTGGAACGTGACATCCGTTCTCGCAAACAGTTTCTGCTGTACTTCGCGGCTTCGCAGCCCGCACACCAGTCTATCTCGGAGCCTTTCCTCCAAGTCTTGAAATGCACAAGGGCGTGCGACCTGTCTCAGGGCCGCGACGAAATCTGCAGCCGATTCGTCTGGCCGTTGGTCCCTCTGTTCGAATTGATGCCTCCACGCAATGATCGAGAGCTTGGGCTCGAAATGCTCTCACAGCATCTTTTTTAAATCGGCATATGCGATTGATTCTAAGGCTGCTGGTGCAACAAGATTCTCCGCTATTTCAAATGTCTCTTGCCTGCACACACAAAGCAAGGTATCCGCTTTCAGGCCGTCTTCCTGGATTTTGTTTACTCGAAAGTAATTTTCAACACGAGCTGCATACGAGCTCCAGCGTTCAGGATGCGCGATGTCAAATTCGCCCAGACGGCCCAGCTTGGACATCTTCAACTAGATGGCCTCGTCCATGCCTCTCGCCGTCAGGAATCAAGAAGGGGTCCGACGAAGCCAAGCCCACCTCCAGCGTATGTATGCTGGCAGGCGGCTGCTCCTCCTGGACGCCGCACTTCTTCCTGGCCTGGGTGAGTAGGCCTACTTCAGTTCTTCGGGATTCCCCACGACAAATCCCACCTTCGTCGCCAATGTTCTGTTCTCAACACAGGCATGGAAACGAGGCAGTTATGCAAAAAGATGTTCTTTATTTGGTACTTGCACTGAACAGAAGCAAAGGAGAAAATGGCAACATGCCCTTTTATACTTCCCCTGCAAGGGGAGGCTCAACCAATGAATGCAGGCCATTCTCCCGCCTCGCGCATGCGCACGAGGCTGGAGACAGCCTGTCTGGGTCCCGGGTAACTTATGGGCTGCCCGGGTCTATACAACTGGTCCCGGGCAAACACGTGGTCTGCCCGGGTCTCTGCAGTTACCCTGCAGGTTGCCTGTGCCTTGCTGATTTACTCAGCAAGGCTCAGGACACAACAGTTTCCACCCATTGTTTTGTGTCACATGGAAAGTCACATGGGAGTGTCACATGGGAAGTACAGAACAGTTCTAGCTGCTGCATTTGCAGTCATTCTAAAAACATTCTGATCTCAGCACACATGATTGGAAGTTGGCTGTACTTTTGATTTACCTCATGTTGTTTTGGGAATAGAGGTTGCGTCCTACTAGCAGAGATACCCGTAACAATGGTTGAGAAACACTGTTACAGAGTGTGGATTTTAGAAACAAAACAATATTTTTTTCTATTGCATAGCAGCTTTTAATTTGCAATTAAACTCTTTTGACTATTAGTTACGCTATGAACTTTTATGAAGACCTTAAAAGACACAGCTTTAGAAGTGGTAATGATTACTAAAATATTAGAACTCCAAAGGAAAAATAGTCATCAAGTAAATATGAGTTAATATTTTTACACCAAAATTTTGGCAGAAAGGGTTGGATTTCATCACTTTTAACTACAACAAAGATTCAGAACTCGTATTTGAGAATTCTAAGACTCTGAGAACTCCAAGCAGAGCACATTCTTCAAATCAGAGTCACCTTAAATGTAAACTGAGAACAAGATGCATGAGAAATAGAATAATATATATACTACATTGAAGAAATATTATAAAAAGTATAAGATTGGTAGCAAGACAAAGAAATTAATGTATACCCTCTTCTTAATCTAGCCATAAGTGTTAGAAGCAGAATATAGGAATAAATGATGAAACAAAGAAAAAAAAGAATGTAAAAAGGAAAAAAGTATATGACAAGGATAACTGTGGAGAGTTAGCTGAATGTGAGGAACCATGGCAGGGCTGGGCAATTAATTTTCCCAAGGGGCCACATGAGAACGGGAATATTGTGGATGGCCAAACCAAATGTAACTGATTTGAAGTCCTCCAATTCAGTCGCTTCAACTCCTCAGGATGCTCCAGGCATTTTGGAGCAAGGAATGTTATCCTGCAAAATGTTTGACCAAAGAAGAAAATCTAAAATAGGCACAAAATTGGGATATTGCTGTACATTGTTAGAAGGGATTTAGCCCTAACCTATAAAAAAGAAAGTGTTTCCTGTTAGATTTGCATATTTTTCATGTGCTTTTGTGGAAGATGGACCCTCATTCTTCCAACAAAATGGCCATTAATTTACCAGGGCATTTTTGGACTTCCCACTTTGATCAAGTCATCCATTTTTTTAAAAATCAATGATAAGTTAAAATAAGAATGTGTACCTCACCAAAGCTGTCGGGTGAATAGTTATTTATTTAATTGTTTTTAAAAAATCAGTCAGAAACTGCTTGTATGAAATGTCTATATCTAATTTATTTTAACTGTTCTCAAATGTTTCAATGAATCTTCACTGTATGAATCATGAATGGATAATTCACCTTTAATTTCATGTTCATTATCAGTGATATAATATCAGTTTTGCTGGGGTACCATGAAGGTTACATGGGAACAATGACAATAAATCTATCATCATTGCATTAAAACCAATATGATTGGGTCCTAATATTCTAGGTTCCAGACAGCAGTGTCATTATTTAGTTTGTATGTTTGTTTAATCACATTTATTTGTTGCTCATCTCATGATTCAAGCAACTCTGAGTAGCTTACAGGAAGATAAAACACACAAGCATCTGACAATTATAAATATAAAACAGATTAAAATTACAAAAATTAAAACAACTAAAATTATTAATTTATTATCCAATACAATACTTATTTGTATTACATTTTACCTGTTTAAGGGCTAGTTTGATTGTCTGTTTAAAAGATACTACACTTCAGTATGGTTGTACCATGGAGGACCACATAATTTATTCAGTGAATACAGTGGGAATTTGACATTTTCTATGGTCTGTTTACATTCATATTCATACACAGTTGAGAGAAACTCAGGGATACCTTTTAATACTTCATACGTTAAACCAGTCTGCAATATAGTAGTTTCTTGTGCCTCACAGGGAACATCAGAGGTGGTATATTGCACAATATGAAGGAATGCTATTCAGAGAACAATCAGAGATCTTAATGGGCCACATATGTCTCTGCAAAGGCTTACTCTTATTGTCTGAGTTATGGAGAATGATTCTTCCTCTCCAATGCCTCTATCAAGGATTGGGGTTTTTTTTTTCCATTCACTGAGATTGCTTGGAAATATCCCTGCAGTTTTCTTGACAAAATGTTTGAGAAGTGGTTTGCCATTGCATCCTTGCTAAACCTCAGAGAATGGGACCAGCCTAAGACCATCCAGCTGGTTGCATGCCCAAGTTAGGAGTAGAACTCATAATCTCCCAATTTCTAGTATGATGCTTTAACCATTACACCAAACTGGCTCTGTATCAGGGATAGAATGGAGTTAAAATTGTAATTCATATTTTCTCAAAGGACTGCCTTTCTTTTATTTCAATTCATCCCTCTTTAAATTGGCCAAGTTTATATTGCCATCTTCATGTAGGACAGTTGGTTTATGATTCAAACATGTCTAGGGCTGTTTTCAAAATTGAAAATCATATATGGGTTTTCTTGTTTTTAATTTTATATTGAATTCAAATATATGTCAAGAAAATAACAGTGTGAAATTAGCAAGCACAATACCTTTTAAAAGTAAAAAATAATACTACTTTCATTGAAATTGTTTTATTTCCATCAGTGACAATAATTTTATGACATTTCTTGATAATCAAGTGCAAGATTGTTGATTCAAAATATAAGAAAGTCAAACTCTATTTTTTAAAAAAAAAAACAGGCTGCAAATCTACACAATAAATTATTATATAGAACTGTAATCAACCATATGTTAGCAATGTACATAACTTTTCATACACATTATGCATATTCTGCCTTCTTCCAAAAACACATAAAATACTAAAAGGCACTCTTGAACTTCTCTTAGCTGTGCATGAATGTTAATGTAGGCAACCATACAAAATAAATAAAAAATGTATGTAAAATCCAAAAAATCACTTTACCAATGAACTAAAAACTGATTTAATGAAAAGCCAGTTTCAACTTTATATCTGAAAATGTTTTAATTCCCACTTTGCATCTTAGAAAAAAGTTAATCATTCTTAATGGTTATGTCAGAGCTTTACTCAAAGGGCTAAGCAAAAAGATCTTGGCAGGTCATAGGCATAAAGTTATTTATTATGTGCAGTGGAATTTAACTTACACAACTTGTTGATGGCATGCTGAGAAAAACCAGAGAGATAAAGTACATAATTATTAAACATAGTACAGGGCTGGAAGTAATACGTCCATTTTACTAGAAATGTAATTGTACTGTACTGGCACAGGAATGAGATTTTATAGAGTAAAATAAATTATAATTTGAGTTTTAAAATATTAGAGCTCAAATAAATATTGTCTCATGCTGGCAATCTACTGAGATGGATCTACAAAAATCTAAATTAGCCTTCCCCATCTTCAAGGTTAAGCAATTAGTTCCAATTGGCTTACAATGGCCAGTTTCAAAACCAGAAAGCACGGGAATATTCTACAAAACTATTTAATCCTGGAAATGCAAAATGTTCTTTGATGTTTTCTACAGTGCTTTATCTCTTCTTTTCTGGTAACAGGTTTGTCTTTTACTAATATTTACAATGTTCTTTATTAGTATCGGAGTTTTTCCTTGTTGAAATGGTTACCTCAGGAAGCAAGTGGTGAATATCTTATTTCAAAGTACTGTATATGGCAGTGGTGGCAAACCTTTTAGAGACTGAGTGCCCAAACTGCAACCCAAAACCCACTTATGCATCGTCGAGTGCCAGGTGGGTATGGCCCATTGGGTGGGTGTGGCCCATTGGGTGGGCATGGCTGCGGTGGTAACAGCAGACTGGGTGGGACTAAAAAGTTCAATCAATCAATTCCAACTTTGCAAGATCTTTTTTTTCCCCGCGAGAAGTTGAAATTGACTGAGCCTTTTTTTTTTTTTTTTGCACACGGCGGCGGAGGCCTAAAGCGAAAAGGTTTTATAAAACCCAGCTGAAGGCCTAGGACTGGGGCGACGGCACACGTGCCCACAGAGAGGGCTCAGAGTGCCGCCTCTGGCACCCGTGCCATAGGTTCGCCACCACTGGTATATGGTAATTTTTATTCTTTGCAGATCAGGAGCAAAAGTAATTATTAAATACTTTGTCAATGATTATTTAACATACTTATCATGTGTATGTAGTTGAACAATCATCTAATATTTCTCTGCTGTTGAAGAATATCCTTGAAAATGTGCTGAAGACCCTTTTATAACCCATTCAGATAATTCATACTGAATTCAATTCCACTTCCACATTCCATTTCTATTTTATTATGAGTTTCATTATCATTACCTTATTGAAACTTACATTATAAAAAATTCTTTTGAGGCTTAAAAGAACTTTCACTGCAGTTCTAGTTTATATTTTTATAAATTGCAGTCCTGTTTGGAAATAAATTATTTATTGATTCTTTGTTTTTAGTGGACAATATTATTCAGTAATTCAATTGTTTTTGACCATAATCCAATGGACATAACATAAAATTTCTATTTTCATGTTATGGTAGATGATTAGATTATTTCGGTATCTTTTCATGACAGAAGAAGCTTTATAAGATCTCCTTTCTTCTCAATTTTATCTTGACAATAACTGAGTAAGGAGAGTAAGATTGAGAAATGGATCAAAGACTTCCACCACCACCAAATTAAAAACTCCATTTTCTCTTGTCTAAAAACAATACCAACAGTATTTAAAAGGAAAGTTTTGATCAGAAAGAAGAATTGGTCTCAAACTATTCTTAGTCTGAAGTATTTCTTTCCCACTTATATGGCAAGTCATGTGTCCTCTTTCTTTCCCCCCTTTGCTCATTTTAAAAGTATATTGAGAAATCAATATTGCAACATTAATTCAAACACAGCGTTACTCCATTTTAGTGAGAAAAAGGAAGGGGAAGCTGTCATTACTATAATGAAGGATGCTATTTAGCTATTCTTTTCCATCTCTAGCACATATCCAGACAGCCAGTGCATCATGAATTCCACCAATCTTTGAGCAGCAAAAAGTATGCAAGCATTAATTTGCACTGTCTGCTCTTTCAGTCCCAAAGCTTTTGTGGCTTCTGAAACTCTGGAGACACTGAATATATTGGAGAACGCTTCATATGGATTAAATCAACAGTTTATTATGATCATATTTTGTTAGAAAAATACAAAATTGATACAGAAGATATTTGGAACAGAGAATTGGAGTAACTATAGTACATTGCTGAAGCGGGCCAGTTTGATGTAGTTTAAGACACCAGACTGAAACCAGGAGACTTTAGTACACACAAAATCAGCTGAGTGAACTTGGACCAAGTCACTCACTCTCAGTCCTGGGAAGCAGGCAGTGGCAAACCACCACCGAAATCTTGCCAAGAAAACTGCAGGCAATCGCCACAAATCAACACTGATTCAAAGGCATTATCCTTCCATCAAATACTGATGGAAAAAAAGGGCTTCAGGTTTTAAGGAATGTTAGAATTATAATTTAAAAACTTGATTAGTTCAACCGCAAAATAATTTTTACCATTATTTGACCCTTTGAAGAAATATTTTTAAAAAGTTAACTGTCATCGTTTCCCTGATGGAAATGTAATAAAGCTGAAGGAACCTTAGTAGTGCATATGTTATGGACATGTCTGCTGTTCACTCCTTACATATTATTATTTGGGCGATCCAGGTTATTGGAAGCAAATTAATAATAAAAAAAAAAGCTTGTTAGCCTTTGAATTGGCTTTCTATTGGAAGAAGGACAATTTTGAGCAATATAATTCTGGGGTCAAACAATTGTTTAAAAATTGGATGATAATTTCCTCTCTAACTTTTAAGAAATCTTCATTAAAGTTAACTATGTGGATTATTTTGTCTCCCATTCCTCCTTTTTCTATTTCTAGTCATACATCCTCCCCTCTGCTCAAGTAACTATGTACATATTCAGAATTTTAAAGAGGACTTTGACTCTCAAAATTCATGTGATAAGAATCTTTGAAATTTCATAAAATGTGGTTGCTTTTAATTTTAGTGCCTGCTCATTAAGACATTTATCACTTTCCTAAAACAAAGGACCATTTTGCAATTTCAAAGAGTGTGCAGCATCAATGGATAATGTCCTGTATGCCTGCCACAGAATTTAAAAGATAAAGCTGACTGTAATAATTTGTAGACTACATGCATGAAAGTTATACACAAGAATGCTTTTTATGTGTTGTTTTATGTTTTCTAAAAACAGTTATCCAGCATAAGATGTATCCTGATATTTGGATCAATGCACACAAAACAGACTGGAGACTAGAAGATAATTTCCCTCTTTTGCCTCAGGTTGATTTTATTCTATTTTTACCTGTGTGAAAAGATGCAGAAAAGATTACCTTTAGTTACAGCTAGAAAACCAAAAGCCCTGTGTGGGAAATACCTTTTCTACAGAGGTAGCGAGCAATCTTCAGCTTGATATGGCCATGAACAGTTATTTTTTAGAAGCTGGAAAACAAATATGTGGCATATTACAGCCTCTTAACTTTATAGCTCAGTGACACTGTCACTTAGTTTATTATTAGTTGCTTAGGTACAATCACCCCAAAACCAACATCAACAAAAACAAGTTTCCTTCCCCAGAGTTAAAATACAAAACATGCAGCAGAAAAGCCCCCATTCACAGCAGAAACTAAGGATGCCTAGGGTTATTGCTATTGCTGGGGTTATTGGTTTATTGATCCATTTCTTTGAAATAAAAGCTTTGCTCCTACAACTTTGTTGTTAGTTTTCAATATTTGTCAGCCTGGATGCTTTGTTCATAAATATCAATCCTTTTTCTCCTTGTTAGCAACAACCCCTATTTCCAAGTCTTAATCTGATATGCCTGCCCTCAAATCTGCTTTGAAATATTTATGTACAGGTAGACCTCTAGTTACAATAGTTCATTTAGTGACCGTTCAAAGTTACAACACTGAAAAAAGTGACTTATGACCATTTTTCATACTTATACAGTAACTGTTGCAGCATCCCCCATAGTCAAGTGATCAAAATTTGGATGCTTTGCAACTAATTCATATTTATGACAGTTGTAGTGTCCTGGGATCATGTGATCACCTTATATGACCTTCTGACAAACAAAGTCAGTGGGGAAGCCAGATTCACTTAACAAACATGTTACTAATGTAACAACTGCAGTGATTCACTTAACAGCTATGGCAAGAAAGGTCATAAAATTGGGCAAAATTCACCTAACAAATGTCTCGTTTAACAACATAAATTTTGGGCTCAATAGTGGTCGTACGTCAAGGACTCCCTGTATTTTTGGTATTTCTCCTTTCAAGAGGCAACCAGCATGCACATTCCTAATAAATTTTATTGAATTCCATGTGATCTGCATTTCTTGCTTTATTTCTGGCCATTCTACTTGCTCACGTCCTAGAGATTCAGGTAGCTCCCATCTGAATCTAGCATCATGTTGCATTAGTAAGTGTTCTTTTAAAAGTCTAGACTTGTTTTGTATCTGGAATTTGGTTGTTGTAATTTTGGCTTCTCATCTTTTTAGTGTGTTCATTCATTTAAAATAGGGATGGCCAACAGGGTGTCCACAGGCTCCATATCCCTTCAGATTGTGGGGTTTGAGGAAACTGCAGGCATAAAATCGATGACAGCTTTTGGATATGTGTCTGTTACTCATATCATTCCTTTAAAAACTCAAACTCCTGTTTTTTCCACTCTGAAGAAAAAATATATTTTCCTTAAAACATGTACAGTTTATATGGATTATCACATAAAATTAGTAAAACAGGACATTCCTGACCATTTAAATGACAAGGCAGGGTCTAGGGAAGAAGAAAAAGAAAACAAAGAGATACCAGAATCAGTATTGTCCTTACAATAGTAAACTGAACAAGAAATAATTCAGGAAGAATGGAATCCTCAGATCATTGGCCTCAAGAACTAAGATACCCAGGCAATTCTCCTCACTGCCCACCTTGCCTTCCAGAAGGCCTTGAAGAGTAGACTCTGCCCACAAGCAGGATGAGGGTAGAGCCCAGCAAAATACTTTGCAGATGTATGGAGAGGGCTGCACCAGGATGCCCTGAAGTGGTACATTTTTGTATATTTTTTAAAATAAATAAATTCTAAGAATATTTATACTTATCTCCTCATTTTAGGCCAAATGTATTTTGTTTTATCAATAATCAAAAGGACTACTGTATATGTAGAAACTCTTCTACTCAAGATGCATCACACTGTTATTTGAAATGAATTATAGGAGAAAAGTCCGCAGTTTTCTTTAAGGGCTTCGCCTTGGACATTCAAATGAGATGGCCCTAAAAACTAATGATTCAGCAATGGCAGTGATGGGAGAAAGAGAGCTGAGAAATGAAGGGCGAACTGAAATTCTGCAGAAATCAAAGGACAGCAGAAGCATTGGTGAGGAAGATGGAGAAGGAATAGTATTAGCCCAAGAGGTTTTGAGGATTCTGAGGTTTGCGTACAAGCCCAAAGTGTCAATAATTTTTCCAGAGCATTAGTCCAACAGCACTGACAAAAAGCTCCAAATACAGGCATTTAAAGGGTGGCTAAGGGCCCCAACCATCATTATTCCTTGAGATCCAGGGCTCTGGAAGCTTCAAAAGGTAGGTCTGAGGATAAAGGGATTCTGGCCTACCAGAATCCTGACATCCCATCTGACTACAGAACTGAGCATCAGGCTGCACTTTCCATCACAGTGCATGGCAGGTGACTTTGGGACAGACAAGCCGGCTGGGAAATCAGTATTGGATACAACAGGTAATGCATAGACAATAGCTTCTACATTTTAGGCTACTAGTTAGGAAACATGATGAGTTTGTAAGAAATAAGACAGAGTGGCATAAAAAAATGAATAAGCCCAGATATTGGAAAAGATTGAAATATTGGCAACTATCTGGATTTCTCAAAATTTGATGACGCTTGGTTTCTTTCCTATAGTTTTTTTTTGCTATTCCCAAAAAATGAGTCTACCATATTAACTCCCAATTCTCTTTAAAATTATTTCTGATTATGTTTAGTATATAATATAAATAGATATTATCTTTTTACTTATTAAAAGCCTTTTATGGTAACAGTGTAAATTGTAATTTTTGGTATGTTTATGAATAGTAGCATTCAGTTTTCTGGACCTTTGGTGACACCATGGTCTTTAACCTCTCTCTTCAACGTCTATTTTATTCTGCAAACATATTATTTAGAAATGAGTAACATTTGGCTTTTCTTGATATTCTGACAGTGCAGGTGCTGATACAGAAGTAAAAATAGAACTGCCTGTACTGATCCCTTCACCTTTAATTTCTTTCAAATGGCAGGGAAACAAGAGGAACGCTAAAATCTGAAAGATTAATTCAAGATAGCAAAAACTGTAAAATGCAGAGGACTTTCTAAAACCACAGGAATATGAAATCAAGCCTACTGATTTTCTTTGGATACTTTCTCTTAAAGCAAAGTGAAGTATTTTTCACATGACAGACTTTTTGGTGTTTGTGATTCATTATCCAGCCTCAAAAATCAGTAAAAATAGGACTTAATAGGAATTTAAAAAAAAAATGTGGATGGTATCTTTATCCTTAAATAAATATCAGAAGCCCAATCATTTTTCCTTGAACAAAACTGGAATTCTGCCGTGTCTTTTTTATAGGAAAACACATTATGAAAATGACACAAAA
Organism: Azemiops feae; assembly: GCA_023970755.1. Lineage (NCBI taxonomy): Eukaryota > Metazoa > Chordata > Lepidosauria > Squamata > Viperidae > Azemiops > Azemiops feae. The sequence goes on from JALGBA010004234.1 coordinate 2,462,775, forward strand.
TTACAATCTTTATTAAAGCTAGTGAAACATTAAATTCAGCTACATGAAATAAAAACATAGGTAAATGCTGACTCTGTAAACCACTGAGAGAGGGCTATAAAGCACTGTGAAGCGGTATATAAGTTTAAGTGCTATTGCTAAATAAGGTTTGACTTTTAAATATTTCCTTTGCCAATCTTTGATAATTCAGTTATTTTTCTGTTTTACTTAAATATATTAATGTATTTTCTTTTTCTTGACTGAAGTCAGTGAACCGCAGTTATTATTATGCTCATAACAAGCATATCACAGTATGGTATATATAATGTCAAACCAAAATAATATCAGAGTTCTAAAAGAAGTAAAATATTATTCAGCATAAAGTATCAACATTGTTCTAGTTTCATATTTGCTTTCTTTTCCTTTTTAAAAACACTTTTAGCAGACATGGATTGATCCATATGCTGATGCTGCATAATAAAGGAGAGCATTGGTCGCACTTGCTGATGATCTTTGGTGAGAGCACAATTGAGGTAGTGCAACCATCCTCGCCCTCCTTGATCTTTCAGCAGCTTTTGATACCACTGACTATGATGTCCTTTGAGGTTGGCTACAGCCACGCCTGGGTGACACAGTTTTGTGCTGTTTCAGCTCCTTTCTCCAAGGCCATTCTCAATGGATGTTAATAGGGAGTGAGAGGTCCAGCCCTCCGCTGCTATCTTGTGGCATGCCACAGGGCTCAGTTCTCTCTCCACTCCTTTTTAACATCTACATGAAGCCGCCGGGTGAGATCATAAGTCTCCATGGGATGATGTATCTGCAGTATGCTGATTATACCCAACTCTACATTTCTATTTCTGGTGGACCCAAGTTGCTGCCCTCTTGTGGTGTCTGGAGGCTATAGGGGCCTGAATGGAGGACAATAAGCTTCGACTGAACTCTGGCAAGACCAAATGGCATTGGGAGCATAGGCCCTAAGATCCAGGACTTTGTCATCTTTGACTCTGGAGGGGGCAACACCTACCCCAGACAGATCTTGTCTGCAACTTGGGGATTTTCCCGGACTCACGATTCCTGCTTAAAGAGCAGGTGGCAGTCACGGCTAGGAGAGTCTTTGCACAACGTTGGGTTGTGCACCCATTGCAGCCTTTCCTGGATCAGGAGTTCCTGTGCTCAGTCATTCAGGCCCTGGTCATCTCATGGTTGGACTATTGTAAATGGGGCTACCCTTGAATAGTATTCAGAAGCTACAGCTGATGCAGAGTGCAGAGCGTAGCGGCATGGGCATTTTGGGGGGCTTGAAGAACAGCCCATATAACACCACTGCTCCATAAGCTGCATTGTCTGCCAGTCTGCTGGGTGCAATTCAAAGTGTTGGTAATTACCTTTAAAGCCCTTCATGGCAGGGGTCCAGGCTATTTGAGGGATCGTCTCATACCACTGGGATTAGGTCGTCCCACCTATGCCGGCAGGGAGGCATACTGTGGGCCCTGCAGCCTGATTATTCCAGCTAGCACGGTCCAGGAGAAGCACCTTCTCTGCCATTGAACCTGCCCTTTGGAACATCTTGCCCCCGATGTGAGGTCAGCCCAACTCTCCTGACCTTTCATAAAACGCTAAAAACCAGGCTCTGCCAGTTAACTTGAGGCCTCAATGGGGGAGTATCACAGTGGAGGTGATTGATCGATCAACCACAGATTCCACCCTCCATCCTGCCCCCACCCTCCCCATATGTAATTGAATCTTAGTGTTTGCTGATATTAATTTATTTATGTTTTTAATATATGCATATATTTATCTTTTATGATTGTAAGTTACCCAGAGTTATCCAGTGGTAAGATGGGCAGTCAATACATTTTATAAATGAATAATATATCTTTTATGTTATTTGAAAACTCTTAAATTAATATGTTTGAATTAAATGGTCATAGAAAAAAAATCTGTAGCCATAAGCCTTTCACTGCCCTTGATGATATTAATTATGAAACAGAAATAGACTAGTCTGTCATTTAGTCCCACAGATACTGTCTCTATTCTGGAGATCAGTTGGCTGGAACATTATGCCTAATGAGTGCATATTATTTTGCCTACTCGCAAACTTTGAAAAATTGTTTAGTGAAGTCCTTGAGAGTTCAATCTAGCCTGTAAAACCACAACTGATTGTGAAATAATTGCCTCTTGCAGTTTAGTTTCAATATGGGAGGCTCCCTCCCACTTTTTTTCTAGTTTTGTCTTTTATGACAGGAAAAGCTTGACTCAAAAGAGTTTTGAAATGGCAGCTGTTTACATTCTGAATTAGGAGTAGAATAGAGCTGGAAAGGACCTTGGAGGTCTTCGAGTCCAATACCCTGCTTAAGCAGGAGAACCTACCATCTCAGACAAGTGACTGTCCAGTCTCTTCTTAAAAACCTCCAGTGATGGAGTGCCCACAATTTCTGAAGGCAAGCTGTTCCACTGGTTAATTATCCTCACTGTCAGGAAGTTTCTCCTTAATTCCAGGTTGCTTCTCTCTTTGGTCAGTTTCCAACCATTGTTTCTCGTCCTTCCCTCTGGTGCTTTGGAGAATAGTTTGATGCCCTCTTCTTTGTGGCAGCCCCTCAAAAACTGGAATACTGCTATCCTGCCTCCTCTATTTCTTCTTTTCTTTAGACTAGCCAAACCCAAGTCCCGTAGCCGTTCTTCATATGTTTTAGTCACCAGGCCTTTTATCACGTTAGTTGCTCTTCTCTGAATTTTTTCCAAACTCTCAACATCTTTTTTGTGATATGGTGTCCAAAATTGGCTGCAGTATTCCAGGTGTGGTCTTACTAGGGTTTTATAAAGCGGTACTAATACTTCGCGTGTTCTATGCCTCTGTTTATACAACCCAGGATTGTATTAGCTTTTTTGATTGCTGCTGAACACTGCTGGCTCATAGTTAAGTGATCGTCCACTAGGACTCCAAAGTCCCTCTCACAGTTACTGTTTTTGAGCTAGGTCTCGCCCAATCTGTATTTGTTCCTTTGGTTTTTCCTGCCTAAGTGTAAGACTTTGCTTTTCTCCACATTGAAACTCATTTTGTTGGATAGGGCCCATTGTTCAAGTTTGTCAAGATCTTTTTGAATCCTGAGTTTGTCTTCTGGGGTGTTGGCTACTCCTGCCAGCTTGGTGTCATCTGCAAATTTGATGAGTTCTCCTTCAATTCCCTCGTCTAAGTCATTGATGAAGATATTGAAGAGTACTGGGCCTAAGACGGAACCTTGTGGTACCCCATTGCTTACTTCTGTCCATGTGGATGTAGTGCCATTGAGGACTACTTGTTGAGTACGCTTTGCCAGCCAGCTACAGATCCATCTGGTGGTGAGGTTGTCTATTCCATCTTTTTCTAGCTTACCAAGAAGTAGGTTGTGGTCTACCTTATCAAATGCCTTACTGAAGTCTAAGTATACTATGTCCACAGTATTTCTCTGGTCTATTAGTTTAGTTACTTTATCGCAGAATGAAATAAGATTGGTCTGACATGATCTGTTTTTGACAAACCCATGCTGGCTACTAGTTATAACTTTGTTTGTTTCTAGTTGTTCGCTGATCTGCTTTTTGATTATCTTTTCCAGGATCTTCCCAGGTATTGATGTTAGACTGATTGGTCTGTAGTTTCCTGGGTCCATTTTTCCCCCCTTTCTTGAAGATGGGAACCACATCAGCCCTTTTCCAGTCCTCAGGTATTTCCCCGGTGCTCCAGGATTTTTGAAAGATGTGGTACAATGGTTCTGAGATAACATCTTCCAGACCCTTCAGTAGTCTGAGATGTAATCTGTTGGGTCCTGGTGATTTATATTCGTCAAGGTCGGATAGACGTTCTCTTACCATTTTCTTGCTTATTTTTATTTTTGTTTCTAGTTTGTCTTTTGCAGTGGTTTTTTTGGTATGTTGGGCTATAGTTTCTTTTTGTGTGAAGACTGATGCAAAGTATGAGTTAAGCAGTTCTGCTTTCTCCCTGTTGCCTGTTATTTCCTTGCCATCTTTTCTCTTTAGTGGGCCTACAGTTTCCTTGAATTTTTGTTGTTGTTAATATATTGGAAGAAACTTTTTTTATTATCCTTGATTTCTGTTGCAAGTCTTTGTTCGTTCTGAGCCTTTGCTTTCCTGACTTCATCTTTGCATGTTCTAACTGTCTGCTGATAATCGCCCTTAGTTATGTGACCCTCTTTCCATTTTTTGTATTTGTCCTTTTTGTCTTTCAGTTTGTCAGAAATCTTTGTGCAGCCATGCTGGTTTCTTCTTGAATTTCTTGTTTTTCTTTTTCAGTGGTATTGTGCTGGACTGGGCTTTTATGATTGCATTTTTCAGGGTTTCCCATGCTTCTTGGATTGTTTTCCCCTTTAGGATTTTCATCCATGGGATCTTTCCTAGGTTCTCTCTGAGTTTGTTAAAGTCAGCTCTTTTGAAGTTTAAGACCCTGGTTGGATTGTTTTCTGTTGCTAGTGTTTGTGTTATATTAAATTAATAAGTTGTCTTGTTGGCCACTAACTAAAGAATAGATCTTATTCTTCCTGGTACATCCAAATTGTTCAGAACACTGGTTGCTGCAATAAGATGTATTTGAAATGTTGGATTCAATCTGCCATTACAGATGCCTCCTCTGCTTACTAGACAGAAAGTAAAGTTTTATTATCTAGAGCATGTAGATGATTGGGGGGGTGGATACATAATTCTAGAATACGCATATACCTTCCTTTTTAAAAAACAAAAGCTCTCTCATTTCAGTGCTTCTATTCTTCTGGTTAAATGTTCTTGCTATTGAATTAATTAATAGGTCACCCAATTCCTAAATATTTCTGGGCAGCTTACAACTAAACAAAAAAATACAACGTATGAAAAACTGTGCAATCCCACTGATTGGATGTGATCTTTCCCCAAACATACACTCAGTAATAGGATTTCACATAGATCATTATGATTAACTAGTCATTTGTTGCTTATATGCCACGTAGTATATAAGATGGCTTCTCTTAAACAAAAATGTTTAAGCAAAGCATGTTAAGCATGTTTAAACAAAAATATTAAGAGAAGCTGTCTTATAATTTCCATTTCTTTTAATTCCCTCTTTAAATTTTATTTGTACTGAGCATGACTTGGTAAATCATCAAAATCAATATTTCTGTAATAAAAATTTTCTTATTAATCTTGAATGAATATAAATCTGATTACATTCACATTCAGTTTCTGAGTGTGGACAGGAGGGAATCTGTTATGGATCAGAGGAACTAATTATTGGTGCTTATATAGACTAAATGAAGCTCATGCATTATTAAATCTTAATGACATCCTTGACAAATGACATCCTTCAGCACAATTTGGCTTGCATTCAGAGGACCCAAGTAGCTGAGACTTCCATTAATTTGTTCACCTTGTATTGTATTTCCTTTCTGTGGTGATGCCTTGCTCTAAGATACAATGGCTTTGTGATGACCCAGGGCACAGCACAGAGGTAATGCAGTCAGCTGGCAATTCAAACCGCCCTTTAATTGCTCCAAATTTTCCCCAAATGCTCCCACGTTTCTGGCAAGCCCCAGAACAAAGTAAGACACACACACCTTCAGCCACCTCTGGCTGCAAGTAGTTTCACATACAGTCAGATTAGAAGAGTAATTTACTCGAGGCCATGTAGATAACAAGGAATGAAACATACATCCAAAATCTAACGAGTCTGTGGAAATACAAGCTTGCCTGAGCAGTTTCAGAAGAGAAGCCAAAATACAATCCGAGGTCTTTGAACACCCAATCAAATTTGTCAGTCAGTCCAATGATCAGTTTCAGGGTTTCCAAGCAGAAATCACAACACAGAACAAGAGATCAGAGAGTTGTTTCCAAGATCAGCAACAGCACACAAAACTCCAAGGAATCAGCGTTTGTTCCCAACAAATGCCTCTCCCCACAGCATCTCCTTAAGTCTCAGTCTCCAGGTGTGCCTTGTGGAGAGGGGCGGGGTGCTCTCTTCCTGAGTAGTTGAGCCTGCCTGATTGTTTCCTCCTTCTCTTCACTCTCCATGCTCTACGATCAGGAGGGGGTGGCCCTTGCTCATCGCCTGAACTCTGTCTCTCATGTTCATCCTGTCCCAATTCTGAAAGGCCCTGGCCTGCCTCGGCCTGCTCTTCCCCACATTCCTCTGAAGCCACAGACAGTTCTCCCTCGACCTCCATAGGGTCCCATTCCAGCTCATTTTCCTCATCAGATTCAGGCTCAGAGGGAGGCATGACAGGCCTTCAAACTGAGTTCAGTATTTTGCTTCTGGACAAAATCATGTTTTTGTGAGATATTTAGAGATCTTGTTTCCACAATAAGGTGAATAGCATGGAAAGGATTGTTTTGAAAAGGATTAAAATTCTGGGTAGTTGTTGTTCAATGTTAGCAAACACACACACATATATGTCTGCAGTGCTTTTTTTGTAAGAAAAGAGGTGCCGGAACTCACATCTTGTTAATTTTTTATTTACCTTTTGCACGTAGTCAATCACTGTACACACACCCACACACGTCAGTGGTGTAACAAACATAACGGTCGCTGCCCGCAGTAAGCACTTAGTGCGCAACCACACGACCAATCACAAGCTGAGAAGTGCCACAAGCCGAGCAGCCGGACAAAGTATGCATGCATCGGACTCGACACACAAGCAGCCCGCATGCACCGTTTTAATGATTTTGCCGCCAACCTGCTATGCTCGACAGGGCAATTCAAGTCCACGTGGACCAAACATCAAATTTTCAAAAGTTACTTTTAAAACCTGGAAAATCCATTAAAAAAAGGTGCCGGAACGGAGTTCCAGTGAGTTCTATGACAAAAAAACACTGTATGTGTGTGTGTGTGTGTGTGTGTGTGTGTGTGTGTGTGTGTATGTATTTGCTAACATTATTGAAAGGAGATATATATACTGAGGAATATGATGTATTCCTCTCTTCTTAAGAAGAAAGTTGTTTTTACAGATAACAGATTATCTCTTATAATTCATGAATTTTTTTCAGTCTGACTAACAGTCTTAATACAGCCTTTGCACGGAGTCATACTTTAAAGTGATGATGGTTAGGTCATCTTCTATGTCATTAAACTATTGGGTCATATGAATTTTGTTTTTAAATTTTCAGCTTTGATTCCTCTTTCAATTTTTTTTTCTTTTGTATGAAAACTGGGCAGAACGTTTTGCAAAGTAAGGGAGTTTGCAGTGAATTGATTCATTTTAAACATCAAGCATATCTTACAATTGCAAGGGATTTCCATATTTATAGTTATAATAATTGTTTATTTTGCAGTCGCAGACCAAAATACAAGTGCAACAAAAGAAAACACAGAAAAATATCACAAACAATTAAACACCAGAAGCCTTGGCTAAGGAGGAATTACAACGTTCTCCTCTGGTAGCCATATTTATAGTTGTCTATATTAAAAAGATATGGATTGGAAATTTTGAGTAGCATATTATCAGGGTTCTTCACCATTAATTTCTGTAATGTGAAACATGTGATAGAGATCTGCCTGCAAACATCTGGATGACCAGTAGATGGAAGCCTATATAATTTTGCTGCCATGTAACTCATTTGCCTTTCCAGAGCTCAAATGTGATAACCTTAATTTAGAGGTTCTCTGTAAAAAAGCACACTCTGTAAGGATATAATGTTTTTCTCCCTTTCAAAGCAGATGCTTCTTCTTCTTTGATGACATAATATATCAAAGCAATTTAATTCCGTGCCACCATATTTTCTTTAAAACAGTGGGATTCTTGGTGCTCTCTGAGCTTGGTGGTTTTCTTGCAGACATTTCATTATTCAGCTAGGTAACATCACCAGTGCTAGTTTTAGAAATATTTCTCTCTTTAAAAAACATGAAGGATCAGAATATATCAATGTTATTTTTCTTGTGATTACTGAAAAATTACAGGTTTTTTTTTTACAATACAAGCATTTACATAGAACTAAATGTAAGCTTATTGAACAACTCCACAGCAAAGAGAAGATTTAAATTCCTTAAATTTAACATATTATTCTGGCTTTCCTCAGAATAATATGGCTTTTATTCTGGTTTCCCCAACTGAGGAACTATAGATGAGCTGAACTATTACAACCTATATCAGTGATGGCGAACCTTTTAGAGACCGAGTGCCCAAACTGCAATCCAAAAGCCACTTATGTATCGTCGGGTGCCAGGTGGGCGTGGCCCATTGGGTGGGTGTGGCTGCAGTGGTAACGGCAGACTGGGTGGGACTAAAAAGTTCAATCAATCAATTCCAACTTTGCGAGATCTTTTTTTCCCCGTGAGAAGTTGAAATTGATTGATTGATTGAACCTTTTTTTTTTTGCACACGGCAGCGGAGGCCTAAAGCGAAAAGGTTTTATAAAACCCAGCTGAAGGCCTAGGACTGGGGCGACAGCGCGCGTGCCCACAGAGAGAGCTCTGCGTGCCACCTGTGGCACCCGTGCCATAGGTTCGCCACCATGGACCTATATCATCCTTAGCCAGCAAGGAAGGCTGTTTTTTGGGTATCCATGGTAGCGTATGGCATGCATGTATATCAAAATCTGCAGCATGGCAGACAGGCTTTTGATCATAACACCAGATCTTCAGATGTTGATGCCATTGAATCTGCTTCATCTGTTTTATTACATTCATTCTTATAAAGTTAAATACAAATATAAATTCGCTCAGGAAGATAACTCTTGTGGTAGGCAAGCTGCACAGTCACATGGTAAAGCAATCTAGCCTTTCTTTGTAGAATGTCAGATTGTCAATGAGTGAAATGGATACTTCTGTTTGCAATTTCATCGACAAATATTCATTTCCCCAGTTTGCATTATAGTTTAATCAACAGAATAACATATTCTGTCCAGTGTGATGGAAAAAAATGATTGTCTTTTTAAAGATGACAGCTGCTGTTATACTTTTGGAAACACGTGTACTGGCAACAAATGATTCGTTTTGCTTGAAAACACCTCAGGTTTGCTGAGTTCTTTTATTTGTTTAACACACTTTAATCAATAGAACTAACCTGTTCACACAGCACACTTTGATTGTCAGGGAATGTCATACTGGAAGAATCCAGGTTCATGTGTAAGAGGCTGTTTTTGCTTGCTACTTTTTGTGAATACTTTAGCCATCCCTACTAGCAGAACAGAGCTAATCAACAGTATACACAACTGCCCTATTGTACTCGGACAGTACAATAAACAGAATTTCTCCATAATTCTAGATTAAGTCTGAACATGGACATATTGCAGTCCTACCTTTTCCTGTCATTACATAGGGTGATTTGTGGTTGCTTTCTGTTACTAATATAAAATCCAGCTTCCCAGACCTCTATGAATGATTACTGAGCCAGGTCTAATCGCATGCAGCCTTTCCCAATCTGACACCTTTCCACATGTTTTTACTTCAGTTTTCATAATTCCCAGACCACATGACCTTCTGGAACTGCTATCCTTCTATATGGGTAGTATGCCAGGTTTTGGAAGGCTGTCCTAGTGGAATGTAGATAGAGCTAAGCGAACCTCAGACATTCTGCAGTAATTTGGACAATAATGAACTCCCAGGAATCTTGTGTGGCTGGAATCCAGCAGCCATATGATGCTTCATTATGGTTTAAGATAAGATTTCAAGAAAACCCCTGATACAAGTTTGGTAAAGTTTACCATTCCTTTATTTTTGAAATAGCCTCAAGGACTATAGTTTTTTCCTTCTCATAAACTTGTAAATATTTCAAAGGGCCTGAGAAATTATCTCTGTTCTAAGAAAGTCAGAAGTATTCAGTAGTTACAGTTGTGCAAAATATATTTTGTTACTACATAAGTAAACATTGGAGCAGACTCATTCACACTTGTTTAATTCTAACAGACACGAATCACCTTGTTTGCTTCAGAGTCCACAAAGTTTTCCATAGAAAGAGTGTCTGATTACAGACTTTTTCAAACTTTATGAATTTATGACAGGAAATCGAACAAGCCAACATCCAAAAATGTCAGCCTGCATTTCATCTAGTTACAATGATGTGGTTTTTTTTTTTTTTTTTTTAAATCATTTAGTAGCCTTTGCCAGGTAGTCTCACTATAGTTATGTTTTTTTCCCCAATTCACAACTTTAAACAAATTATCTGTGTTCAGCTTTCTGGATTTCTCTTAAAGGTTTTCAGTACACTACTAAGTGATACTATGTGAAATTAATCAAATATGTCTAGATCTTTGTCTTTGTGAGCCAATATGTAACTGAAACCATTTGCCTTTGCAGTAATAACGTACAGATGCATAACAGTTTTGGGAAATGCTTCCTTGTGATAACTTTGGCTCTTGTCCTATAAGCTACTGAGTATCATAAAAACACTACTCAGCCTGTCTATGCTCTCTCTGAATATATAGCATGTTATTATGAAGAGCATTTGCATGTCCATTTGAGCTGAATCTAAGGGCACTCTTTATCATATTGCAGCAACATGCCAAGAAAATTATTGAGTGCACATTGGATATGGTCAAAGCAACTAGATCAGGGGTCCTCAACCTTGGCAACTTTAAGACTTGTGGACTTCAACTAGATAGGTGAGATGTAAGTTTTTGTTTAGAGTTTTTGTTTAGATGTATCCAGATGATCAAGAGTCTGGGGAAGAAAAGGGGAGAATAGCCCATAGGATAAATGCCTGAGGTTAAGTAAGCATACAAGGGCCGGCTCCCATTTCAGAATTTTCTATTTATTCAGTTGCCAGCTGAGGTGTGGACACTTGGGTAATGTGAGAATTACTGATGGATTCTGTCTTTCTTCTTCCACTCAGATCTAGTCGTGTAAGAGGATAATCTCTAGTGGGGCTATAATTTTTCTTTTCCTTGTAACTCCCATCTATTGTTTTTGAATATTCAACAATTGACTCAAATGGGGGTAAAAGCATGCTAAATTTATTAAAATCCCCTTCCCCTAGTTCAAATACTGCCAGGAATGCAGCTGTGTAGGATAAGGGTGTAACAGATAATTGGTTGTGGTGAAAAGAGAGCTCTGGCAAAGAGACAGAAGTTTGGCACAGCATCCTTATTTAAACTTGCTTTCACCTTTTTTTATATTTTTAGTTCTCATTATCCCACTTTCCTGATGAAGATTGACCAAAAAGAATTTGGTAAAGTTCCTGTTTTCTCAGGAGATGGTTGACAAGTTTGTAGAGCAGAATTTCCTATATGTTTATCACATTTGTGAATAAATAATAATGTATACAAATAGTCTTTGATTTACAGCAGTTCGTTTAGTGACTGTTCAAAGTTACAACAGCACTGAAAAAAGCACTTATGACCGTTTTTCATACTTACAACTGTTGCAGCATCCCACGGTCATGCGATCAAAATTCAGATACTTGGCAACTGACTCACAGTTATGACGGTTGCAGTGTCTCAGAATCATGTAATCACTTTTTGCCACTTTCTGACAAGCAAAATCAATGGGGAGGCCAGGTTCACTTAACAACTACACTACCAACTTAACAACTGCAGTGATTCACTTAACAATTGTGGCAAGAAAGATCATAAAATGGGGCAAAATTCACTTAAAAACTGTCTCAATCAGCAACAAAAAATTGAATATGTTAAAATCACTTTTTGAGGATCATACAGAAAGTGTATAAATAATTAGTTCTTATTTAAAAAGCACAAAGGCTGCAGAGATGATTACTTACAGATAATTACTTGGAACAGCTTGATTGAGCTCAGCAAGAATTAATGTTGCATTAATGTATGCTACAATGTAAAAAAGGTGTTGAGACTCTAGAAAGATTGCAGAGAAGAGCAATAAAGATGATCAGGGGACTGGAGGCTAAAACATATAAGGAACGGTTGCTGGAATTGGGTATGTCTAGTTTAATGAAAAGAAGGACTGGGTGTGACATGATAGACAGTGTTCCAATATCTCAGGGGCTGCCACAAAGAAGAGGGAGTCAAGCTATTCTCCAAAGCACCTGACGGCAGGACAAGAAGCACTGGATGGAATACTAATCAAGGAGAGAAGCAACCTAGAACTAAGGAGAAATTTCCTGACAGTTTGAACAATTAATCAGTGGAACAACTTGCTTCCAGAAGTTGTGGATGCTCCAATACTGGAAGTTTTTAAAAAGAGATTGGACAACCATTTGTCTGAAGTGGTATAGGGCTTCCTGCCTGAGTAGGGAGTTGGACTAGAAGACTTCCATGGTCCCTTCCAAATCTGTTATTCTGCTAAACATGCATAATTGTTGGATTGTAATGCAAGTTTTTTAAACATCTTGAATAACGTGGTTTGAGTGCTTCTGCAGCTTTTTTGCATATGTAAATGTGAAGGATTAAGAAAGAAGGTAATTGCTTTGTATTTTTTTTATCTCTTTGGTGCGTTTTGAAATATGCAGCATATAAATATGTTAAATAAATAAATTTATTTCAGCGACCATATATCTGCACAATGACTTTTTTTAAAAAAATAATAATCCCAAATTTGTAGAAACTGCAAGACTAAGCATATTGATCTAAGAACTGACAACCCATGTAAGCAAGGAAAAGGATATGAATCAATTATTTCGATGTAGTCTGTGTATTTTCTTTTTTTTCCTCTTAGATCCTTAAGAAGCTTAATTTACCAAGATTCATTGCAGATAAAATCAGTTGCTCTCTATGGAATTCAGTTAAGTTGTAGAATTTTAACCTAGAACACTGAAAATACACTGCATCCATATGAACAATACAGTGTGTTCCCCTATATCAGATAGTGAGCTGACATGAAGGAAGGAAGATATGAAGACTGGCGATGTGAAGACCTGGTAGTTCCTTACAATGTATGGGGGTTTCCACCCAGGTGCAACTCCCAGAGAATGTACACCAGCTGGAAAGAGGGTAGATGGGATCTAGCGAGTGTTAAAGCCATTTTCTTGGATGAAACTCAGAGCATTATATTTGTAAGATGGCATCCAAAAACCAGCTGCTGAGCAAATGCCTGAGGTAGCAGCAGGCATGGGAGGAAAATCAAGCAGAAGAGCCATGAAAGACAAGACGCTGCATGGGATGTAAAATCAAAGATAGGTGAGATGGAAAATACTGGGAAATCTTTTCCCTTTCTGTGTACTAGTTGGGCAAGATTGGAGTTGATGTCCAACTAATTTAGAAGGTACCAGGCTAGAGAAAGGTATAATAATGATTCAACTTAGCATGTTAGCTTTTTACATTGATTTGATTTTACATGCCTACCAGTCGCACAACCACTTATAAACAACCACATCCATATTTTAGAGACAATCCGTCTCTAGCCTTTCCATTTTTCAGTATTCTCACAGCATTCAGAGTTTGAACTACTGTGGAGATAAGAGGTACTTACAGATATATATTATACTGTATCTGTCTAACAAAATGAAATTCAATTTCAAAAAGAGACTGGACATCCAGTTCTCTGAAATGGTGTAGGGTCTCCTGCTAGAGCAGGGGGTTGGACTAGATCAGGGGTATCAAACTGCTGGCCCAGGGGCCGGATGCGTCATCCAGAAGCCGCGCCCACCCCATTGCCGGCAATGGCAAAACCGTCCCGATATGTTGCGCGACGTCACGTGACGTCGCAAGTTTGACACCCCTGGACTAGATGATCTCCAAGCTCCCTTCCAACTCTGTTATTTTGTTCTGTTACATACAATACAAATACACAAACTATAGAAAGTTACATGTAGTGTACTGGCAGATGCTCAGGATTTCATTTAATCTCCCCCCTCCCACTTTGCTAAAGTGCTTTATGATTCCTTCTATTTCTTTCTTCTTACTTAAAGAGAGAGGAGAGAGAGAGAGAGAGAGAGAGAGAGAGAGAGAGAACACTAGTTTGATGAAGTGATTACGTTAAATATTTTGATTACTGTCACAGACTAGTACAAAAACCATGTATAATAAATTTTACCCTGCATAATAAAATTTGCAGATAATAATCTTAGCTATAAGATGTGACTAGACAAAACACTATAAAAAGAATTAAAATTAGACCTGATTTCATGTAAAGATGATATAAATGCAATTACACAAAAATGAAGTCTCCAACTCTATAGAAAATAGTGATAAAAATATAGACTAGCAAAAAAGCCACTGTTAGCTCAGATAAATTTTGCAAATTGCAAAAAGTAATCAGATTGCTGCAAGGCAAAAAGAGAAAATATTGAAACTAATAATACAGCTAGCAGATAACAGTAATACTAATTAGTATGCTCTATTTGTTACTGAAGATAAAGCAAATCTGAATGCTCAGGAAATTAACAAAGAAAGTAGAGATACAATGTCTTGAATATTATTATGCATCAAATAGTACAAAAGAAAATAAGCTAGGATTTCAGTATGTCTAGTCCCGTATGGATCTTCATAAGGATACAGTTAATCCTCAACTTACGACCACAATTGAGCCCAACATTTATGTTGCTAAGCAAGACAGTTGTTAAGTGAGTTTTGGCCCATTTTACGACTTTTCTTGCTACAGTTATTAAGTGAATCACTGCAGTTGTTGAGTTAATAACACGTTTGTTAAGTGAATCTGGCTTCCCTACCGAGTTTTCTTGTCAGAAGTTTGCAAAAGGGGATCACATGACCCCAGGACACTGCAACCATCATAAATATGAGTCAGTTGCCAAGCATCTGAATTTTGATCATGTATCTGTAGGGATGCTACACCGGTCGTAAGTGTGAAAAATGGTCATAAGTCACTTTTTTCAGTGCCATTGTAACTTTGAACATTCACAAAACGAACTGTTGTAAGTCGAGGACTATCTGTATTTACTTTCAAATTCAGCGGTTGGTAATGGTTTAAAATGGGCTAGCATCATCCTTCTGTATTTTGAGATTTTTAGCTGGCTAGAAATGTACTCTCATTTTTGGGAGGACTGGTTGTGTAAAGCATATTAAAATAAACAAGAGTTTGATTACTGCTATTAAATGAGTAATAGACAACATCTTTCTCTGATCCTAGAGGTCTCAGCTGGACTTCTTCAACCTTTTCTGTATCAAGCTAATAATGAGATTGACCTTTCCCTTCCTGATGCACTTATGTTGTTTGACTCAAGTAGCTGAGTGGTTTCTGTGTGTGTGTATTCTCCAGTGGAATTTTTTTCTGACTAAAACAAATCAGAAATACTTTCAAACTTGGCATAGTATTAGCACAAATAGCTTTCCAGATTTATTTATTTTTAATCACCCCGTCACAGTGATGTTACTTTCTTTTTCATCATCTGTTAATTACAAAACAACTGGTTCCATATCCTGGTGAAAGAAATATTGCATATAACTGTAGTTAAAATTAGTTTTAAGTATTCTGTTTTTAAAATTACGTCTCATTCCCATCTTCAATCATTTATGTCAATTCTTCTACTACTTATTACCAATTAAAATTATTAGGTAAGTCTGAAGAGGAAGGATGACCTGCAGAATACTGAAAAAGTCAGAATATACACTTAGCTGGAATGGAACAGTTGTGCTAAACTGCCTTCTATTAAAACAGTTCATGTGAGAAGGTAAATGGGTTCATTGGCAACTACTGTACTCTGTTATTGGTGAGCACAGGATAGGGCAAAAACAAGATGGTTGCTTGACAGTTTCACAGGATCTTGGATGAAAGAGATTATCTGGACCCTTTTCAGTCAGGATCAGTCCTTGTTATGGGACAGAAACAGCATTGGTTACACTTGTGGATGCTCTCTGATGAGATTGGGATGGGGATGGTGCAACCATCCTTACTCCTCATCTCTCAGCGGCTTTTGATACCATTAATCCTTTTCAGCTGCCCCTGGGGTTTGAGGCTGGGCAGTGTAGTTTTGCACTGGTTTGGCTCCTTTTTATGAGGCTGGTCCCAATCAGTGTTGATAGGAAGTGAGAGATCCAGCCCGCCGCCACTGGCCTGGGACTCAACAGGGGTGTGCCATTTTGGAAGTGGCTATTGGATTAGAAAAGATCCCATCTCTCCCCGTGTTCTTTGTGTTCCCCTTCTCCCTATTTTTTAGTGGTATTTATTACTGTTGTTATTTATTCTTTTATTCTTTTAATGTATGCTAGTTTTAATGTTTGTTAGCCACCCAGAGTTATCTTTGATGAGATGGTGGCACATAAATTTAATAAACAATAAATAATAAATATCTTCGAGCTACATATATTCTCTTCTATTAATGTAAAAAACATTTTGATTTTTTTACTTAAGTTCCCACACATGTATTATGAGCCCTGAGCATTATTGTGGCTCAAGGACACTAGATTTTAATGGCTCCAGACATAATGTTATTAGTCATAAACCTCAGAAATGCCTTCATTTGCACTATATTACAACAGCTTTATACAATTATTCCACAGCAATGCAACATTGTGAAATCAATACATCTGAAGCATCTGTAACAATTGCTCACAAATATGAAGCTGTATATTCTTTTTCAAAAGCCTGCAAAATTATACCCCACTGGCAAACTTCTAGGCAATCATGAAATTCATTTCTGATTTTGAATAATTTCTATCCATCAGAAAGTTATGACTCACTATGACATTTACGGGAAACAGGGGAGGGGGGGAGGGAAGTGTCTCTGGATTTTTTTTTCCCTGGCCGTGTGATTTTTAAGTTCAAAGCTTCTCCTCCTTTATTTCATTTTCCACATTGTCAGAGTTTGTACTATTGTCACTTGAACCAAAGCCCATTGAAATTAAATTGATACTTTTGTCTACTGTGACAAAGAGCTTATACATGTGGAAAGGAAATGCAGAGAGACACAGAAAAAGCAATTGTCACATTGTGATACTATACAGCTTCTTAAAAAAAGATAACGTGTAAAATTGCACAATCTGAAAAAGTACCTTCTTTTCAACCATCTTTTGTAAATTACATGGATGATTTATTGCAAGGGCAAAGCAAATAGAGAAACCGATGCATGTAAATACAGGTAGTCCGCCACTTACGACAGTTCATTTAGTGACTCTTCAAAGTTACAATGGCACTGTAAAAGGTGACTTATGACCATTTTTCACACTTATGAACTTCGTAGCATCCCCATGATTGTGTGATCAACATTCAGATGCTTGGCAACTGGTCCATATACTTATGACCCTCGCTGTGTCCCAAGGTCATGTGATCACCTTTTGCAATCTTTTGACAAGCAAAATCAATAGGGAAGCCAGATTCACTTAACCATGTTACGAACCATGTTACTAACTTGTCACAACTGCAGTGATTTGCTTAACAACTATGGCAACAAAGGTCATAAAATAGAGCAAAACTCACTTAACAAATGTCTCACTTAACAACTGAAATTTTGGTCTCAATTGTGGTTGTAAGTCAAGGACTACCTGTACATTTTGTCCATTTTTAAGTAAATCAGTATTTCTGTAGCTCTAATATTGCACTAAAAATAGGCTATGGTGATGAGACCTCTGGTCCAACATATCTGGAAGATATGTACCAATTCATAATTTCATTTCTTTTTTAGCTTGAAAATCAAAGTTAGGATTTCAAAGTACCAAGGCAAAGCATGAAGGTGGAAGATGCAGAGAAAGAAAGGGGGGGGGGGAGCCAGCAGTTGAATCCATGAAATCTGAAAGTTAAACCTGGCTTATTTTTTTAAATTCAAAGTTTTACACTTTATTTTGCCCATATAAAATGTGTATTTTTGTTCAACCAACACTTCTACCTGTACTGATTATCATATTTGTCACAATACCTAATTAAGTATTGTTTTTTTACTTTAAAACATGTTAAAATAATTTTGATAGTATATGAGTGGGATCTACTTTTGAATAGAAAAGTATAGGATTATTATGTAGGCAGAATGGATGTCTCAAACAAATGAAGTATAACCTTCCAAATTTCATATGGAACCAAAATGTTATTCAGTTAATAGAGAGCCTTTAAAGAAATCTATTGCAACTCCAATATGCTGAAAGAAGGGATCTTAAGATATAAAACTGAAAAGATTGCCTTACAATTGTGGTAAAGTTCCATTCTTTCCTCAGTCCTCTCTATTAGAAAGTTTTATTATTGTCACAAAAAGGAAAAATAGAGCTGACAATGACATCTTTACCAAACTTCAGTTGGCTTGCATACTAAAGTTATCTCTGAGTTGCTTATTCTCATGCATTTCCATCCATTCTTAGAATAACACCCGATCAATATGCATCCAATGCCCTTGGTTGGGCCTCAGAAGGGACAAGCTAATAATGCTGACAGCTTTTGAAAAGCTTTCCAGTTGGGATAAATTATCCCAAAGAAAAACATAGAAGCCTTTCCAGTAATGCTATTAATGTAACACATGCCATCAGCAGTGTGTCTTACTACTTTAAAATGCATTACAAGATTAAAAAGGGATAATAAAGGAAATCTTAAAACTATTGGGGAAAATGCTACAGAAGTAGTGTTTCAATAATTCTTCAGGAAAAGTTGCTTTTAAGAAGATGTAAAATAATTTAAAGAAGGGAGAAATTCTCATTTTAAAACAAATGCCTACACCCATTGAATTCAAGGGAGAGGTACTTTTCTGATGTAAATAGGGTTTGGAGACAGATTAAATTATATAACATTCTAATATCTGTGATATGATTTTACAATTGTTGGAAAGTTTAGTAACAACTAACCCATACGAGATAGTTTTGTTAGGGTGTTATAATGGGAGAAACAAAATACAACAAAAGGATCACTTTAAACAACTATGGAATCCCACCAAATGAAAATGATATGGCATGAATGAATATGCTTAGTTAAATTACTTTTATACTACCCTTTGATTTTATTTTCAGAGATTTTATTAAACAGTTATGCTGCAAGGCAAAAACAAAAAGAAGAGTTTTAGAACAGAACAGAACAGAACAGAACAGAAAAGAATAGAATAGAGCTGGAAGGGACCATGGAGGTCTTCTAGTCCAGTTCCCTGCTCAAGCAGGAGAACTTAGACCATTTCAAACAAGTGACTGTCTAGTCTCGTCTTAAAAATCTCCAGTGATGGAGCACCCATGATTTCTGAAGGCAAGCTGTTCCACTGGTTAATTGTCCTGGAATACTGTTATCATATCACCCCTGTTTCTTCTTTTCTTTAGACTAGCCAAACCCAACTCCTGCAGCCATTCGTCATATGTTTTAGTCTCCAGGCCTTTGATCATTTAGTTGTTCTTCTCTGAACTTTTTCCAAAGCCTCAACATCTTTTTTGTAGTATGGTGACCAAAACTGGTTGCAGTAGTCCAGGTACGGTCTTACTAGGGTTTTGTAAAGTGATACTAATACTTCACGTGATCTTGATTCTATGCCTCTGTTTATACAACCCAGTATTAATTTTGTATTACAAAATTGGATATCTACAACATTTGAAAAATAAAATCAAGAAAGCCAATGAATCTTTCTGGGCAGAACTTTCTACAAAAGGGAAACAAATGGCTAATGTGTTATTAATATCCTGCTTGACTTTTGCTTTAAGCTCAAATTATTATATCAGATTTAAATAATGGTCTAATGTCTGGTATTATTAGTTTCTAAAGTACTAAATATAAATATAGCCTTCTACAATGCACTTTAAACTGACAAGATAAATCTATGCCTAGACTATACCGCTTCAGACAACAACCCCAACAACATAATTTAATACAGATACCTACAAAAATAAGCTAAATATGCTAGATTACAACCTTTATTTCCAGTACCTGGTGGGTTTTTTTTATTTTGTTTTTTTACACCATCCCTTCTTCAGTCTAATGAGGTACAGGCAAAAGTTAAGTATGGTGTTTTGTCTGAACGATTGTCTCATGTTTACTATTCATTTTATCACAAACCAGTTCAAATAATTTGATCATTGAAAGATTTCCTTTAGAACTGTACGAAGATTATTCAACCTACTATGCAATCGGATCTTCCACATGGAAAAATCTTAAGTCATTTTGTGTTTTGTATGGAGAAATTCTGGTACTTGGCACTAGCACAGTTTGACTGAGATGGAAGTGTCAACCTCTTTGTGGCACCGCCTAATTCTCTCCTTCTCTCTCTCTCACACAGACACCTATACACAGAGTATCAGTAATGTTCAATGGTGATACTGCTAATAAGGCAAGGCATAAAGGAAGCAAACACACCCAATGATATGTTTATATTTATGTATGTTACAAAATTGTAGGAAAAAATAAGGGAAGAAAAGTAAGTAAAAAAAAGTAATAAAATTAAATATATATCTTCTAAGGAAAATAGAAGTTTGGAATATGATGAATAAACTCACTAAGTGAAGCAAGCACAGGAATGAGGATGATGAAAAGCCAAATCAGTTATTCATAAGAGAAAATGCCACCTCAGACTTGCCCCCATTGGCAACCATGAGGTATGTTTGCAACATCTGGACGTTTAACTTTAACCTTTCCCAAACTTTGCAGTTAGGGTGGATTCAGTCTTATTTAAAGATAGATTAATAAGTTCCTAAGCTGAATCCTCCCTCAAAATGTTACATGACCAAATATCAAGGGTGATTTTTTTAAAATTAAAAGTACTTTAATTAAAGAATCAACCTGTTGACTTTGCTGCTACATCCAATTAACTATGCACTAGGCAGAATTCCATAAAGAATTTTATACTGGAAACAGGACAAGTCCCGTGCTGAATAGATTAAAACTAGCCTGATTTTCCGATTCCACTCTGAATTTGAGTATAGCCCTTGTTTCCTCTTTCCTGATACAGGAGAATCATTTCACCCCATGTGAAAATTTAAACGTTAACACCAGTTGATACTATCAAAATGTTTATACCTCCTGCGGTATATTAACATTTCATGCTGGAAATTCCATGGGTCAGCTTAGTCAGTGTGGCTATATAGCTAGAAACATCTCACAGGCTACCCTCAAAGCCAAAGTTGTTCAGTCATTTTCATCTATGACACGCTTCCTAATTTATAGTAAAGAAAGCAATACAAAACTGTGATTCTTTTTCTGAGGTTTTCTCAGAAGCTGGGGGTATGAGCCACATTTGACCAAATCTTGCAAAAAGAGGTATGTAGTATCATCCAGAGAAGAAAAATAAATATTTGCTTGTAATCCAGTCCTGCATTTTTTTTTTTTTTTAAAAGCTGAATAATTATAAAGTTTAGAATTTAATGTTTGGGTTTTTTCCCCCAAGCCTCTCCTCCAAAACTGAAGTCCTTCAAGACCATAAACCTGGAGAACTCCATAGTCAACCATGAGATGGCCTCCAGAAGCTCTAGCAGGGAGGTTGCTACACAACAGGGAGGCTGGAATAGTAGCAACAATCCCAACTGATCCTGCGAGCCTATTCAGAAACAGGGTCTCAGAACTGGCAGTTTGTGGAACCAACTAGGCCAGAGGTAGGCAACCTTGGCTCTTTTATGACTTGTGGACTTCAACTCCCAGAATTCCTGAGCCAGCCATGCTGGCTCAGGAATTCTGGGAGTTGAAGTCCACGAGTCATAAAAGAGCCAAGGTTGCCTACCCCTGCTCTAGGCAATGAAAACATACTTTAATGACTTGTTTATTTGTGGTGCGTTGTGTTTACCTTTTCTCTGAGAGTTCAAGGTAGTTCACATTTGAGAATCCTCACAACAAAAACCCCATGAGACAGGCTGACCTGAGGGAGAGTCGCCATTTGAACTCAGTGTCAAGTGTTGCCTATCCCTGAACTAGGCCAACAGAGGGCCAACGGAGACTCCTGAATGACAACTGCTATCCCTTCCCTGCCCTGGGGTCTCGGCTGTGCTATACCCCAAATCCCACTGGGAACATTTCAGAAAGGGACCCCTCCCCTCCTGGACCCAGCCAGATTTAAGTAATGCATGCGAAGTCAGCTCCTCTCTAATAAGATTGCAAATAAAAGGAGATTTATTATTGATCAACCTGGTAGTGAGTGGCAATAGCTGAAAACCCAGGTCTCTCTAGTGCCACTGACCAGGGCATGGGCCTGAGGGCTGGAACACACCACTAATACTGGACACTTGGGGTTTCTTCTTCAGCAATGTCCCGCTTCTGTCTCCCATTGAAATGTCTCATGCCCATCACATGTGGATATATTGATCTGCCCAAATATATTGAGGACAATAGAAGAATATTAATTATTAATTTAGTCATCTTACTGTATTGAAAGGATAAAAAAGATACACATATAAAGTAAATACAAATAAAACAGTAGGATATATTCAAAAAAATTTGTAACCCCTACAATTAACTCCAATCTGATCTAGATAGTATTTACTTACATTTATTTGCATACTTGTATTGGTTTTATACTTTTGGTATGGTCAGATGACTATATCAGTAAAAATTCTACTCTCCATTCCACTCCATTCCATTCCATTCCACTCCATTCCATATGAAAACCAGTATTGCATAGCCTAATTACCTAATTACTTCTAAATATTTTAAGTGTTAATTAGCATAATATTTAGATAAAGAAACATGTTAAAGTTTTTACATAATATCTAGCTTAAGCCCTCCGTATTTGAGTTGTAAACATCCAGATGACAAAGAAATGATAGAAAGAGTTATAGAAAATTCATTTTGGAATCTTAGATATTATAGGCCTAAGCCTGATACTAGTGTCTATTTAGTTATAGAATAGAATTCAAATGTGTTCCTTCATTTAAAAATAATCTGCCCACAACCATTTGTAGTCATGTTTTGTATGAATGGATCCTTTATACAGATGTCTTCCTACTGAATATTGCGAAACAGGGAACTAATAGCAATAAGCTATTTTTGTAAATTGCATGCAATTTTCCATTATATGTATGAGGGTGGGAAGGAGGACAATTTTAACAAATTATTTGATTTCAGTCAAAGTGCTTTCATTTATTTCATTTCATTTAGAAATGTATTGGCAGACATACAGTTATTGTGTGGCAGAGTTAAGAGTGATTCTTAACAGGATTCTTTCCACACACATCCCTAGAAAGTTTTCTCTTTGCTCCTTCACCTTCGTGCAAAAGAATTACTACACTGGTTTCTTTTTTTTTTCCCCTGCTCATCAGCACAAGCAGTCTGAGGAGCAAAAGCGACTCAGCAAGGTCATGTATCCTAAGGAGAGGATCATCTTGTTAGCATTCCAGTAATAATTACTCATATAAAAAAATGTCCTATTTAAGGTTTTCATATGGAAATGTAAATAAGGAAAGTAAAACATTTTACATTTCTGCTTTTTCCTATGGCTCAGAGGTGAATTTCCTCCCCTTGAAAAAGCTGTCTTATGAAACATAAACAGAAGTGTGGTATCTCTTCTGGATTAACTCCACAGTCTTTTTTTTTCCCCTTCAAAAAATGGTGACCTGGTAAAATACAATATCAGTTGAGTTTTCTTTGGCCTGTCTATCTTAAATTGACACTAGTGAGATCAGGCCATGGAAGACAGTCAGCACAAGGGATATCCTTTCAAAAACAGGACATGATTTTCTACATTTTGTGTTTTTTTTTTAAAGGAAAGTTTCTTCTTTCTCTCCACATTACAAATTCTGAGTTTAATTTCTACAAAGCGATGAGAAGGTGATGTCAATATTATTCCATATTGGAAATAACAGGGAGCAGCAATGTATTCATAATACATTTGTTTGATGAATTTTTATATTTGCTTTTATGTCTTTTATAGAATAACTATAATCAAGAACATATGAAGAGTACACAAAACACTTTCCCTTCAAAAGCTGCCATGAACTTGAAAATAAAATGTAACTGGATAAGTTTAGAACATAGCAACTTCTAGCTTTAGAAATAAACACAGCAGTTTCTTATATATGTATATATCCATTGTGTAATTTATATATGCTGTTAACTGCCTAGTTTATTATTCTTGTAGCACTGAAGTTTCTCAATTAACAATACAATGTCAGAAGAGTTAGAGAATAGGCATATTTCTATCATGGCTGGTCTACTAATCTAATCTGAATAAATATTGCTTATTTGTTTCTGCACTTCATCCAGTCAGATGACAGAATATGCATAATTAATGATTTACATCTGTGATAATCAAGTCCATATATAATATTCCAATCATCTTTGCTTTATCATATTTTCATTTTGTACCCATTAGCAATCTGAAAGGCCTTTCCAAGGTGCTTTTTAGAAGCTTTAAATTCAGTAAAATAATTATTTCAACTGCATCCTACATCATGAATCACATATGGTTAGGCTTTTGAAATAATGTAGAGGTAACAATATTTGTTTATTCTTATTGTTGGAATAATTCAAATTGTGATAAATATTTCAGAGATGTTAACAAAAATGTAACTATGTGCATGTTTAACCCATTAAAGGAATGAGATAGAAAGTAGTTGGTAAAACTATCCCCAAATAAATATCTACAAACCAGTTATAGCATATTTCTCTATATTTCTTTATATTCCTATATTCTGTTTATTCTTTATATCCTAATTGTTCTTCTGACTAGATCTGGGAGTTCAATCATTATTCATATAACTACTGTTCATTTCATATTTCTTCAGATTTACTTTTGCATGTTTATACTTTATTTTATTCCTGAAGCCTGAATTTGAGTTTGCCCAATATTTTCAACAATTTGCTATCCGCAGCTAGTGGGAATTGATACCTCATCCCTCACCTTCTCCAAATGTGTAATTCTCTATAAGTTTAGTCCATCTGAGCTAGATTACAGACACTAATTTGGTTATACGATTTAGAATTCTTGCAACTCTGTTCTCTGGCTTCTATCAACCAGAGTGATATTGTGTGACAGTATTTAATTACTGAAATCAAGTGCAGATGGTCTGTGGGTTTCAAAGGTGGCTATGACCCAACAAATCTGGCAGATCCAGAAGTTCAAATTATCAGTTCCACCAACATTCTTAGAGGATCTACTACAACATAGGGTTCAACACATACCTGCCTGTGTAAGTCAGCATGCATGAACTTCTCATTTATTGTGAACAATAAGTTTAAAAATGGCTTATATGTGGCCGGTTTCTGAGGTGAATGTATTGGTACTTACGTTGTCTGAAGAAATCAAAATGATTTGCAGTGATTGTTGTCTAGATTACATGGTTCAACAAGGAGTATGGTTTTGAAAATTAAGGCATGTTATACATAAATGGGGAAAAGGAAGAACAAATAGATGAATGGTAATAGAAAGGTTGTGGGCAGTTTATGATCTGTTGAGAGGAAAGATTGGCTGCTGAAAGAAGTGATAAAGTGGCTGTGAAGAAGAACATGGTTCTATCCACTATGTCACATGGGAATAAGTTAGGTAGATCAGGTGCAACATGAAACTGAGTTGAATATAATAGGAATGGAGCACTTCAAAAGTGGTATATGCCTTCTCTCGCTTTGCTGTCTCCAGTACCTCAGAGATAGAACCCTGTTCAGAATTTTTCTTTCCTCTAAGTCTGATGTTTACTAATCAAGGTCTTTAAATCAATGGTATGTTGATTTGGATATGCAAATAGAATGAACAGTGATCAAATTGCAAAACAAACATATGAAGAAAGACTGAATGAGGAAGAAGGAAAGGGAGGAAGGAGAGGGAGGAAGTTGTGATTGGAGGAAGATGATGAGATCCTCAAAGATAAAGCCAAGAACTTTGAAGATCAAAATATAATGTATGAAGTTATGTATGAACCTGGCACAGGTGAGTATAGATTGCCAGGACTGAAAGGCAAATGAAGAAAATATAAATTTGGTTATATGCCCCCTTTGTCGTTGTTTACCTCATGCCTTCCCTTCATTTTACCTACTCTTTCTAACTCCTTTTCAGTGCTTTGTATAATACTGTTTACTCCTAAAGGAAATAACATAGTGGATATGTGTGTAATAAAGTGATTCCTTTCTTGGAATGGTACAGGAAATAAAATATTAAACTAAATTATGTTAACCCCATTGCACCTTATATTGGTCACCACTGACAGTTGATTCTGTGAGAGTTGAAGCAATATAAGAGATTGTGTGTCCAGGAAATAGCCAAAAGTTCTTGGGAATGGTAAACCATTTTACACATTATGGTGCTGACGTACAAGGAGGATGAGTAGCAACGAACAGTTCTTATGACCTTGCACTTAGAAATACTGGAAAAAATATACTCTCTTACAAGAACACTGAAAATGCTTGTGGAGAACATAAGGATGTATATTTCAACCTGATACGAAAATCTAACTGGAAGCACACTGTACATGCAATACAGTAATATTTGCAAAACACAGAAAGAAACAAAAGGAGATTTAGCACAGGATACTAAGTTGACCCTTGGAAAATGTAGAGGAAGATTTGTTTGCATGCTAGAAGTATAGACTACAATTGGAAGTTCTGAGAGACAAATCCAAATCCCATGTCCCAACCACAATAAAAAACCTATATTACAATGAATACTAATGAGAAAGATTTCCTCAAACTGAATTCTTTTCCAGGTGACTTCATGTAGTTCATGTAGTTTTCTTAGCAACAAGGTGAAAATTATACAGTATTTTTCCATATGACTTTTCAGTCTGACCTACATTGTTGGTATTTTCTGGTCATCTTCCATCTAAGTACTAACTAAGGCCAACCCTGCTTACCTTTTCAAGATCATCCCAAGTTAGATAGTCTTTCCCTGTAGCTGACCTATGCACATTACTGTTTTCCCAGTATTCTACAAATCTGTTGCCTGGGAGCAGGTTCTTTGAGATGTGAATAAGCAGGGGGTTATTATGTATTTAATGAATGAGTAAAGCTCTATTTGAAGAACTTGAAGTAATCAAATAATTAAACGTTCACATAGTTGGGTTATGGGAACTATTGCCTAACATATGTAAAAGACACCATTTGGAGCAGAACAGATTGATAGATTCAATAACTGCTCAGCAAATATATTTATAAACTCTCATCAGGAAAATATTCTTCAGAAAAATTGTTCAACTGTTTCACTATTCCTACAAGTGGTACAGATACAGTAAGTTTTCCTACTATCTGAGATTTGCTGTTTTTTTAAACTTAAAATGAATTCCCAATTACAGTCTTGCAAACAATTGAAAAATATGCTATTATATTTTAATTTTTATGTTAATACAGATACTTTCTCTAAAAGTCAATCTTATTCAGATAGAAGTACTATTGGTTCTATTGAATAAGTTAGCTTTAAAACAATTAGAATTGTAACTGAAAAATTGTAAAAGCTTTAAAATGAAATGTGAACATCTCACTCCTACTGGTGCACACTGACCTTCCTCATTTATTAGCCAGAACACTCAAATCCAGGAAGTACCCACTGGCACTTGCACAACATCTGCTCAATAACCTTAACGTTGACTCCAAATGGAAAGCCAATGGGTGGCCAAATGCCCAGACATAGGAAGACATATAAATGACCCCATGAAAAAGTTGCCAGGTTTTGAACTACCACATCTATAATGGATAATCCTGAATAGGATTCACACCTCACACAGTGTCTACCTGGATTCAGTGTATAAATGGGGCATAGTATCCTCCCCTCAGTGTAACTGCAGGGTCCCATGTCAAACTGTGCATCACATCATGACTGGTTGTAAGACGAGGGCATCTACCTGTCCAGTATCTGATTTTTTTTAACATAAACAATGCTATGCTTCAGTGGTTAGATGGCCTAGATCAGGGGTAGGCAACCTTGGCTCTTTTATGACTCGTGGACTTTAATTCCCAGAATTCCTGAGCCAGCCATGCTGGCTCAGGAATTCTGGGAGTTGAAGTCCACGAATCATAAGAGAGCCAAGGTTGCCTACCCCTGGCCTAGATATTCACATTTAAACATAGATTGTTTTAACATTTATATTTTATTGTGTTTTACTAATCTAGGGGAAATGTAATATGTATTGCTATGATATGCCACAGTCTAAATAAATAATGAAATGTGAAATACTCATCTTTTCCAATAAGAAACTATTCTTAAGCTTTGACTTTATTCCCAAGTACTTTAGATATTTTGGTGTAGATTTGTTATCAGGAGGGTATGAAGTTGGAGAAGGCTAAACAACTGTGTCATCGTTATGTTTCCTAAAAGCTGTCAGTGAACTCATTTAAAGATATTTGCAAGACAGATTTTTATAAAGTGTAACTTTATCTTTTATAAGACAATGGGTTCCTAAGTTACAATGTTAAATGACCTATTATAGAGTAAAAATGCTGATGGAAAGAACATAAAAACCCAAGCAATTTTAAGTGATGTGAGTTGAAATTTATCCAGAAGTATGTTTGTATGACAGCCAGTTATTATAAATATCCCCCAACTCTTGCTTTTTAAAAATGTTTTCATTTTTAAATTTATTCTTTAGTCAAATTACCATTATTCTTTGCCCCCACATCACTTGGGTGATTGAAATATGACACAGGAATGCAATGCTATTTTTTATTGACAAGTGGCGTTGCTCAATCATGCTCATGTTCTTTGAAGTCGCCATGGTGTTTTTGATGGTAAGAAATTGCTTTGTTTCATTTGAGAAGTCAGCTTTCCAAAACAAGAGTGGAAGAAACAATGAAAAACACCTTTAATCATATCCTACTTCTCCTCTGTCCATGAGATCTGCGACCTAGTAGTAGGAAGACATTATCATCAGTCATTTAAAGCAGCCAATAATCTTAGCCTAAGAATATTACTTCAGACATAATTTTCACAATAGAGGATATCTTGGTTAAGTGAGCATAGGCCTACATTTGACAAGTTACAGAAAAGTGTTAATTTTTTCACCTCCTCTCTTTCTGCCATGCTGGGGGAACTTTCTCCTTTTTCCTGACCCACCGCGACTTCGCTTTTGTTGCTTTCTATGATGGCTACGATAGAGGGTTTTGCTTCTGATGGGTCTGAATCTTGCCATATTTGTTTCTGTATCTGAGCTATTGGCAGCTGGACCTGCTCTTGATTGTCCTTTCAAAGATTATTAAACTCCAGGTGGCATCTTTATCCTTTTTGAAAGCTAGAAAGCAAGTATAACAAAGGGTGATGATGCTTCAGTGCAACTCAATTATGATGAAATATAGTGACTCCTCCTTTCTATGGAGATACTTGTCATAAAAGGAAAATCAAGGTAACAACATAGAAAAATCATTGCACAGCCTTAGAAACATTCATAGACAACCCTCCCCCCAAGTTATATAAATTTTTCGAGTCCAGTATTTTTTCCCATATACTTTGCCACCAGGAAAATCATCTAGGGAATTATTTTTCCATGAGTCATTTTTGATGTTAATATAAGGAAAAACAAGAGATTTTTTTGTGTTTCATCTATCTTGTATATTATATATATGTACTTCAGCAAGTGATGCTGTCAAAGTTTTGTCTCAGTACCTTGAGGCTATTAGGGTTTGGATGGGGAAAAAACAGATTTAAAGTTAACCCTGACAGAACCAAATAATTATAGTTGGTGGCTCTTCCAGTGTTAGGTACTTTCCTTCTTTAGTTCTAAATGATGGGGGGCGGCGTATTTCTGTCCTTGCAGCTCTTGTCTGATGAGAAAAGGGCAGTGTGGCCAGGAATGTCTTTGTACAGAATTGTCTGCTGTGCCAATTGCACCTTTTTTGGGCACTCATGCCTCACTTATCTGCCATATGGATTATTGCAGTGTGGCCATCCATGGAACTGCCTCTGAAGATCACTTAAAATAATGGTTATTAAACTAGGGGTAATTTGGGCATACCCAGGATATAATAAAGCAATTTGTAACTGTTGGGAAGTTAAGGATTTAGTTTGGGACTGTCACTGCTGAAATGCTTCTGGGGTTGTTGTTTTTTTTTGGGGGGGGGGAAGAGTGTAATGATTTGAGACCAAGAAAAGGAATGATTGGGTTAAACAATTTAAGAACCACTGACTCAGACATTACAGCTGGTCCCAGAATCAGTGATTGAACAATTAGAAAGAACTTCATAGCCATAAGGTCCGGTTATCTGAGGGATTGTCTATCTCCAGTTGTTTCTGCCTGTCCCATATTATTTGACAGACCTGGCTCATTTCATATCCCATCTGTCAAGCAGTACAATCTTATGGGGTTAAGGAAGCTTGTATTCGCTCTCATGGTGCCCATCCTTCAGAAGAGCATCCACAGACAGCTTCAAACAGATTTACATTGGCCTTAAAGATCTAGTTTTACCCATCTTGGGTTTGTTTGTGGTGCTCATCTCTTCCCTCTGTTATGATCATATTTATTTATTGATTGATTGATTGTCTCATATGCTATAGCTTTATTTTTAATTTATCTCTGTTGAATTGGCTGCGCACGCGCACACACACACACACTACAGTTGATGAGTAAGACAATGCTTATGGTCCCAGAGATAACAAAAGATTGCAGGATTAGTTTTCTATTGTTTGATATCCTTTTCTGATGAAAACATTTTCTTCTTTGCCTTTGAGGAAAATTATTTTAGCCAAATACTTAGTAGACATGAATGTGTGTGTAAGTAAGCCAGCACTATAAAATGTCTACGACGTACTTCAATCCTTCAAAAGATGATCAAAAATCCATTATTGCAAGCAGGGAAAACAGTCATTGTGTGAGAGGCCTCAAAAGACAGCCATTGGTGAAAACTAATTTTAGTCAAAGGTTTAGTTGGCAAGAAGGCATGCCCACTTCTATGGAGATTAGTCCAGATTCAAAGTACAATAAAGGGTTAGAGACATACTGTAATATTTGTTTTTAGAAGTCTTGTATCTCCATTATAAATCTGTGAGCCACAAGGACATTTCAGAAGGGAACTTAGGTATCCAATCTGAAATTTGTCCTGGACCCAAATATGTAACATTTAAGTTGTTATAGAAAAAGGACTGAAAGTGGTCCACCCAGACTTCAAGCAAAATCATTATATATTTGGCACATGAGTAATTTTGTAAAAGGAAAGTGCTTTAAAATGCCAGAGAGCAGCAGAATTCTGTGGGAGGAGTTTTCCTGCCAATGGTCCAGTTAGTCCTCCCATTTTTCATTTTCAAGAGGTTCTTAAAACTTTCTTTTTGGAGAAGAAGCTACTTCACACAAGTGGCTGGCACCATTAACTCTAAACTCCCCACATACTTCTAATCTAACACTTACTTCCATACATTCTCTGTAAAACTAAAGATTAGATTTAAACTTTATTTTGACATGGCTACTGGTATCTTCTGATCTCTACAAAGATCAGATTTGGAACATCTATTGAGAACTATGAATGAATGTCAAATGCAGCTTGTTGGCCATATCTTATGTATACCTAAAGACAGGCATCCAAAAATTGTACTATATTGGATACCTCCTGGAAGAGGAAACGAGCCCGGCCTTGGAAAACTTGGTGCCAAACATTTAAGGAAGATTATTAATGTCCCTTGAGATTATGCCAAAGATTCTGCAAATGATTGAAACTGCTGGAAAACACTTGCTGCCAATGTGCTCTGCACAGGACAAAATGTCGATGATGACTGGTATCTCCTGGTTGTTCTTCAGAGTGATATTGCTGTTATAATGGTAGAATCGGTTATACTTTCAGCCGAATTATGGTTACTGGCAGTGGTGGGATTGAAATATGTGAACAACTGGTTCTCTGTGTGGATGCCGCTTCCGGAAGTCCATTCTGGGCCTGGGCAACAAAAAATTAGTTACCGGTTCTGCCGAAGTGGTGCGAACAGGCTGAATCCCACCATTGGTTACTGGTCGTGTATATGGACTGCAATATGGTAGAAATATTAAGAATAAAAACATGTTTTTCTTTTGCTGCTGGCTGCATGACAAACTGTGGCCAGATGTTGAAAAGATCTTCAGGTTTGTTTAAGACTCTCTGGTATGCTAAGATGCAGAATGTGGTCCTTGCAGAGAAAATTAAATGTCAACTTGAGACTATTATAGGCTCAGTTACAATAGACATTTCTGAGCAAGTGTGGTGGTCTCTGCTGAAAGTAATAATTCTATGACTACAATGAATTTATGTGCCTTCTCTATTTTCAATTATTTTGGGTTTTTATTCATTATTCTTACTTTTTTCCACTTCAATTATATTACAAACATGCTCTTTTACTCTATATTCCATTTCCATTCTTAGTGTTTAGCATGAATTATTGTACATAGTATGATACTGATTGCATTTGTTGTAAAATAAAATTTTACAATGGATTCTAAAAACAAAGATAGCAGTAAAACCCAAAATGCCAATTTTCATCAAATCAATGTTCTTGATGCTGATTTTGTCAATTGTATTGAGTAAGTTCCTGAAAGGCTTAATTTTTGAACCACACCCCTGCAACAGTTTGCAATAAAATATCGCAAATATCAGAAAGATGCAGAACACATTCTTGTAGTAGTTTAAGATTAACAAAATAAGTTTGATATGTTTTCTTCTTGCTATAGAAGATTAACCCTTCTCAAGAGTTTTTCTATTTCTTGGGACTAGGTCTGCTGTAGCTGCCTAATTCAAGTCAGCCCCAACTTTTAGGTTCCCCATCTAGCTTACATTTATGAAATGCTGTGGCAGCAACAATATTTAAACCTATCTGAATACGGTACTGAATTAATCAGTAGGAAAGCCACATGATAAAATCTTACAATATGATAAATATATGGTTTGACACTATTAATGCAATCAAGACACTGATGTTTCTAAGGAATTCACTGATCAATGCTGTATTTTTAATTCATAAAGGTTTATCCCTGAGATTGTATTCTTACACACTCAAGTAATCTTTGCTGGTTTTAAGAATCATTGATCAAACAGATTAGAGGATTGTGTTAGAAATTGCTTCCAAATATTGGCATTTTTTTCTATTTTACTTATTTAAATTCCTTTCTTTTTTACATATGCCCTAATAAATGACTAAGACACAAAAATAAAATGTCAATGTTTATTGACAGGTGGTATTGTTCAAATTGCTTCAGCCTCTTTGTTTCTGGGGGAAGTCATCCTGGGTGTTCTCTTGAGAAGGTTTCATTTTTCATTTTTTGGCAGATTCTCTAAAGAGGCAGGCAGTGCCAGGAGTGCGAGATGGAGGAATCATGTAGATGGGACTTAATCTTTCTTGCCTCTCCCTCTTCTCCTTCTGCGACCATGCCTGCGACCTAACCAGTAGAGAAAAGAAATTTGGTCAGATCTCATCCCTGAATCATGAGTTATATGAAATAAGCATTCAAAACATTTTAAAGTTTCTTAAAATTGTAAAAAAAAGAAAAAAGTACCTTTTCTCCTGCCGTGGCCACGCCTCCTCCTTCTCTTCCTTCCACCTTTACCTCCACGTCGCCTCCTCCGACGGCGGCGACTGAGGCTCCGGCTCCGGCTGCGTCTGAATCTTGCCATTTCAGATGGTACTTCTGTCTTTCAAGCTCTTTGCAGCTGGAGCTCCACCTGTTCTTGATGGGCCTTTCAGAGCTTAAGGCTGGAGGCTTGCCACTCTGGCCTTTTTATAACCAAATGTGAAGCCCAAAAATGGCTGGTGATGCTCTGCTCAGCTGTGATGAAATACAATGGCTGACCATTGTTCACAGCAAGTGAAAGGTTAAGTCCACCTAGAGGCCCATGTATGGCAAATTAAAACTGCAAATATAAATCATATTAAAAAGCTTAAACCAATTAAATTGCCTAGCAGGATTTTAGAAATAAATACTTCCAACGTGCAATTACATGATCTACAGAGTCCAAATGTTTTTTCTATGCACATTCTCCTCTTCATTAAGTTGCATTTTGTTTATTATGGCTATTGCTGCTTTTTTTACATGCTTCAAGCCATCATGAAGACACTGATATATATTGTAATGGATTTGTTTATTTATGTTATTGGTTATTTTATTTTCTATGTAGCATTTCCAGTTTGATTTTACTGGTTTGATATGATTTTGAATTTGATTTTATATTTTTCTTGTTGTTTATTTATTTATATTTTTAAATAGCTTAGTTGAAAGAGAGTGGAAGACCAGTGGAAGTTTTTAAGAAATTCCTGTGTTCCATAGTTTGAGAACTACACAGGAGATCATTCCCTGTGTCAACAAGCAGACCTCTGAAAGAAAATCTACATTCAGGTGTAGTCATCCCTAAAATAATAAAGCAATATTGTTCTAATAGTCCAACTCAAAACTCCACTGTAATGGTTCAGATTTATTGTTTCCTGGAAATGCGTGGTCACAAGACTTACTGCCTTTTCAACAATATTAGCCTGAAATTGTATATTTGAAGCTGGACAAAAAAAAATCCAGTTTTTCCACATTAAGATGCAATGTTAGCTTGGAGGTTGAATGAATAGATGCACAGTGCACTTTTCCTGCTTCAAATTTATTTCTGCTTACTTTGACAATTGTTGGCATGGTGTGCCATGTTTGGCATAGTCTTGTGCTCAAACAAAAAGCATTAGGACATATCCAACTGTATGTAGAGGTCAATCCATTATTAGAGCATTAGTTGTGAGGTGGTCAAAGACCTAATGAGAATATATTTTATTGGCACAGGAAGACCATAAGTTGGAATGTCATGAAGGATATTTTCTCTGACCTAAGGCTTATTATCTTTTAAATTAAACCTTTAATTAAATTAAAGGTCATTAAAAAATGATGTATTAATGTTATAGTGATGTCATGCCTGAACTTGTTTTCTAACAAATTAAAATTGGGAGCGTGAATGTTACTATGCTAACTTACAAAGTCATTCCAATAGAAGCTTATTGAATTTTAATACTTTGGATGTAACTAACATGAGGATGTCATACTTGGCATAGCCTTAACCTATTAAGCAAAATAAAGCTATGACAGCGGTAAAAAGCGGTAAAAAGAAAGCATCTGTCATTAATAACCTATATAAAATGAGATGCTTAGTGTATGTGTGGAGAATCTGAAAACTAAAGTTCTATGAGAACAAAAAATACCATCACTAACAATTTTTTTACTAACAGCTAATTGCAGCTTCTTTGAAACAAGTAAAATATATTTTCTAAATGTACCCAAAGTCACAACAATGATTTAGCTGCAATATTCTGTCATAACTGCAGCTTTCATTCAACTTAACTCAAAATAAATTTAGAATAATCTAAATGGGGGGTTGGCAGTCCATGGACTAGTGTTGATGTTATCCATGACCTGGATTAATCACATGTGATATGCCAACTAAAGAACTCCAAAGCAAGAGAGGCTGACTGATTGAACCTCAAGTGATACAGATGAATCTAGCACTTCCAAACTCTGTACTTATTTGTGCAGACAATACTGAACAGCCCTGCTGTCAACAAGTTAGAAGGACATCCACATGTTGAGCCCAACTGTCCACATTCTAGAGGTCTTTGCACGAAAGCAATGAGTTAATAGGACAAGATTTGAGATCATGTAAATTATGTACTTCCCCAGCTATAGGCCTAAGCAAAGTAGGTATTGGCCTAGGCCACCAAAGTTTAGGGGGTGCCAATGCTGTCCCTCCTTCTGAGTTGTTCTAAGAATGCAAATCTTCATGTCAGTGGGACAGTGCTCTGCAACTGTGTATGTGAAGGTATCTACATTAAGCAAGCATAGCATATATTTAAAGTTTGTCTCTAAACTAACATAATAGAATACTTTGGGGAAGAGAAGGCTAACTCACCACTGCCTCACATGGAAAGTTACAAACAATTGAAGAGGGCAGTATATATTGTATGATATATGGTTTTGATTGTCCTTTTGATGTAAAGCCTCTAGAGCAGGGGTCTGCAACCTTGACAACTTTAAGCTATGCTGGCTGAGGAATTCTGGGAGCTGAAGTCCACAAGTCTTAAAGTTGTCAAGGTTGCAGACCCCTGCTCTAAACAAAGATATTCCTTCGTTTCTCTGGTTTTAAGTGCTCTACTAGAAATAAGAAATGGCTTGAAATGTCTGCAGTTTACTATTTTTGTTTCTTATGTTTCTACTTCTCATAAAAGATGAAAAGACTCCAAAATGAAATGTTAGCCTTTATTGACAGGTGGTATGTTCCAAATTGTTTCAGGCTATCTGGTCCTTGGGAATTCTTGCGAGTTTCAGTGAAAGAAAAAGGAGGTTTGATTTTTTTTCCTTTCTGTTTGGCAGAAACTGAAGCACCATGAAGGCCGCTACGAAGACCGAAAACTTAGTGCCTTCTCCTTCTTCTCCCTTTTTTGCGACCTGAGGATTTACGACCTGGAAAAGACAAAACCAACATTAGTGATGTTGAGATGTCTTTGAATATTGGTGATGTAATGTAACATATTGAGCTGTAATGTAGTTGTAAGGTTTAATGCCTTGACTGTATACCTCTCCTTCTGCCACGTCGTCTTCCATGCCTCTTTCCAGATTTACCCCCACGCCCCTTCCTCCGTCGACGCCTGCGATGGATGTGGGTTAGGCTCCAACTCCTGCTGCGTCTGAAGCTGACCATTTCTGATGGTCTTGTTGTTTTTACAAGGTCTTAGCAGCTGGAGCTCCACCTGTCTTAGATGAGCCTTTCAGATTTTGTGAGTTGCAGTGGCATCTCCAATCATTTAACAGCTCAGCTTCGATGTGTCACAATGGCTAATGATGTCATGCTTTCCATTATGATGAATCTCAGTTATCTGTTGCATATATCTGAGCAAAATAGTCTGCTCCTGTTTTACAGAGATAAGCCAGGAGATGCTATTTGCCCATGGGGTTTATACTTGTATACTTGAAAATTATATCATAGTTTGCATTTTAATATCTATTTCTCAAGAAATTAAATTTTTTCAATTACCTATGTGGGTGTTCAGTTAAATTAATTAAAGTTCAAAAAGATAGAAGAGTTAAATATCTATATGTATCCCTTACTATAAATACAATTTTCCTTTACATTGTTTTTTAATTCCTGTTGAAAATAATAAGATGGCTCGCTATCTATTTAATATGCAAAAGCCACTACACTGACAAGTTTTTTCTTTAGATTGGTAATGGACAATGTCCATTACTTATTTCAAAAGAACAGGGTGGTATATTAGCATGGCATCTCCCATAGTACATAGCAACTGATATCTGAGGTAATAGCCTCATCTTGGCTAGTGATCAGGACAGTCCAGCTTTTTTTTCATAATGTGTATTTGTATTCATAGTTGGAATACAGAATAATAGGAGTTGGAAGGACCTTGGAGATCTTCTATTCCAAATCCCTGCTCAAGCAGGAGACCCTATATCATTCCAGACAAATGGCTGTCCAGTCTCTTCTTAAAAACTTCCAGTGATGGAGCACCCAGAACTTCTGGAGGCAAGCCATTCCACTGTTTCATTATTCTTACTGACAGGAAATTTCTCCTTAATTTTAGATTGGATCTCTCTTTACAGAATAACAGAATAACAGAGTTGGAAGGGACCTTGGAGATCTTCTAGTCTAACCCCATATTCTGGTAGGAAACCCTATACTATTTCAGACAAATGGTTGTCCAATCTCTTCTTAAAAACTTCCAGTGTTGGAACATTCACAATTTCTGGAAGCAAGTTCCACTGATTAATTGTTCTAACTCAGGAAACTTCTCCTTAGTTCCAGGAGAACTAAGTTGCTTTTGTCCTTGATTAGTTTCCATCTGTTGCTTCTTGTCCTACCTTCATTTGCTTTCGAGAATAGATTGACTCCCTCTTCTTTGTGGTAACCCCTGAGATATTGGAACACTGATATGTCACCCTTAGTCCTTCTTTTCATAAACTAGTCATAGCCAATTCCAACAACCATTATAAGTTTCCATCTGTTACTTCTTGTCCTTCCCTTAGGCGTTTTAGATAATAGGGCCACCCTATCTGTGACAGCCCCTCAAACAATGGAAGATTGCTATCATATCACTCCTAGTCCTTTGCTTTGTTAGACTAGACATACTCAGTTCCTGCACCATTAATTGTGTGTTTTAGCATTCAATCCCCTAATCGTGATGACCAAAACTGAACAAGTGCGAAATGTGGGCGGACAACAATTAAACTGGGACAATTTTTGGACAATGCTTTTGTCCCAAAATATTCTTTTAGAAGGACATATATTGTTGTGTGAAAAAGGCATCTCCTTGACACTGGTGAGGAAAATATTTTGTTAGGATTTGGTTTGCCAAGGATATTTATTCATTCATTTCCCATTCTGTCTTTTCTATCTGTATGATGCAAAATACATCAAAGCTAAATTCTCTGCAATTCTTAATATTACAATTTGTTACATGAATGAAAGTGTTCAAGCTCCTAGACTGAACAACAGATGTTACGTTTTTATCCTTTTTCTTGTTTTCCAGCAATTTGCTGGGAATGAGAAATGATGTTCATAAGATCATGAACATATCTTTGTTTTCATGACTTATATTTGCTTTCTTGATTCCTTTTTTCTCCTTATAAGTTTTTAATGTTATTTAAGAGAACAGAGAAGCATGATAACAGGCATTTAGAGTGACACCAAACATAAATGCTTGTTTTATGACTTTATTGACAGACAAGCAGGGCTTGCATTGCTCCTGTGGTAGGAGAAATCCTGAATCTTGCAGTCTTCCCACAGCTCACTGATGCCTTATTTGATGGATTTTCCACATCACAGAAGCCTGGTGATGATTCACTGGCCACATAGATGGTATTTGTAAGCAGTGGAAAGATAATCACTGAAAATTATCTCCTTCCTTTCCAGTAATAGTATGTTGCACAGACACGTACATATCCTGTCCAAAACAAAAACAAAAGCTGGTTTAAAATATTGAAGCTTGAACCTTCAGTCTTTATTAATATGGCATAGGCTTCTGATTAAATTATTTACAAGCATCCACCTATGAAACTCAACATTCACCTTTCCTCTTTTTTAGTGGCATATCTGCTCCAGACTTGCACCTTCTGTTCTTTCTGCCGATTCTGCGGAACATCCCTCGGCTGACATACGTACTATCTCTGCGTCTTGACATCTTTCTGGCAATTCAGGATTCCAGGAGCAAATGCATTATCCTTTGCCCTGTGATGTCCAACTGTCTGCCCAGATGTTACATGAGTTTCTGATGCACTGCTACCTGCTCTTCTCTTTTTATAAAATCTGTTAGTAGTGTCATCCATTGTTACCATGGCTTTTTGTCCACTGAAATATTGCCCTATGTAATTGCCAGTTATTAATGGAGAAACATAAACGAATTTGTGACAGCCTTTAAAACCCAACAATATCTTTTCCTGCATCTTGTTTTGACCATTCAACATGTATGATTATTAGAAAACACAAAGAAAAATTAAAAGTAGGGAAGTAACAAGAATTGTAATTTAAAAAAGGCTTTGCTTGATCTTACTCTAGGATGTATAGATATTAATATTTTCTGCAAGACAAGCAGAAATATAATATAAAATTGAATACATGAGAAAGCTTAAAAATATAGAAATTGTATATGTTTTTATTTATATATGTTATATCCAGCTCTTTTGGGATGAATGCATTATGCATACCAAATCGATGTTAACAAAAAACATTAAGTATAATTCCAAAAGATATGGATAAATATATAAAAAAAACATAAAACAGTACCTAATGAAATGAAAATACTTTCATTTATTTGTAGAACTATTTATTTTAATGTAAAATAGCTAAGGAGATTCTCTTCTAGTCAGTTGCTCCTCCAGATAATAAAAATGCCAAGAATAAAAATGGTAGAGAAAGCAAGCTTATTCATTTCCTTGTAAACAGAACGTGTATGACAAGAATGACTGAATAAGGCTTGAGTTCACACGGTAGCGAGACTCTGTTTCCGGTTATTTGGATATCAGAGGAAAGGACAGCTCTGCCTTTTCCAACAGCATTTTAAATTAGTGCCATGAAGAAAAAGTCTCATTTTTCACTCTACTGCTTCTCTTTCAAGTTGATGAAAGAATTTGTTTTGAATTTTTTTTCAAAGAAAAAAATATAAATGAAGCTCTTTTCTCCTGGGAGAGAAAAGAAAAAGAAATTACAATCAAGGCAATAATTTAAAAAAATCTAAATAAAAATTTAATAATGTGATGAAAGATGATGATGATAATCATGAGGATCATGAAGATTCAGTCATCTCTGACTCTTGGCAATTCTATGGGCAAGGTCTCTCCACATCTTCCGGTCTTGCACTACTTTAGTTTTTCTATGCTCTGGCTGGTGTCAACTTTGATAGCATCTAGCCACTGTGTTCTTTAATGGCCTGGTTTCCTTTTATTGCTAGCTCTTCCAAACAAAATTGCTTTCTCCAGTGAATTCCCCCACATGACATGGCCAAAGTAAATGAGACACAGTTTTGTGATTTTGCCTTCCAATGACATGTCTAGTGTTATGAGCTCCAATATTTGTTTGTTAGTCATCTTTGCTATCCAAGGAATATGCAGGAGCCTTTTCCAGAAGAAGAGTTCAGACGAGTCGAATTTCTTCTTATCTTGCTTTTTTAAGGTTAAGATGTAACAGGAGATCTTTTTCATGGTAGTCAGATGTCCTGTAAAGCAGGGGTGTCAAACTCGCCATGTCATGTGACATGTTGCAACGTATCGCGACTTTTTTCCCATTGCCGGAGTTGGGATGGGCCAGTTTCGGCATGACGCATCCGGCTGGCAGTTTGACACCCCTGCTCTAAAGAATTCTTCACTTACTTTGGGTTGCTACACATACCTTTTGACAATTGCTCTGCTAGGTCTGATTGAATTCGTTTTCTCTTTGGGGAAAAGACTAAAGCAAAGTAGGAGTTGAGCAGATATACCTCATCCTTGTCACTTGTTACTATCATACCATAATCTAGCTGTGGGCTTACCCTTTTGTTCCTCTTCCTTTTATTATGAATGACCAACTCCCACCCTTCCCACATACACACATGCACACCTTGTGTTGCTTCCCTTCCTAGCCTATGTTCTTTTTGCGTGTTAGCC
This sequence comes from Azemiops feae, assembly GCA_023970755.1. NCBI lineage: Eukaryota > Metazoa > Chordata > Lepidosauria > Squamata > Viperidae > Azemiops > Azemiops feae. The sequence continues at coordinate 2,503,419 of JALGBA010004234.1, forward strand.
TTTTGAACTAACATGAAATGACATGCAATGCTGTTTTCCAATTGATTGCATTTGTGAAATAAGGAAGACGTGCTTTCTGATAGATTCTGAGACATAGAAGCACCACAGTATCCTAATTGGTGCCTTTTGGGCCTCAATTTTGTGGTATCTATGTATCATGATTCATGGATGATATTGCTAGAAACAGTAAGAATGGTGCCATATGTTGTGAATGCTCCAACACTGGAAGTTTTTAAGAAGAGACTGGACAACCATTTGTCTGAAATGGTATAGGGTTTCCTGCCTGAGCAGGGGGTTGAATTAGATGACCTCCAAGGTCCCCTCTAACTTTATTATTATTATGATTATGATGATGATGATGATGATGATGTAGGGGGTATTGCCTCATTTGAGCTTAGCATTTCAGTAAGAAATCCTAGGTTACAATGAACATTATCAAATCTACGCCTCTAAAAAGGTAAAGGGATACAACATATCCCAAATAGTAAAAAGCAGTGGCATTATCTTGATTGCTGTACTTGTTGCTTTCTTCTGCTCTTTCAGTTGCTACACATTTCAACATCCAGTCCAGATGGCTATACAGAAAAGCTCTGCTGTGCTTGTACTAAAATCCACACAATAATATTTATCTGCTGTTTACTATATGTGGGTATTATGTCATCAGTAGATTAAATGGTAGTTACCTCAATATCTGAATTGCAGAAAAAATAAGCGGGGAGATCGCTCTTTCTTGGACAGGCGAAATTAACATCTTGAATGGAGCATGTAATTTAACAGTACGCCAAAAGGAAACTGCTTCCAGCAATAAAACTGTAATCTCCTTGTAGACAATATGCTACGCACGAGACTGCTTGCTTGCAGTACTTGGAAACAGTCTAAAGCTAGACCGACCAGGGTAAACTTTCTGGCTGATTTGGTTTTTATGCATTGTCTCTAAACTGATCTTTGAATTTAGTCCTGAAATTATTATTATTAAATTATTATAGCATTATGCATGAAATAGACCTGTCCAAAAACATAATAAGAGTTTTACTAATTGAGATGTTAGTTCAGTTAACACTTGACCACTGAATTCAAATAGCGACTCTCCCTCAGGTCAGCCTATCTCATGGGTTTTTTGTTGTGAGGATTCTCAAATGTGAACTACCTTGAACTCTCAAGAGAAAAGGTAAACACAAGGCACCACAAATAAACAAGTCATTAAAGTATGTTTTCATTGCCTAGATAAATTGTATGAGGTTTTATAGTCCTGGAAGTTGGAAGACAACCAAGGACAAATCTAAAGTAAAATCACGTTCTGTTAAGGCTCAGTGGTGGTTAGCACTCTAGATACAGGTAGAATCAAACAACAGTCAGCATTCCAGAGTGTACTGGATAAACCAGAAAATAAAACCAGAAACATAGGAAACAATAGAACTCAGGAACACCTTGTTGTTCAAAATAAGCTTATCTGCGAGCAGCAATAATAACAGAACATATAAGGTTATTTCATACACAGAAAAAATCAAGTGAACAGCCAAGATGGGTGAGAGATTTTTTCCTGAAATCCTGAATATTTGATATTTTGCTGATAACAATAACAATAACAATATTAATTAATTAATATTAAATTGTACTTGTATGCCACCCAGCTGAACCTGAAGAGATGCCCTTTATAAAACAGTACAATTGAAATACAAGTTATTGTGCCACTGTCAGTAGAAACTAGGCAATCCAAGAACATTCAGTTCCTTCCTTAATTTTTCTGGATGATTCAACAACAGAGCTCTTGAATCTATATTAAAATTGTGTGTTTCTGCTGCAAAAATAATTAAAATAGTGATAGAACCAATCAAAAGGGGAGCCATTTACATATAATTACTGTAGATTATGGTTGATCATTAGCTTCATAAAATGATAATTACATGCAATGAAGTATTTGGAAATACTACTGTAATATGTGATTTTCAGAAACAAAGTAACTGCTCCTAATAAAAAGAAAGTTATTATATAAAGGAAGCCTTATAACAATAAAAGGTGCATATTGTATACATTCATGTATAAAAATTACATAAATATATATGATGCAAACAAAACAAGAAAAATAGATCTTCAAGCCTTGGATTTTGGCTACAGAAGAAGGATTGGGTGACGTGGTCTAATAAGCCCATTTTCATCTGATTAAATGTTTCTATTTGCTGTGAATGTATTTTAATGGGAAAAATAAATATCATGTAAATTCTACAGAACTTCATATATCTACAACTCTTCTCCATATTTTCATTCAAATATAGTATAGTGGATAGTGTAATAGAATGCCACCTTTGGCATGGGAAACGTGATCAAACCCTAGCTGGTACTTACTTTAAAAATAGATGTCCTTGAGCAAAAAATCCCTAATGCTTCATCTGCCTACAGATGTAACAGAATAACAGAGTAGGAAGAGACCTTGGAGGTCTTCTGGTCCAATCCTCTGCTCAAGCAGGAGTCCCTATACCATTCCAGACAAGTGGCTGTGCAATCTCTTCTTAAAAGCCTTTTGTGATAGAGCACCCATAACTTCTAAAGGCAAGTCATTCCACTGGTTAACTATTCTCACTGTTAGGAATTTTCTCCTTAGTTCTAGGTTGTTCCTCTCCTTGATTAGTTTTCATCCATTGTTTCTTGTTCTGCCTCCAGGTGCTTTGGAAAATAGGTTGACCCCATCTTCTTTGTGGCAGCCTCTCAAATATTGGAACACTGCTATCATGTCACTCCTAGTCCTTCTTTTCACTAAACTGGACAAACCCAATTCCTGCAACCCTTCTTCGATGTTTTAGCCTCCAGTCCCCTAATCATCTTTGTTGCTCTTCTCTGCACTCTTTCCAGAGCCTCAAGATCTTTTTTATAATATGGTGACCAAAACTGAATGCACTTTTCTAAATGTGGTCTTACTAAGGCTTTGTAAAGTGGTACTAATACTTCATGTGATCTTAATTCTATCCCTCTGTTAATTGCATTGGCTTTTTTTTGGCTGCTACCATACACTGGCTCATAATTAAGTGATTGTTCACTTGGACATCAAGATCCCTCTCTCAGTTACTGTTATTGAGCCAGGTTTTACCTAATCTGTCCAAACGTAAAACCTTATTTTTCTCTACATTGAATTTCATTTTTTTAGATAGGGCTCAGTGTTCAAGTCTGTTGCGATCCATCTGGATCTTAAGCCTATCTTCTGGAGTGTTGGTTATTTCTGCCAGTTTAGTGTCATCTGCAAATTTGATGAGTTCCTTTTCTATTCCCTCATGTAAATCATTTATAAAGATATTGAAGAGTAGTAGACCTAAGACAGAACCTTGGAGTACTCCACTGCTTACTTCCCTACAGGTAGATGTAGTTCCATTGAGGACTATATGTTGAATGCGATTTGTCAGTCACTTATAAAGCCATCTGGTGGTGAAGCTGTCTATCCCCCATTTGTTTAGCTTATCAAGAAGTAGGTTCTGAACTACTTTGTCAAATGCCTTATTGAAATCCAAGTATATTATGTCCACTGCATTTCGCTGGTCCACTAATTTTGTCACTTTGTCAAACAATGAAATAAGATTTGTTTAGCATGATCTGTTTTGACAAACCCATATAACTTTGCTTGCTTCTAGGTGTTCACAGATCTGTTTCTTGGTTATCTTTTCCAGGATCTTCCCAGGTATTGATGTCAGGCTGAGTGGTTTGTAGTTGCCTGGATCTGTTTTGCCACTCAGCTGACCTTTGGCTGCCTTGTCGCCAATCTCCCATCTCTGCCACACCTGTCTCTGCCCATATCTGCCTCTGTTCACCACTGCTCAGCTGGTTCGACATCTGTCTCAGAATTTCTGGGTGGGGTTACTGTGTTGCTGGATCCCTTAGGTAGGCTGCCATTTGGGTGGGCAGCCAGTCTCCTCTCATCATGCTGCTGATAGCATGCTGCATCACTGTTTTTGATGGTGTAACCCTCTCCTCATCTTCTTTCTCTGTGTTTCTGCTCCTTCCTCTCCTCCTACCATTCTTTCCTAGTTTAATAATGTTTTCTTCCTGTGATGATATATGTATATGTATATTTGTTTTGAGGAAGCTGGACCACTCCTAATGTAACAAAATTCATCTAGCATGGTATGGATCGTAGTCCTGTCAGATAACTAACACGGTAGGAACTTTGATCAAGGATGGGAATGAAATGGAGTCAGTATCTCTCCTTTCCCAAATGACTCATGGATGTAATCCCCGATTAAATGTTTTGTCCTACTAAGTACTGTATCTTCTGCTTTTAGAACTATTATCCATCGATCTGTTCAATGCAATTGGCCAAGACCCCTTCATATAGGACATCTATGCTTCCTAGAGACTGGCACTGTACCTATGTGATCCATTCTATTAACAGTGGTAGAACAGCTAATTATCATAACAGAAGAGGAATAGATATTTCTTCATTTTTTATCTGATTACTTAACCTGATTACATATGAACTTGGAGTGTGACATTTACAAAAGGATACTGAATACTGTTTGAAATGATAATTAGTCAAATATTCAAATCCTGAGTTTTATGAATACCTTGAAAGAGTTTGTTTGTCTCTTTATCCATAAAGGTCTTTAGGAAGGCCATATTAATTAATTTTATACATAAAACAGGAAAATAGTATCATCAGTGATGAAGTATAGCATTCTGGACAATAATCTGTGCTGCCACAGACAAATTGGCAAGACCTCCCAATGAGATTTTGCCATTAAAATTAAAATGCGACAGTATGGCTCAAGTTAAGAGGACAATTGGAAAGACTTTTCCTCCACGTAAATATATACCACTCTGTATTTCAATATTATTCTGATAGTTTGATATGAAATCTTAATCAAATATTGTAAAAACAATATTCAATAGCTGTTGCAAATGAGAGTGAATCACAGTTCTTCAAGCAGGTTTAGAAAAATTATTTACAGAAAGAGAAATAATATGCTTTTGTCATTCTTATTTCTGTAACCACTATTGCTACACTATTACTACTACTACTGATATTTTTAAGAGCTTTATCTTTTCAGCCCATAAGTGAAGATTAAGCAGCATGAAGACTAACTCTGATCTCCTGTGTGTATTTGCTGCTTAAAGGACATGAACAGGAAACAGGTCAGCTTTGGGACACAATGAAAGGAAACAAACACAGCAGAAAACCTTTTACTGATAACGTGCAATCTAAGTTGGTGAGTAGATCCAGTCAGTCATCCAATTATTCAGGCCAAAGTCTATAAGCACACATCTCTCCAAATGAGGTAGTTAAGTGTTTGCAGAGCTGGCAACCCATAGCTGATTGGTCAAGAAAGAAAGTCTCTCTCTTTTTGCCCTATAAACTTGCATTTTCTACAAACTATACATTCTGCAAAAAATCTACATTTGCAAACTTGCTATTTTTTCAGTGTATGCCAGTTCAGGATGGAATTGCTAGGGAATTAAGATAAACATGGTGAGGTTATCCACCAATACATGCTATAGATATAATAGGAATTGATTGACATAATCATTGTTTCCAGATGAGGATTTGGCTGTAAACCCTAGACCTTAACTCTATTTAGCTTAACTAGACTGTTAGGCGCAAACCTATGAGGGTAGATAAGTTTTATTGCAGACTTAGAATGAAGCCACATGATTGTCTTCAGCAGTGTGAGGGTACTTGACATCCATGGCTTCTTTTTCCCCATTTCTTCAAAGTTTAAAGAGAGTATCCTCTGAGTTTCATTTGTTTTTCATTGTTGAGTAGCTTCTGTTGAGTCTCTGCTCCTGGTCTATCTGCTCCAATCATAAATTACTGAAATAATCTCAGCTACCATTGTTGATTTTTATTGAGAGATGTTTTCTCTTTTGTTTTGATGTTCTATTTTCTTTTTGGTGTTATTATATTGCGGCCCAGAATCCTTTGAGATTTATAAATGTTAAATAAATATGATTGAAATTATTCCCTTAATTTCTTTCTTTATGAGCAATTACTTGTAAATAAATTATTGGTTTTACTATTTATAAGGGCCTACATTTATATTTCCCCTTCCACCAATATCTCCAGGTGATTAATAGCTTTCCATTTTAATGTCACATAGATTAGAATGCATAATAGTGACAGATCAAGAGCTATTTAGCTACATGACTTAGGGGGAAACTGAATCTGGGTCACCTAAATCTGACCTTCTGGTGCTTTGGAAAATAGATTGTCCCCCTCCTCTCTGTTACAACCCCTCAAACATTGGAGCACTGCTATCATGTCACCCCTGATCCTTCTCTTCAGTAGACTAGCCTTGCCCGGTTCTTGCAACCTTTCTTCATATGTTGTAGACTCCAGGCCCCTAATCATCTTTGTTGCTCTTCTCTGCACTCTTTCTAGGGACGCAACATTTTTTTTTATAGTGTGGTGACCAAAACTGGATGCAGTATTCTAGGTGTGTTCTTACTAAGACTTTATAGAGTGGTATTAGTACCTCATGTGATCTTGATTCAATCCCTCTGTCAATGCAATTTAGGATTGCATTGGCTTTTTTGGCTGCTGCCGCACACTGCTAGCTCATGTTTAACTGATTGTCCACTGGGACTCCAAGATCCCTCTCACAGTTACTGTTATTAAGCCAAGTTTCACGTAATCTGTACACGTACTTTTGGTTTTTCTTGCCTAAGTGTAAGACTTTACTTTTCTCTACGTTGAATTTCATTTTGTTATATAGGGCTCGGTGTTCATTATTTTTTTGTCATTATTAGACAGATTTGTTTTACCAATCTGTGCCTTCTGATATCTTGAAAATCCTCATATAATATCAGCAGTCCAAACACTTTGGACCTTTTGCTTTGATTTCCATTTTAAAGTAGATTCTAATAATTTTCTCTTGATGCTAATTATGCAAATGTTTAGCTTTCTATGAATTCAGAACATTGATGAAGATGAATAAGAGATCTTATTTACTTCAGATCATGACCTCAAGCTTGAGGAAAGCTCATGATGGCTTTTTTGTAACCATCTTAATAGAATAATTCTGTAAATATATTTAGGGGTTAAGCATTGTCTGATTTTCACCTTTTAAAACATTTCCAGGGTTAACATTCTTTCTTGTTAAAACTTAATAAAAAGTTCATTGAAATTGCTTTTTGTGTAATCATCCTAAAACACGACTGAGAGCAATTAATTCTGAATAAATTTTATAGACCTTTTTTAGTTGCAGTACAACTTCATCAGAACAGCTGATTCTTAGATCCAATAATCAAGCTATAAAAAAATGAGTTACAATACCACAGTAATCAATAAACAGTTTTGTCATCATCTGAAATATTATTTCAACTTGATTTCAACTTTTATGATTACTCCTTTTGATTGCCAGATTTGTACTGCTGAACTGTCTTAAAATATTGGGTTTCTAGCCTCATGGACTGTAGAATTTATTTTCCAAACATTAATAGAGTACAACTAAGCAATGATTCTGCTGTATAAATTGTTGCCTGCCAGTTTTAGGTCATGAATGTGACTAAGTAATAACAGACAGAAAATTATTTTTTTCTGGATGGTTCTGACTGAGAGCTACATTAATTTGAAAGAATTTTGAATTTGTAAAGTATATTGAGGGAGTAAAAATTTGTTTAAAAAGGGCAAAAGAAATCTGCCTTTCAAATGGCTTAGCAAGAGAAAGAAGAACAGAGAATTACAGAGATCTTTTAAAATAAAGTTTAGTAGCCAAATGCTTTTTTTGGACATAATGCTTAAACAGAAATGCATATGGATGATACATTTGGAATAAGTTGGCTCAATTGCTAACCTCTCCATACTGTATGAGCCAATTCCATCTTTTCTGTTCTTAACCTGGATCATTTGGGACAAATACTGCAAGTGGATTTAGTAATTTTCACTGACCTCGAATAGAAAACTTATTTTATTTAATACTTTTTATTCCATCAATCTCCTTTTGACATTCACTTTTTGTTATTAAATTTGACAGGAGCTTTGTGTTTGACGTTCCAAATCTCTGTTTAAGCATATTATGAGTCAGAGGCTTTCTTTGCCACAATTTTGCAAATTCGGAAATGGAAATAATTAAGAGCTTTCGTTAGATCTTTCTGTAATCTTTCTATGTTTGATTGAACATTTCTTAGGATGAGCAAACTGCCTCATACTCTTCCTGTTGGTTATGTTCCAACTGAAACAGACACACACAGCTTATTGTAAGCCAATTCTCATTAAAAGTTCAATCCTGTACCTTTTTTCATTCTGGTATGTTTGTTCCAAATATGCAGCCACAATAAAGGATAGTCTGAACATACGGGACCTATATCTTAATCAACAGCAACTAACTATCTGCAATCAACTTCCACAATTTGCTACAAAGAATAAATGCTTTCATATTAGGGCTGTGACTTCTGAGTTTAATTTTCTTTTAAAATATATTATTTCCAGTAGGATTAAGTAATATGGCACAGAGGTTCTTTTTAATTTTCTCTTTCTCTTATCTCTTCTTTTTCTTTTGTAGCAGTTTAATCAAGCATGGAAAGTTAATTGAACTTTTATCACATTGGGGAAAAATTAAACAAGTCGAATTCCCAACTTAGAGACAAACATACCTAACTTTATTGGTACTTCCTATTGCTATGAACCTATTTGTTCTGTATAAAATTGCTTGCAACAGGTCAGAAACACAAACTTAGCTACCATGTACATCCTTGTGGAAAAGAAATGCAGGTTGGCCCATAGACATATGGGAATCCCTTGGGCTTTCATATTAAGATTGTACAAAGATTTATCACTTTTCCAAAATGTCTGTTGATCAAAATATGAAATATTAACTTCTTAGCCTGATAAAATGCATGAAGTTCTCCATTTCTGCAGAAGGATGCCACTTTTTACAAAAGTACAGCCATTATTTAGGAACCTGAAGCAAAATTAAAGAACTGAAAAATTACAAAATAATAAAGGACAGATAGAATGATAACAGAGCCAGTGTCCAGATCTATCAACTTTTGATAGAGATATAAAATCTCATTATCTTCCATACAAATTCCCCAAAAGTCAGTTTCAAAGAAAGAGGAAGACATAATTTCCTTCTGGCAGTGTTTTAAATTAGAGCCCTTCCTTTTATTTTCTTACCATAGTTCTTGTACTTCAGTCTCCTTTATAGTGAAAACAACATCTTCCTAGATCTTTCTTCAGGCTGAATGGAAACAAGTTGGTGTGACAATTATAAATGTGACCTAACATAAACTCTTCATTTAAACAGAAAGCCCAAATAATATGTTATTGTAGAGAAGGTTATTCAGATTTAATATGCTTTCTACAAGGGCTTGAGTAGAATAAAAGAATACAATGATAAAGTAAACAAAATAAATTGAATTTAGGAATATTATCTAAGACTTAGTTATATTATCTAATGATAACATAATATCTAATAATGAGAAAAAACAATGAAGATATTTTACATTATAGGAACAGTCTTTTCCAAAACCCCAAGCAAAAAATAGTTTGATACCTAAGACAGTAAGGAAGAGAAAATAAATATTTCTAATTTAACAAGATTTTGAAAAAACATGTCTCAATATTTATTCTATTGGTGGGAGATAAGAATTGAAAATAAAAGGTAATGTCAAGGAGCATCCTAGAATCAAAGGGTAGCTGTGGCTTTGAACAGGATTGTGCTTGGTGGCCTCTCTTGATCTTTCATGCCTAAACTTTTCTGTGCTTTATAGAGGAGCTGAGGGTTTTGGAAAGGGTTAAGAGATGCCGGGTTGCACTACCCCAGACAGACATGGTGTGCAACTTGAGGGTTCTCCTGGACTTGCAAGTCCTGCTCAAAGAGTAAGTGGCAGTCCAGCTAGGAAAGCCTTTGCACTACTCCAGGTTGTGTGCCAGTTGCGTCCTTTCTTGGGTAGGGAGTCTCTGCATTCAATCATTCAAGCCTTGGTCATCTCACACCTGGACTATTGCAATGCGGTCTACATGGGCTACCCTTGAAGAGTATTTGAAAGCTACAACTAGTGCAGAATGCAGCAGCATGAGCAGTTATAGAGCCCTACGGTAGCCCATATTACACTGCTGTTCCTTGAGGTGCATTGGCTGCCAGTTTGCTTGCAGGTGCAATTCAAGGTGTTGGTTGTCACTTTTAAAGTCTTTTGTGGCATAAGTCCAAGTTATCTGAAGAAATGTTCAACTCCAATTGGATTGCCCTGCCCCACCCATGCTAGCAGAGGGAGCATGCAGCGGACCCCATCAATCAAGGATTTTTGGCTGACAAGAGTCCAGGAGAAGAGCTTTTTATGCTGTGGCTCCTGCCCTTTGGAACATTGGCCTGAAGTGAGAGTTGCACCCACCCTTTTGACCTTTGATAAGGGCCTGAAGACCTGGCTTTGCAGATATATTTAATTTTCTAAAACTGCAAAGAATCTCAATCCATGCTGCTTGTTAAAGAGGATTTGATTTACAGTAGTTACATTTTTTAAAATAAAAAGTCATCCCCAACTGACCTTGATTGATTCTGGAAAGTACGTAGAGATCCTTTTGGTTAATACTTGGAAAGGATCTACTGCAAATTCCGGAAATAGTATATACACTCTTTCCTTCCTTCCTTCCTTCCTTCCTTCCTTCCTTCCTTCCTTCCTTCCTTCCTTCCTTCCTTCCTTCCTTCCTTCCTTCCTTCCTTCCTTTCCTTTCCTTTCCTTTTCCTTTTCCTTTTCCTTTTCCTTTTCCTTGGAAGAAAATCCACTGAATTCTGCTGGGCTCCCTTTTTAGTAAATACATATTGAATTGCACATCTCAATTCAGCGCACTGAATGGTGTTACATCTCCCATTCTGGAGCTGCTCATTTTGCTATCTGACTTTGCTTTGCTTTGCTATATATATTATAGATCAATTGTGGCTTTGCAGTTGTGTTATATAATGAAATCCCAGAATTCTAATTCTCCTCAGTGGCAATGTAACTTCCACTCAGTAGCCAATGTTCATTGTGTTGTATTTCTATTTCCAAGGTCATACATTATAGGAAATTTGAACTTGGCTGCATCTTTCTGACTCCTGCACATGTCAGCTTTATTTACATATGTTATAGCTGTAGCTGCCAAGTGATGCAATTTTAACTACTGTTTAAATGAGACAGAGAACAGAAACATTATTCAAGTATTCAGATAGATTATAATTTCATATAAATAAATCACTTGCAAATTTATATGGTAGATATGCTTAATATATCCTGGTTTATAACAAAAAAGATGTAAGCTAATGGATTTTTTTAATTTTATTTTGAGTCTTGAATATAAGAATTGCACATATGATATTTTTACATATTAAAACATTTAACACTAACTCAAAATGTTTCCAGAATGCTGCCACATTATAACAATATAAAGGGACAAGAAAAGTTATTACCAATAATCCTTTCTTTGATGAAGTGGAACAAGGAAAATATATGCAATATTCTTTCTTTTTTTACAATTTATATTTTCAGAATGGTATCTTAATAATGTATTTAACTACTTTATTTCTTCTATGGTAAAATGAGAATCAGTTCTAAGGCCATAGTTATAACTTTCAGATAAAAAAGTACTACATTTTTCTATACTGCTAAAATTTTTAGAAAAGCTATACTTTTCTTAAAGAATTGATTTCACCATTTCAACTTTTTGTTTCTTGGTTGATTTCAGTTGGTGGTCCCCAGAAAATATCTTGGAGTGGTTAAGTAACAGAATAATGTTACTGAGATCAATTCATAATTCCTGAATCATTGTTATTATGTGTTCATGTCTCCTTTTAAATGACTCAAATATTCTAAGATTTTGGAGAAGAGAAACGTAGTCCAATTCATAATTATTCACTAAACTAAATAGATTAAAAACCATAGAAAAATAAATGATATTCCTAAAGGAGCATAATTATAAGGCATTTGTGCTTGATTTAATTGAAATTTGGAATTTGTTAAGATAATATTTTAAATTAACAGTTAACATTTAGACTCAGTTACCATTCCAAGGTTTATAATCTATTCCACATCAGCTTTGTATTTTCTGGATCAAACCCAATTCATATATTTTATGAAAATAATTTGTCTCATGAGAAAGGAAAAATAATGCTGTATACTCTGCACTTATTTTCAGGGATACATATACCCCATTGCATAATGTAGAGAATAGAAAAACATGTAAGTCTGTAAAAAAAAACCAATAATAGAATTCCAGATCAGTTATTCATCACCATGCTGTTTTTAATCTCGTACATACAGAAATACTTATACCTTCATATAAAAGGCACAGCACAATAATATACAACACCATGAAAAAGTCTTCATAAAAAAGGCATTTGATGAGAATATACTCTTGGACTTACAAGTAGTATATCTATTGAAATCAGTAGGACTTAAGTTAGATCTGGTTAATATGTATTGTTAATTTCAATAAATCTGTTCTAAACCATTTATTTCATAGGAATATTTATTTATTTATTTATATGTTTATTTCATAGCTTAAACTTTGCTGAATAAAATTGACTTTCATTCCTGTTGGAAATTTTGGGAACTGCAATTCCATTAGAACTTATGAGAAAGGGAAAATGCAATCTAAATTAAGGAAAACTGATAAAATGCTTCTTTGGTCTTTATTAGGTCACCACTTATATAAGATGTAAGTGCTGAATTTCAAACAGTTTCTGATTTTCTTCCTTCTCTTTTTCATGCAAGCAAACAACCTACCACCATAACATGCCAACATTTGAAATGATACAGATTGGAATTGGTACAGATCTTACATAAAATGTATGGAATACCAAAGCAAAAATAGCTGAGGAAAAATAAATCAAATCAACAAAATACATTCATTTCAATGTTTAGCTCACACAATAGTTTGGACTTTGTTGCCTTATACAGTGTACACAATATAAAATCAGCCACATATTGCTATCAAAGAAACAATGATATTTGGTAAAAACATTAAATACTACAGAATAGGATTATAAATTAATAGCTATTAGATCTACAATGTTCCAAAAATACTGAACTGGTGACCATAGAAACTGAAAACCAGCAAATAGTTAAAGCACTTTCTTAACATAAAATACTTTCCAACTATTCATGTCATTAACTCACGTGACTGGGCTTCGGCTCATTAAAAACAACTCCTTTTATTCAAAGAAATTTGTGAGAATTCTTCTGCAAATAGATGAACATATAAAATCAGCTTACTTTAAAGATTTATGGATAATAGATTTTGGACAATGTCTGGGAAAAGGAGCTTCATGACAGACTTCTCTAGTTTTAAGAAACTCAAAAAAACCCTCAGCATTTAAAAGACCAGAAGATTTACACCAGAGTTTTTATGTATTTTGTTCTGCAAAATGTTGGGAAACAGTGTCACTGATTTTCAGCAATTAGTGTGGTAGTGGTCTCTGGAAGCTCAGGCTGTCCCATTCTTATTCAAAAATTGAACAGCACTCTAGTGTTTTGAATATCTTTTTTTATTCCTGATATATTTTTTTTGCAAATAAAGTAATCTGAGTACTCATTATACTAAATTGTCAGTTGGATCTTATTTTTTATAATGAGCAATACAAATAGGTCAAGAAGCATTGTCCTCACTTATGTTTTTACATCATTACATGGCCAACTGCACTGACTAACAATATCAGATACCCAACGAATGTGTTTCCTATGTTTGTCTCAGAATGAAATCTGTGTTTTCATTAAAGATGTTCCTGTAGCTCACAATAGGGGAAGCCATGGGTGAACAATCTTTTCAGTTCTGGTGAATGCATATAATGATGGGCTGGAAGGGAGGAGGAGGAAGGTAGTAAACACATAGAGACACATAGAAGCTCCAAAAGCCTCCTTGCAACCTCAGTGTTGCTGAAATTAGGAGAATTAGGAAGGTTGTTAGGAGAGGAAGTTTAAAGCTATCAACATTTTCTTCTCTTGTGTGCCTTTCATGATTTGTGAAGGACAGCTGCTGTTGATTTTTCTCCAAACCATGAACCATAGTCAAAATCTCTAAGTCTGATAGGGCTCAAAAGCTACTTAATCTTATAATAAAAAAGGCAGATTCCTTAAAGACTCTTCCTGCATTGTAGCACCAGCTTAGTTGAAACCCAATGTATTATACACATAGTAGGTGAATGTAGCCTGACATTTAAAAAGTAATAATCACAGTTCTCAACATTCACAATATAGGAAGGGTAGAATTTATAGAAGACCGTAAGCTGTCCACCTTAGGGAATGCAACAGCATGGACCAACAATAAACAGATATACATAAAGAAAGTGTTAGGAGGGGTTGTTAATACTTTTCATGTGTCAAAATGCTCTTCTAAAATAAGAAAAAGAAACACAAATGGTTCTTTTTATGTACCATTAGAGTAGGGCTCCATTATCTTACATTACAATTTTGCAATGCTCAGCTTAAGCAACTTTGAACTTGATTTTCTGAAAAAATATGCATGATGGCTGCTATCCTATGCATACATACCATGTTTCCCCAAAAGTAAGACCTACCCTGAAAATAAGCCCTAGCTTGATTTTGGGAGGGTGGGCCTAATATAAGCCCTACTCCAAAAATAAGCCCTAGTTTTGGGGCAAAGCACACACCTAAAAAATCAAGCTAGAGTGGGGGGTGGGGAGGTGGAGCTGACCCATGCGCCCTGCACCCACTTACCTTGCAGCCAGGCCTCTCCTCACCAGCCCACTTCTTCTGCGGTGTCCCAGGCCTGCATTTCGCAGTCAGAGGCCTTTCCGGAAGGCCACTGCAGCCGAGAACCGAGCTATGGATTGAATCCATAGCTCAGTTCTGCAAGGCCTCTGCAGGTGAGAAGCGAGCTATGGACTGAATTCATTGCTCGGTTATTGGCTGCAGAGGCCTTCTGGAAAGGCTTGACTGCAAAATGTAGGCCCGAGCTCCATTCTGAGCTGCAGAATGAAGCTGGTCCTTCGGCCACAGAAGAAGTGGGCCGGCTGGCTAGGGTTGTCAGTGCCGGAGGTGAGTGGAAAAGCCACTTCCCCCAAATAAGACCTGGTGCCTCTTTTGGAGGCAAAAAAAAAAAAAGAAACATGGAAACATGATTTTTCAGATTATGCACCACTGAACTATGGTGTCACTTTCACCTAAATGAATTTGCCTAGGGTTAGGCTACACTTTTAACTGAAAATAAGTCTCACTGAATATAAATATTTCAAAATAGAAAATAGCTGAATATTTGTTCTTTTGTATCCTTTTTATTCAGGAAACAATAAATATTCTGTTGTAAAATGAATTATGCAATAAGGAAAGAAATGAAAAGTCAATGCTATCACTTCCTATACCTTTGAAAGGATTTTAAAAGAAATTGCTCCTTTACAGCTGAAATAAACTCACAGATCAGACATAAAAGTTACCAGTATTAGAAACTTCATATTGATCCAGTGTGATTTTTTTTTAAAAAAACCAATTGTGCATAATACATTATGTTTACAGGAGTCTGCAAAATTTGATAAGTGTTTAGTAAAATATGAAGTAAATGTATTTATAAAATACATTTAAAACTGAGTGATGCTGAAGTCATGTGAAACTAGGAATGAATAAATCATGTAAGGCAGATGACATGATACTCTGCTCTTAATTCTAATGGTTTCTTTCCAACCTCCTGGACTTCTTAAAAAAATGTAAGTAATACTGGGCTTATTTCTGGAATAAGAGACTTACTAAGTTATTTACATGGTGCAATTGGCTTAGTGTAATTAATTTAATATAAAAGTATTATAATTAGTTTAATATAAAAGTAAAAGCAAAAACCTCTTTTTTGCCTTTTGGCATAAAGAAATATATAATTTGTAAACAGTGAAATATTCACAAAAGGTCCTAATAAGATCTTCACATTAAATTTTAGCCCAATTCATACACAATAAACATAATCGAAAAAACCCATCAATGATTATAATAATTAATTAATAATAATTAATCTTACCCAATTTCAAATAAATAAAGCAGCTTACATGAGGAATCTCAGTTTAAAAGTATTTTAGGATATATAGTTTTTTTAAACAAATATTTTGCAATGGAAACTTTTGCAAAGTTTGCCATATCCTTACTGCTCTTCTCTAAGTAACCACATGCTAGTTACACCCATTGGCCAGAGCCAGTACTGGCTTAATACTGACATTTGTTCTGATTGAAATAAGTGCCAATAATAGCAGTATAGTACTAAGGGAGAACACAGGAGGAAGTACTTCATGTTAGATACACATGGAATATCATTACAATAATCATATTGGGAAACATTATGAGATCACAAAGCACTTGGTGATCTACATTTCTTTGAAATTAATGAGGAAGAAGTTTGTCCTATGTGTAGAAGCCCCACTGACTTTAATTATACTTACTATGCAATCCTAAATTATCACTTTTGTCTTTGTATTTCTCTATATAAAATAAGCATATGCATGTAACAGCTGTATACTTGTGTGTTCATGAATTTATTCCAGTGCTTTATTCAAAATAACTCAACTTTCACCATTCATGTTAGAATTAATTTAGGGATTATATTTATTTCCCATATCTTTGCTTACACTTATGCTTTTCATGAGTTTTGCCACTTTTGATTTTCCTATCTTTGCAATTCAGCAGGAGCTGAAATCCAACACAATATATATTGGAAAATTCATAATTCATAATTGAACTGTGAGGAAATAGAGACAATAATTCAAAGAATTTACTTGAAAATTACTTGATAGCAAGATTCCTGACTCCCTCTCTAGTCATGTGGAGAAAGAGGCACCCTGAGGTGACAAAATATAAGTGGATGCCTTTATGGGCATCTGATCAACATGTTTTAAACTCGTGTTTGCAATCAGGATAGGTAAGCATGGAGAGGATAGTGGTAGTTGTTAATCAATGTAGCCTGTTGGTTTCCTTCACAAATTATTGATTCATTTTCCAAACTAAGAAAAGGTCCCCTAAATTGGATGATGTGCCTCACCTCCATGATCAATTTTCCAAGTCTCAGCACCACATTATCCCTTGCTGAATTTAAATCAGCAATGCTTAGGCCATATGAAGAGATATAATGGTATATGGAATGACCTTGGGAGACCAGGCAATGAGATGCAACCTAGAGAACAGTCAGATAAAAGACAGCCTAGCTGGCAGCAGAAATGTGGGCAGGACAAGAGACTTGGAAGGGATACTCTCTAGTCTGGGGGCTGTAAAGGTTGGTTGGAGAAAAGAACTTTTAGGCTTGCAAGTTTCTGTTAATGTAACTTTACAATAAAATAGAATTAACTGATCTGGTCATGTTTCCTGTCTAGTCTACTTTGTAAGGCTGACATCTCTTCAGATTGTACTGTTATATTAAAGATGAAGAATGATATATACTGTATGATTTTCTTTCTTGTTCTATTTCCAAACTTATTTAAGTGTGTTTTTCCTTTAAGCAAGCTTGTCGTTCTCTTACATAATTGTTCAGTTTAAAAAGATGTCATTATACTGAAACTCAGGAAAAAGACATTTAGAAACAAATGCAGTTTTATGAGTTTAATGGCAGGCAGGTCAGGAATTGCTCCCCAATCTTACAGACTTTTCAGCTCACTGATGGCTTATCCAATGGGTTTTCTTATCTTGAAAGTTGCATGGTGGCAGTCATTAACTGATGTGAATGATGGAATCATTCAGCACTGAAAATTATTTTTTTCCATCTTTCCAGTAATAGTATGTAGCACAAACACGGACGTATCCTGTCCAAAACAGAATGCAAATTGACTGTCAAAACATTCTTTCAAAATACTTAAAGATTCCCCAATATCCCTGGTCATACTATTTGCCAAGAGCTGTATATCCACACAGTATAACAGTATAAATGAGAAGTTTACCATTCTTCTTTTTCAGAGGTGAATCATAAATGATCCTGCACCTTTTATTCCTCCTGCTTGGAGGCACTTTACGTTCAGGATTTTTGCAGGATACTCTTCTGTGCCTTGACATGTTGCTTAATCTTTCAAGATTTTAGGAGCAGAGACATGATTACTTGGCCTCTTTAGCCAACCTGTCTACTCAGATGTTCTGAGAGTTTCTGAAGCATGAGTATCTCAGGTCCCTCTTTTATAAAATCTATAATAGTATGGCACTATTACTGTGGCTCTTTGTTTGATGCAACATGACCATATATGGCAACTGCCAGATATTAAAGAAAAACATTTTCTTTCAAAAAAATCAAAAGCTTAAAATTTATGGACTAGTTCACTGACAATTATATAAAGCAGCAGTTAGAGATGGTCTTTCAGAACTGAAAAATAAGCCACAAGTTCAATCTTCTCTACACATATGTGTTAGAAATAAGATCCATTAATTTCAATGAAATGTACTATCAGGTGACTTAAAATCATAAATAATGCAAGTTTCTACTTTTATTTATGCAGCCTTTTTCTATTTTGTTTTAACAAGAAGAGTAGTAGTAATTAAGATAAAAACAATATATCAATGCCTAGATTGTCCAAATGAGAAACAATTATTTCTTTTT
Organism: Azemiops feae; assembly: GCA_023970755.1. Taxonomy (NCBI): domain Eukaryota; kingdom Metazoa; phylum Chordata; class Lepidosauria; order Squamata; family Viperidae; genus Azemiops; species Azemiops feae. The sequence goes on from JALGBA010004234.1 coordinate 2,521,879, forward strand.
TAATTTTACTACATTGGCAACTTTTATTCCTACTCTTAAGTGTTGGTGGATTTTGAATCAGCAATGCAGGAAGTGTAGTTATTCAACCTACTGTCAACTTTAGAATGAGCATGGCTGCAACCATTTTTTCCTTCTCATTTCTAGTTGACACATAGCACGGAGGGAGGGGGTTGCCAGAGTTTGCGCTAGACAAAACAGACTTTCTCTCTCAGACTTTCTCTCATGGGAACCAAGGTCATTGGCTGCTCCCGGGACTGCGGGCTGGGCATTTCATGAAAAACCCGCCAACAAGTTGAATGGGGAAACGTAGTTGCTTGCATAGCCTTAGGGGTGGGATTTCTTAACTTTGTATTGGGGAATTGTTATGCATCTCTTCAGACTTGGTTTCACTTTTGAAGTGCTGATACTTTGTATCAATAAACATGTTCTTTGAGGAATTTGTAAGCCTTGGAGTTCTGCTTTATTTGTCTCTGTTGGAACCATGACACCTACACTTTGCAAATTTTAGTTCTATGTTTAATTCTGTTTAGTTCTGTTGATACAACATACACATGCATCAGCCTTTTCTGAACATATTACACTCTTGACTCATATTCAGTTTTTAACACTTTTATTAATTTATTATTTTTCCATATGTGTATATAACCAGGGATTGCCACAAATAAGAGGGAGTCAAGCTATTCTCCAAAGCACGTGAAGGCAGTACAAGAAGCAACGGATGGAAACTAACCAAAGAGAGAAGTAAACTAGAACTAAGGAGAAAGTTTCTGACAGTTAGAACAATTAATCAGTGGAACAACCTGCCTGCAGAAGCTGTGAATGCTCCAACACTGGAAGTTTTTAAGAGGAGACTGGACAGCCATTTGTCTGAAATGGTATAGGGTTTCCTGCCTGAGCAGGGGCTTGGACTAGATGACCTCCATAGTCCCTTCCAACTTTATTATATATTACAGCAAAGTATAAAACACTTCTGAATCAAAACAAGAACAAAAACCCATAGTAAAACAAAATACAGAAAGCAATTCTTCAGGTGTCTGTACAGTAGAAGTAAACTGTAAATTTAAACAATTTCAAAACACTTTACAATAGAACAAGTAAGCTTTAGAAGTGCTAACCCTCCATGTCCACATTAACAAATTAGAAGATAAATAGACCATATTCTTTCAATACATGAAATTTTTGGAAAAAATAATTAAAATTCTATCCTTTATGCAATTACTCAAAAGGGGAGAGGAAAAGGAAAGCATTTGCCTGCAGGTTTTTAATTAACATTATCTCAACGTGTCAATTTTTCATTTGAACAGGAATCAAACTGTCATCCAAACATCTTCCAAATAAATATTTCAATTTTTAATGGGGAGAAAACAACAGAATTTTGCCTAAAAGAAGTACCGAAACCCTACTAACATATCGCCAGGTCCAATAATAATTTCTAATTAGTTGGAAGGTACCTTGGAGGTTGTCTAGTCCAACCCCCTTCTCAAGCAGGAGACCCTCAAGCAGGAGACCCATTCCAGACAAGTGGCTGTCCAGTCTCTTCTTAAAACCCTCCAGTGATGGAGCACCCACAAATTTTGAAGGCAATCCATTCCACTGGTTAATTGTTCTCATTGTTAGGAATTTCCTTTTAGTTCTAGGTTTTTTCTCTCCTTGTTTAGTTTCCATCCATTATTTCTTGTCTTGCTTCTGGTCCTTTGGAAAATAAGTTGATCCTCTCTTCTTTGTGGCAGCCTCTCAAATATTGGAACACTGCTATCATGTCATCCCTAGTCCTTCTTTTCACTACACATACCCAATTCCTACAACTATTCTTCATATATTTTACCCTCCAGCCCTCGAATCATCTGTGTTGCTCTTTTCTATACTCTTTCCAGAGTCTCAACATCTTTTTTATAATATGGTGACCAAAACTGAATGCAATTTTCTAAGTGTGATCTTACTAAGGCTTTATTAAGCGGTACTAGTACTTCATGTTATCTTGATTCTATCCTTCTGTTACTGCAACCTAGAATTGCATTGGCTTTTTTTTTGGCTGCTGCTGTACACTTCTGGCTCATATTTAAGTGATGGTCTACTAGGACTCCAAGATCCCTCTCACAGTTACTGATATAGAGCTAGGTTTCACCTAATCTGTACATTTGCTTTTTCTTGTCCAAGTGTAAAACCTTACTTTTCTCTACACTGATTTTCATTTTATTAGACAGGACCTAGTGTTCAAGTCTATCAAGATCCATCTGGATCTTGAGCTTATCTTCTGAGGTGTCATCTATTCCTGCCAGTTTAGTGTTATATGCAAATTTAATGAGGTCCCCTTCTATTCCCTCATCTAAATTGCTTATGAAGATGTTGAAGAGTACTGGGCCTAAACCTTCCTTCCATGTAGATGTATTTCCATTGAGGACTACACGTTGAGTGTGGTTTGTCAGCCAGTTATAAATCCATCTGGTGGTGATGCTGTCTATCCCACATATTTTTAGCTTATCAAGAAGTAGGTTGTGGTCTACTTTGTCAAATGCCTTAACTGAAATCCCAGTATATTATATCCACTAAATTTCACTGGACCACTAATTTAGTGGACCATAGAAATATATTGATATAAAATATTCATTTTAATGACATTTTTCCCATACATTCATGGGAAATTTCAATCACCCATTTATATTAATATTGATTTAATTGAAATTATTAAATAAAAATACATTTCTCCAGGAATAATTCCATCCATTTAAAAGAAGTCATATAATGAACACATTTTAAAAATTGCCATACAACAATTGAATCCAGTCATAGTCTTCTTCTCTTTTCTCCACTGTTGTCTGCACTATGTAATCAGTCTTAATCAATATGGTGATTGTTCGTTGTTTATTCATGTTGTCAGCATTTTTAACGTCTCGTATCTGAAAGTCTGTTCCTGTTGCCTTTAAAATTATAGATGTTTTAATTGAACTCTGCCTTTGGTCATCCAAAGTCTCTGTCATTTGTGTATAAGATGTAGTATCTTCCTCTTCAATAGATTGTAAATGTGTTTCCTCCATATCGTTAAGTTGTAGACCTAGTTGTGTATCATGTCCAATAAGTTGAATTTCAGTTTTTAACTCTGGGATTTCCCTTTTCCGAAGCATTCTAAAATGTTTTTTTAATTCCTCCTTTGTTTCCAAGATTTTTTCTAATATAAATCCATTGTTAAGCTGTGAGTGGGATTCCATTCTTTGTTTTTTTAGTAGAATTTCAACTTAAAAGCTGAGTTGCAATTTTATAAAATATAAAATCCAAACAAAAATAGGAAAAAGCAAGTACAGAAATAAAAACAGCAAAAGTCCCAATCAATATTATGAATATCTAATTTATAATCCAAATAAATAATAGCAACTGGTGTCTCAATTATTATATTGTAATCCTAGAGCGAACAGATCCATTTTTCAGGGGAGTATACTTTGTATTATAAAATCAAAAACAGCAGGCAGAAATTCAAACAAGTTCCAAAAGAAATGCAAGCGTTTGGGCGCAATCCACATAAATTCACCCAGGAGCCGTAGCATTTTTGTTTTTTGTTTTTAAAGTAGATAGCACTATTCAGAAGGGGGGGAAGAAGAAGAACACTCCACCCCCCTCCCTAAAGGTTTCCACTTAAGCTGAAAACAAGCAGGCAGAGAGAGAGAGTCACAGCAAGGATCCTTCTCTTCTCCTTTTTCCTCAGGGTTCTCCAAATTCCAGCCGCTCAAACAAACAATAGAAATTAGTCATTTTTTTCTTTTTCCACAGCTCTTTCCCCAAGTGATCAAAGCAATTTCTAAGAGCTTTTCACAGGGAAATGAGTAAAATATCAAGAGGGAAAGAAAGGTCTCACCCGGATCTTCCACGGTGGGTCTTTATGCTTAGATGTTGCTGTGACTTTCGGCCAGAGCAGCTGAGTGATCGGCCATGTTACTGGCCGATCTTTTCCCCGTCGGCCCAAAGGTGATTGCTCGGATCGCAGAGGGAGTTGCCCCTCCCTCTGCAATCAGCGAGTGCCCTCCTCTACGGTGGTCGCCTCTCCGGGGCGACTTTCGACCCTGTCCAGGGTCTACCGGCGGGGGGAAACCGGTCGGCAAAGAGAGCATACTCTTTGCCTGACCGCAGGCACTGCCACAGGAACCGGAAGTCTATGGAAGGAATTAGAAGCCCTATTGTGGAAACCTGCTTGGCACAAAAAGAAAGCTAGAATTAGGTTTAAAAGTCAGAGCTAAAATTTTATTGGATGGGTAAAAATGGCTTTTAGAGACTTTGACTGAACTAATATGCCTGAGATTCCTAAGGTTCAAGACTTTGATCCGGATGGCAAGATGGAAAATTGGAAAATCTAAAATTAGGAGTTGGATAGAGATTGGTGAAATATTTAACTATGATTTATAAAAATATTTGATAGAGTACAGGAAATAAAATATACACATATTAAAATATCTATCTATATATATATATATAGATAATAGGCATATTATAAGTCTATTTTAGAAACAATTATTGTTTTATCATCTCAGGCTTGAATCTAAAATGGTTTCAAAACAGAGAAGTATAAATTGAACAACTGGAATAATATCTATATCTTAAAAATAATCTATACTATATGGGTACCCGAATTGTATACTATATGTTTATATAAGGCCAAATTGGAATATGTTAAATTGTGAGTTAGTTAAGCCTGAAAACGGGTGGAAATATTATTGATATTGTGTGTGTGTGTTTTTTTTTTCCTACTTGTTTTTTCGTTTCTTGCTTAGAGAGGGAAACTTTAAAGAAGTAATTCAAATTGTCTATGTATGATTATATTTTTTACTTTGTTGTATGGAGTGCCCTATCTTCACGATGAGTTCCAAGCACTTGGTTGTAAAACAAACAAAACCAATAAAACTTGTTATATAAAAAAAATTGCCATAGATACCTTGTTTCATATTCAAGTTTAGTATTGTCAAGTTGGACACTTCCATTCTATGTACTCTTAGAATTCTAATAGTTTTCAATTAATGTTTCAAATTGATCAATATAATATTGCAATTAATTTTCCCAGGTTATTCCTTACTGGGATCTTGTGCAACTCCATATTATAACTTCCTTTATTTCTATTCTGGAAATAAAGTTGAAATCCCATTGAATTAAATTTTTGAACCAGCTATATATTTACTTCATGTAAACTAGCACACTTTAACTGATTCACTAATTTTAATATCATAAGATACTTTGCCATGATTTGCAAAATATTTTGCCTACAGCATTTCCATAGTCTATGATGAATATAAGCTAGTCAAGTCTAGTATTATCAGTCCATTCAAACTATTGGTGATCATAACCTTTTTCTTGTTTCTACCTTTCAAATATTTGGAGTTTAACTCCCATCATGTTTAGACTTATGTACCTAGATTGATGGCAATTGCTGTCCAAGACAAAGCAATAGTACTGTCAATGCTGCTAACATCGGATGTTCTTGCTTTGACAACCGATGGAAATGCAGCCATTTTCTCCATTGCTTTTAGAATTAGTTGCTGCTGGGAGGGGGAATGTGGATAAGAGTCCAGCTAGTCATAACAATAATAACTTAATTGTGGGAACCCAGGGCCCAGAGCTGATAGTGTTTTGGCAGGCTGGAGAGCTGGGTAGAAAGCTGATTGGGGAATGTGATTTATGACTGTTTATTGGAGGAAGGAATTGTACTTTGTTACTTTGTATCCAGGGGAGGGGAATTTAGTTTCTGATTTCAACTATGTAGTGCCGATACTTTGTCTCTCGAATAAAAGATTCTTTAAGGTAAACAATGCCTCAAAGTTCTTTTGAAGAGTTTCATCTATCGGAACCATGATAAGTACCACTTTCAGTAATGCTCTCCTAATCACACATTTTATAATTCCTGAAATGCAGCAGTTTCCACTCCAGTGTCTTTTGATGGAAGTTCTACTATTATAGCTTTAAAGGTTCTATGAGTGGCAAAGAAAAGCAGAGAATTCAGTAACTTGCTGCCCATGAGATTCCACATGTTCTAAAAAAGCAAACAATGACTTGCTTCTCTCTAAAAATGTTTGGATCTAATGCACCCCCAAATCCTTAAATTTTATCGTCATATTTCAAACTGTGATCAGAGCTTTTCCCAACAAGTATGTTTCATAGGGAGACGAAAAGCAGTCCTAGTGATGCTCAAATGGTTTATTGTCCAGCATGAATGGTTGCAGAAACTTGGTGGATCAGATATCACAATCCTGGTCTTCCAACACATTGGTTTTGGGGATTGAAGTTGTCCTATTTCAAGAGCTGAAGGTGGCTAGGCTGAGAAGGAGGCTCTCCGGTAATGAGACTGGCGTAAACCTTTATTAAATAATCAAAAAGGTTGGTAGTAACATATATGAAGTTTGAACAAATATAATGAAAAATAATAATCATTTTACAACTTGTGAAAGTAGTATGTAAAAGTTATCTTTAAACTTGGCATGCAAAGGCTCTTAAACTTGGCATTGGAAGAAGGTATTTGAAAATAGTAGGAATTAAGTCATAAGAAACTTGTTTCATTAATTTCAAAGTAAAATAATATATCTAGTTTTGCCTAATCATCTTTTTATCATAGAGTTTCCCATATGATTTATTCAATTGTACATTTTAAAATATTTATATAATAAATTGTCTTAGAAAATTGAAACTAAAAGAAAGCAGCATAATGCTTTCCTTCTATATAAGAATTTCTCTTTTTTTTCTCAACATTTCTTAATGTTCCTTTCAAAAGTCTTTAGTTATTTTTTAAAACCTTTCTTATGCATCCTTCGATGTCTTCTAGCAGTTCTCTTCCTTTGTTTTAATCGCCTGCTACGATGCAGCCTTTTGCTTCTGCTACTCTGGTGCATGTACCGCGACATAGTTTAAAATTTTCAGCCCAAGATAAACTGGAAATTCAATTGGTCATCCTCAGATGGTAGTGTTATTCTGACTATGGAAATACATCAACAAATCACAAGAAAACCTTTGTGTAAATTCAGTCAGTCTTTATAAAACGTGTATTACAATACATTATCATTCTTAGATTATTGCTATGTAACAAGAAATATTATAATTAGTTTTTTGTACTCTTTTTTAAGTATTACTTTCTACTGTTGTTATTACAATAATTACTGTGTTGCTGGGAGACGGTTTGATCAATTTTCCTCACTATTTTCTATCAAAGAAATGTAGGTAAGCTTTGAAACAACACAGATTTTCAGGTGATCTGATCATACACTCATCCATCTAGAAACAAAATTTCAGCTATTTTTTTTTAGAAAGTCTTTTTAATGCTCAATATGAACAGCCATTTACAAGGCCTTACCTGCCACTAGCTTGCTGCCCCAATGACTGCTGAACTGTTTATTAATAACTAAATAGCAGTATATAACTGCTACATTGATGACATCATAAAGATAAATTGTGACATAATTCATGCCAGTACCATGCAGTATAACTTCTCAATAGTTTTGTCTTTTTTCTTAAAAAAATGATTTTTCCATTCTGCTCGATGAATTATATTACTCTAATTTGGTTATTTTCAAATTTCAGCATTGCATCTTTGTCTCAAGAATGATCACCACCTCACTGAACTGAGCCCAGAAATTTATTAGAAGCCATGATAGCAATATTTCCCTCATTAAATATAACAACAACAACAACAACAACAACAACAACAACAACAACAATAACAATAATAATAATAATAATAATAATAATAATAATAATAATAATAATAATAATAATAATAATAATAATAATAATAATAATAATAATAATAATAATAATAATAATAATAATAATAAAGTTGGAAGGGACCTTGGAGGTCATCTAGTCCAACCCCCTGCTCAGGCAGGAAACCCTATACCAGGGCTTTTCAACCGGTGGTACGCGTACCACCAGTGGTACGCGAGCACATGGCTGGTGGTACGCGTAGGACGGGTTGAAAAAACATGTAAAAAAAAAATGTAAAAAAAATATTAAAAAAAATTTTTTTGAAATTTTTTTTTTTTTAAAAAAAGTGTAAAAGTGGATGAGGTGAAGCGGCAGCAGCGCCGCAGAGGCTTGTGGCAAAGTCAGCTGGAACTGCACGTTGCCTGGGTCCTACTGAGAGCCCAGGATCAAAGCGCGCAGCTCCAGCTGATTGGCGGCGGCCTTGGGGGCGGCAGACAGCCTCACGCAGTCTTCAGGGGAGATTCCGCTGGAGCTGCGCGAGGCATTGCCTGGGTCCCTCCCCCCAGCCCCCACCCAGATGCCCTCACCTCCCCCAAGCGTTTTTTTTACTCACCTGCTTTCAGCAGCATTCCCTTTCTCCTGTCCTTCTCGGCCTTCGCCATGTGTTTGTGAGACAAAAAAAAAAAGTTCCATGGGACTTTCTAACTTCTCGCGAGAAGTTAGAAAGTCTCATGGAACTTTTTTTTTTTACCCACAAGCACGTGGCGAAGGCAGAGAAGCAAACGAAGGCAGAGAAGCAAAAGGAGAAAGGGAGTGCAGCTGAAAGCAGGTGAGTAAAAAAATGCTTGGGGGAGGCAAGGGCATCTGGGCGGGGGCGCCAAGCTTACCATGCATGGTGGCGGGAGGGTTAACGGCGGGCGCGGGTGGGCCAGGAGGAGCTGCAGCTGCAGATTGCGGGTGATGGCAGCGCGGAGGCCGATCGCGCATGTGCGCGAGGCAGAGGTGCTGCCCGGGGCCCGATCGCGCGTGTGCACGAGGCAGAGGTGCTGCCCGGGGCCAGAGGGGAGGCTGGGCAGATTGCGGGCAGCGGCAGCAACGGGGAGGCCGATCGCGCGTGTGCGCGAGGCCGAAGTGGTGCCCAGGGCCAGAGGGGAGGCTGGGCAGATTGTGGGCAGCGGCAGCAACGGGGAGGCCGATCGCGCGTGTGCGCGAGGCCGAAGTGGTGCCCGGGGCCAGAGGGGAGGCTGGGCAGATTGTGGGCAGCGGCAGCAACGGGGAGGCCGATCGCGCGTGTGCGCGAGGCTGAAGTGGTGCCCGGGGCCAGAGGGGAGGCTGGGCAGATTGCGGGCAGCGGCAGCAACGGGGAGGCCGATCGCGCGTGTGCGCGAGGCCGAAGTGGTGCCCGGGGCCAGAGGGGAGGCTGGGGAGATTGTGGGCAGCGGCAGCGCGTGCGCGAGGCTGAAGTGGTGCCCGGGGCCAGAGGGTGAGGCTGGGCAGATTGTGGGCAGCGGCAGCAACGGGGAGGCCGATCGCGCGCGTGCGCGAGGCTGAAGTGCCCGGCGCCAGAGGGGAGGCTGGGCAGATTGCGGGCAGCGGCGCCTGTGCCCCACCCCCTGGCCAGGAAGGCATGCAAGAGTCCCGGCAGAAACCAGCAGCAGCAGCGAGCCTGCTTGGGCAGCGGAGAGCAGGGTAGTTTCCACATAATCCCATCCAAAAGTTTTCCCTCGGCTACAGTCTTTCTTTCCTCTGTCTCCAGGGTTTTCTCCCTCCTCCTCTCCTAAGGTTCAAAGCATTATTAGCTTCCCAAGGGCACCACAATCCTCACGAAAGCGGGGCGAGAAAGCTCGCGGCGGGCTCAAAGGAGCACCTGTCAGCGTAGGAGACGAGAAACTCCCCCACAAACCCAGGGGAAGGGGTGGAGAAAAGGAGCCCCCTTTGGGAGGAAGCCGCCACCTTCTTCTCCTTGGCTTTGCGCTCTCTTGTTTCTCGGCAGCCGGGCTGCCGAGCCTCTACTGGCTGGAACTCCGCGTTTGTTTTTGTTTTTTACTTCTTGCCTTCATGTGTTTCTGCCGTACCTCCTCGGTGCTCCCGCTCCCGGGAACGGGGCGGGCGGAAGAAAGCTTGGCTAGGATAGGCAAAGAAAAGCCACGGAGCCGTGAGCTAAGATCGCAGGCAGGCCGGGAAGGGGGTGAAGAAGGGGATTGGGAGAGAGGAAACGCCAAGCTTGTCCTCGCCTCTCCCAAGGACCTCCTGCGCCACCTCACAGGAACACCTGGTTTCAGATTTATGCCGCAAAAGTTTTTCTCGCGCAGAGGAGAGAGGAAAAACAATTACGGAACACTCAGGAATCCCTTGCAAGGCACCATGTACCTTGGTGCTTATTTCCTAACGCCCTCCCCCCGTGTTTTCTGCTCCACCCCGAATTCGCCTCCCTTCCACTCCTTACGCAGCCATCTATGATCTTAATACAGCCCTAAGTCTGTCTCGCTTTCAACTCCCCCCTAAAATTCTTCATTCAGAGTTGACGGTCCGACATAACTTCCCTCCTCGGATGAGAAAGAAGGAATCTCTCCTGCCCGTGTCCCTTCCCCCCCCTTCAAGCGACAACAGGAGGTTGCTGACAACTAAGTCAGCCGGTGCAGGAAGCCCCGGAATGGCCAGTCCGGGGCACCTGGTTGCAGTGCTGGATGTCTTTTGCTCCTCTTTCTCTTGCGGTGGCAAGAGAAAGAAGTCATTCAAAGTTCAAGCTAGCTACTGGACGCCTATTTGCACTCCCCCCCCTTTTTTTTTGAGTACTTGTCTGCCAACCTGCCCCATTATAAATGGCGCTGTAAAAGAAAAAGTCTTCTGCCCAAGCATAACTTTTAAGGATTTTAAGGATCTTTGAGAGGAAGAGAGGGAGAGAGAAATAGAGAGAGGGAGAGAAAGAGGGAAAGAGAAATAGAGAGAGGGAGAGAGAGAAAGAGGGAGAGAAAGAGAGAGCGAGAGGGAAAGAGAAGGAGAGAAGGAGAGGGAGAAAGAAGGAGGGAGAGGGAGAGACGGAGAGAGAAAGAAAGGGAGATGGAGAAAAAGAGAGAGAGAAAGAGATGGAGGGAGAAAGAAAGGGAGAGAGGGAAAGAGAAAGGGAGAGAGAGAAAGAGAAAGAGAAAGAAAGAGGGAGAAAGATTAAATTAGTAACATGGTTGTTCAGTGAATCTGGTTTCCCCACTAACTTTGCTTCTCAGAAGGTTGCAAAAGGCGATCACATGACCCTGGAATAATGTGACCATCATAACTAAGAATCGGTTGCCAAGCATCCAAATGTAAATCACATGACCCTGGGGATGCTACAATGGTCATAAGTGTGAAAAATGGTCATAAGTCACTTTTTTCAGTGCCGTTGTAACTTTGAACAGTCACTAAGCAAACTGTTGTAAGTTGAGGACTACCTGTACTTTATCACTTTTTTCCAATTTTTTTGGTCATCAAGTTTTTGACACCTTGCTGGGTGACTGGTGGTACTCGAGTGTTTCCATATTCTAAAAGTGGTACAATCGGTGAAAAGGTTGAAAAGCCCTGGCCTATCCAACTGTTGTGGATCTACTCTCAGGATAGTACCACCCTGTCTAAGCTACAGGCAAAGACTTTTTTGGGAAATTGAGGATTTCTCATTTCTCACTACTTCCACGTTCCATTTCTCATCCATCTCACAAGAGATTGGTCAAGATTTCCACTACTTCTCCTCCTTTGCCCAGGAAGAGATGTAAAGCTGGATATCATAAGCATACAGATAATATTTCACTTTAAAATAGTGTGAATTATTTTCCTTGGTGATTTCAAGTGGATTTTGAAAAGAACAGAGAAGATGGGTAAGCATTGAAGCATCCTACACTGATAGGCCAAAAGATCCAACTTCTCCTCCCCAGGAATGCCCATTGTGGGAAAAAGAGCTTATTGTTTTTACAAAACTGTGAGAAGACATGCTAGCAAGACATGTGAAGCAAATATATTGCATATATTTTAATCTTATGAGCCTGGCTTGAAGCTTGAGAATTGTATCTAGGAAGGTCTCTGCTACGCTGAAAACCGGTCCTAACCAGAATTTACTGATATGATAACAACTTTAGTGACAACCCCTAGGAACTAACAACAATAAAAGGTAATTCATAAATAAGGGCCGGGGACAATAGAATTAAGGGGTGGGTGGGAGATGTAATCAGGGGCGGAGACAATGTATTCACTTTAGAAGCTTTGAATAGGTTGTGATGACATAATTACAGTATGATTACTAAGCCAATGAAGAAGAGGTGGATAAATGTGTAACGGCAATGATGAATATAAAGAATGAATATTGAAGATTTAAGGTGTGTCCACTGTGTGCTTGCATGCTCAAGGAGCACCCCCTTTGCAAAGGAGTACAAATAAATTACCATTGTTTTCTCTTGGACGTTTTGGCTTGTGATTGTTTATTTCAACGAGACAATGAATTCCATACCCATTGAGGTCACTGCTCAGAAAGGAGTGGCATCTACATAAAACAATGTCCACAACTCCCAACCCTTTACACGTGGCTCAAAACAGTATCAGTACTGATGTTATCAAATGCCCCTGAGAGTGTAAAAAGATAAGAAGAACCACAGTTCCCATGTATATCCCACTGCTGGTCAACTACAATCAGTGTCATTTCTGTCCCATCTGCAAGAAGTGATTGACTATTTTTGCAAAAACTCTCAAAAGATCCAGAAAAATTAGCAGAACTATTATTTTTGATCCAATAATTAGCCTGTGGCAGTTGGCCTGGTATCCATCCAATAATTCTCATGGACTAAGCTGTTGGCTTGCATGTACTGGATGTTTATATCTGTACAAATTGGCATCAGGCAAAATGATCTGAGCCAGGAATGGCCACTGCTTTCTTTGGTTACTCCTGGTGTAGTGGTGTACAATCTGTGGCTTCAGTTCTGTGTGTATCCCTTAAAGCAGGGATCCCCAACCTATGGTCTGTGGCCAACGAATGGGCCATGGGCTCTTGGCCAGTGGGCCGCGGAAACAGCTGGCCGGTGCATGCATGCGTGGGTGCGCATTTCCTCCCCCATTCCGCTAGCATCCATGGCCCTGTTTGTGCATGCGCACAGGCGTGAATGGGAATGCTAGCGCAGGGTGGGTGTCCACAGCCTGTTTGTGCATGCGCCGCTAGCCTGGGCAGTTTGCACGGCCCGTTTGTGCATGCACTAACAGGCCGCTAGCCGCCGTGGGAGTGTACAGCCGTTCGTGCATGCGCACAGCGCCAGTGCATGCCACATGCGCAAACGGGGCTGCTAGTGCTGGACCAGTGTGTGTGGCCCTGTGCACGTGCGTGCACGCACACCAATTTTGAAGCTGCTCTCCTTCCCTCCAGTCCTGGAGCCCAGAAAGGTTGTAGACCTCTGCCTTAAAGCCTTGCTTCAGTGTTAAACACTTGACATAATAATCTATCTTCCAATGTTCTCCATATTGTCTGTTATTCTACCTCAGAAATTGAATTTTTGAGCTCTAATGTTGCAATGTGTTTGATTTTTTTTCTATTATACATCACTCCATCATTTTGTCTTTTGGCTGCTCATGGTTCCTGGCAATTTAAAAAGCCCATTGAAAACAATTTAACAAATACACCTACTGGGATTTAACTGCTGAGTGAAAATCCAATAAGGTTGCATACTGCTGGGGATATAATTGGACAGTGAAGAATAACGTTCTTGTTGTTAGTTGCGAAGTTGTGTCCGATCCATCGCAACCCCATGGACAACATTCCTCCAGGTCTTCCTGTCCTGTACCATCTTCTGGAGTCCATTTAAGCTCATGCCTACTGCTTCAGTGACTCCATCCAGCCACCTCATTCTCTGTCGTCCCCTTCTTCTATTGCCCTCAATCTTTCCCAGCATCAGGCTCTTCTCCAGTGAGTCCTTCCTTCTCATTAGGTGGCCAAAGTACTTGAGTTTCAACTGGCCTTCTAAAGAGCAGTCAGGGTTGATCTCCTCTAGGACTGACCGGTTTGATCGCCTTGCAGTCCAAGGGACTCGCAGGAGTCTTCTCCAGCACCATAGTTAAAAGGCCTCAATTCTTTTGCGCTCAGTCTTTCTTATGGTCCAACTTTCACAACCATACATTGCAACTGGGAAAACCATGGCCTTGACTATACGTACTTTTGTTGGCAGGGTGATGTCTCTGCTTTTTAGTATGCTGTCTAGATTTGCCATAGCTTTCTTCCCCAGGAGCAAGCGTCTTTTAATTTCTTGGCTGCAGTCCCCATCTGTGGTGATCTTGGAGCCCAGAGAGATAAAATCTGTCACTACCTCCATTTCTTCCCCATCTATTTGCCAGGAATTGAGAGGGCCGGATGCCATGATCTTGGTTTTCTTAATGTTGAGTTTCAAGCCAACTTTTGCACTCTCCTTCACCCGCATCAAGAGGCTCTTTAGTTCCTCTTCACTTTCTGCCATTAGAGTGGTATCATCTGCATATCAAACTTTTGATTCATCTAGCCCTGCCTTTCTCATGATGTGCTCTGCATATAAGTTAAAAAGGCAGGGTGACAGAATACAGCCTTGCCGATATAGCAAAAAGAACTACATTTATCAAGTAAGATGTTAAATCTTGGAAATAGTTTAAGTAGCATTTTGATATTGATATGCTGGTCACTAGTTATGTAGCTAACAAAGGAAATAACAGTGTAGACCAGCAGGTGTCAGTTGGTGTTCTTAATAGCATGCAACCTACTCAAGGAGGAGAAAAAAATTACAGGGCTGACTTCCAAAACTTTGCAGAACACTGCATACCAAAAATAGGTTTAATGAAAGAGTTCCCAAAAAGAATGAATATTTTGAAAAATTCCTCACTGACTTAAAGCTATTGTAGACTTTAATTATGGCCAACTCATTGAATTTGTTATAAATCATCAGGTTGCGTGAAAAAAGACCATTAGAGGATGTTGATTTGACTCTGTACAAAACAATATCGATGTGCAAGGCTGAAGTTACTCCTCAGACACTTCAAATTATAGAAAACAAAACTGAAGTGGTCATAATAAGCAATTTAACTGACATGGGAGAGTTGAGTAACAAAGCAGGAGTAGAAACTTTTCTAAGTGTGAGCCTGTAGATCTGAGGCCTAACTGCTCAAATTAGGGGAGAACATCACTGAAGGTGGATATTGGACTAATTAGCTGACCCTACCTCACCCCTGTGTTCCTGTTTCCCCCCCCCCACCCATCTTTTAACTGATATTTTAGTACTTTTATTGTTTATTTTATTGTTTTCATTGCTTTGCTATTGTTATTTTTTATATTTTTAATCATTTCTTTCCATTTTATTGTTGTAAGCCACTCAGAGTAGTTCCACAGTGAGATGGGCAGCAAATAAATTTAATAAATAAATCAATAAAATAAATCAATATTACAAGAAAGGTTCAACCCATTACAACAAATACAAAGAAGGACAATGCGTTGTGAGACCTGGAAACGAGGTCCTGTAGGAAGGAACTGAGAAAATTGGGATTGTTTGAGAAAATATGATTGAGGAAGTTATGATAACCCTTATTAGGTTATCATAAGGTTTATCTAAAGTTTTTAGATTAAAGATGTTTATGTATTTATTTATTCAATTTCTATAACCGCCCATCTCAGTCAATGACTCTGGGCAGCTTACAATAATGCATTGCAAGAGATGGATTGATGGTTGTAAAGTACAAGAAAACAAATTCTGCCAGAATGTTAGGAAAAAAACAATACAATGAGTTTAACGATGGAACCAGTTAGGGCACTTCTACACCACTTAGTTTTCATCCTGCAGTTCCCTCAAAAAAACACTTTCAGCTTATCTCTATTCATTATTTTTGCTAACCTCAGAATACAGAGAACAGGAAGGGAAAGTATGGGCTAACTGCCCTTTAGCTGATCAGCAGATTAAAAAAAAAAAAAAAACCCATCACAAGCTATTGCAGGACCTGAAGAATGAACAATCCCCTCATCCTCAGTCCACATTAGAAAGTACATACTTGCATGAATTTGATTGTTTCAGAACAACAACAAAAACTTCAACTCTCTCCCCCCCTCTCCTCCCCAGGAAAAATTCTGAGCAGTTACTCTAAAAGAATAATTGAAAAGCCACCAAGTTATCATTTCTCTGTTGTATTTAAAATCTTTTTGTTAGGCTGGGATGATACAGAAATAGCATGTCAACATTTTGCAATCGAACACTTTTTCCAATAGCTGTGATTTTAGCTGAAGGCTGCTGAGGTGACCTGGAGTAAAGGAGAAGTGATGCATTTAAACAATACCTATGGGCAGGTTCCAGGAAACAGGACACTAAAGATTGCCAGAGGGAAGAGAATTCTTCACCCTCTGCAAAATGTAAATGAAGTAAATTGCTTAATTCTCTTCCCATCTGAGAGATAGTTACTAAAGCCAAACTAAGCCAAACCAAATAGCAGACAGCTGGTCCTCTGCAGCAGAAATGGGGAAAACAGAAGACCTATCGGTTTACCCCAGATTAAATTGATTCTTTCTTGGGCTGCATTAAGAGTAAGACCAGTTGCCGGGATCTGCAGAGTCCAAATAATCCAGATAAAACATGATAGTATTTTACGTTGAAATCAGCAGATTGGTGTGCATTTCTTTAGTCATATTTCCCCTCCTCTGTACCCCCACACCCACAGAAACCTCACCTAGCCTCCTAAAGTTAAAAAACAAACAAACAAACAAAAAACAGGTAAGAAAGTATCAGGCTAGAATCTCCATCAATGGGAAGAAACTGATTGTGAAAACAGTCCACCCACAAATGTTACAGAGTTTCAGCATTGTTAAACTGAAAAATAGCATTTTTGCAAGTCTGAAGGCATTGTAGTTAAGACAAATAAAGCACCTGAATGTATGTGAGGTTGGAAAACACCGAGTTCTGGAACTGATACCGGAGCATTTCCTTAGTTACAGAGGTAGTTAGCTTTCATTTATGTTCAAGCAGTGTCTGGACACATGCTTGGATTCTTGCACTGAAAAAAGGTCTAGATTCAATGAACTGAATTATTTATTCTAATTCTCTGATTTTATTACTTTGTTTTGCCTGAAGAGAAAAAAGTTAATATCAATATAAAACAAACAAGTGTTTTTTTAAAAAAAGAGAAACACCTTCTTATATCAGGAAGACTTTTTATTTTTTGCCTTTTTGGTGGCAACTAGTGGAAGAAGTGGCAGGTTTGCCAGAAAATCAAGAGAAATGGTGGAGTGTAAACATGTAAGAACAAGGTCACGATGTTGCACTTAAAAGCAATTGAGGTTCTTACATCAAGTTACAGTTTGATATTTTTTTTTGCTGAATATGAGAATCAAAGTTATAAGTTACTATTCTTTATTTTTTTTCTTGTTTCCTTTGGGAAATTCTATTCTATTCTATTCTATTCTATTCTATTCTATTCTATTCTATTCTATTCTATTCTATTCTATGAAGGTACAGTATTTCAGAGACAAATTAGGGCTATCAGGTGTTTGCCCAAGATCAAATAATTTCATAGTTAATCCCTTTGTGTCATATCTGATCACATTTAAGCCACAAAAGTTGCCATATGAAAGAGATGAGGTCATAATTGCCAAACCCTTTAAATAAAAGTGCAGGGGAAGCATAGCTTCATAAACTCAATCACCATCTTGCAGAACAGACTGCACTGGCTTCGTTGAGAGACATGCTCCTCATGGTCCTTGACTAGCTTAAAACATCATCAGAACCCCAGGAAAATGTCGCGATGTAGGTGCAGAAATCCTAATCGCAGCAGGCGGAGACGAAAACGGGGTTCTGGAAGATCAAGGAAAAGAAGGACGGGAAGAAGAGGTAAAGGCAATTTTTATGAAATGCATGAAGCAATGAAAATCAGCAAATAATCAAGTATTACTTTTATTGAAATCGATGTTCTTGATGGGTCAGAAAATTGGAATTTGAATACATATATTCTTTCTCAGGATGAGCTCATCTCAAGTCCTTGGAAACCTGAAAGAAGGTTTCCAGGCACTTTGATACTTGAAGCTAAATACTAATCTTAGATTTAAACTTAATATTTTCTTGGATTCATGGCTTATTGCATTAAATAGAAGTTCAACATTTTTGCATAGAGAGAAAAATCTTTAAATTTTTTGCATTTTTGTTTCCACAGTCTCTGTAGCTCATACAGTTTACTACTACAGGAAGGTCAAATAGCTTTGCGAACCTCCCATTCTATGCAACAGTTTTGGACATTTCGGTCATCACCAACAAGATGATTTCTGAATGAACCACAGTTCCAGCAAAGCACATGGTTTGACATTCCCGTTGCTGCTTCCCCGAAGAGGAGCATTCTGTCAATAAAAACCTGAAGCCGCAATGTCTTTTCTGAATTGTTAATTCATATTTAAATTTCTCGGTGGATGGGATGTATGTGTGGGAATTGGGAATCTTTTGTGAACAAATCTTTGAGATTTTTGCAACAATGTTACAATGATGGAATCGTGGAATTTGAAGTCCAGGTCTTTGCATATAACAGGTTCACCTAAAACATCTCTGACCAGTTAAACCATTTGTGACTTGAAGACCTCCAGTGAAAGAGAATCCACCAAATAGTGTGGCAACCTCTTCCACTGTCTGAAAGCTTATACAGCTTTTGCCCTGATCTCTAAACTGATGCGTCAATTTCCCCTTCTATAGAAACAAGTGAAATTAACTGGCACTGTTCGGGTGTGGTCATTCGGGCAGCTGTGAATTCCATCTAAAAGTAGGATCATCTCTTTAAATTCTTTAGCATGGGCAGTTCATTATGTTGAAAAGAGAAATAATACCTAACATGCTTCTATTATAAATATATATTTGCTTCCAACAAATTGACAGTACACTTCTAAAACAATTGACATCCTAGTGTTTATACAGTTTGCACTACATTGGACATGCAGTCTAGAATCAAGTGTTTCAGGTCTATCTGTCACTAATCCATTATGAGTTCATTCTAGGTTCTGAGTCCCCCACTGAGACAGGAAATGGAGTGGAATAAATAAGACTATATTGAATTAAATGTTCACAGTGCAGCCAGTCAAAGAAGCTCACAGCACTTTGTCCCTCATAGAAACTTGGCAATTTTAATATAGATTTGATTTAATTTAATACTGACTTAATTTAATACTCCAGGGCTGTGTGCTCTCTCCATTACTCCTTTCTCTCTATACCAGGGGTAGGCAACCTTGGCTCTTTTATGACTGGTGGACTTCACCTCCCAGAATTCCTGAGCCAGCCGTGCTGAGGGGAAAGGGAGAGGTTTCCAAGCTGAGCCATGCTGGCTCAGGAATTCTGGGAGTTGAAGTCCACGAGTCATAAAAGAGCCAAGGTTGCCTACCCCTGCTCTATACCAATGACTGCATCTTTAAGATCCTTCTGTTAAAGTACTGGTTTGCAGATGATACAACAGTCATTGGTCTCATTCAAGACAATAATGAGTCTGCCTAAAGATGGGAGGTTAAACAACTGGCCCTGTAGTGAAGCCAGCACAAACTGGAGCTGAACACATTTAAAACTGTAGAGAGTGGATTTTAGGAGGAGCCCTCCTATTCTACCACCTCTTACAATATTAGACAACACAGTATAAATAGTAGAGACCTTCCAAATTCTGGGTTCTATAATCTCCCAGGATTTAAAATGGACACCTAACATTAGAACCATCATTAAAAAGGCACCACAGAGAATGTTCATCCTGGGTGAATTCAGAAAATTCAGATTTCCCCAGGATCTGTTGATACAATTCTTCAGAGGAATTATTGAGTTTGTCATCTGTACTTCTGTAACTATCTGTTTTGGTACAGCAGCTAAACAGGACAGGTACAGATTCCAATGGATAGTTAGAAATGCAGAATAAAGAATTGCGACCAGCCTGCCTTCTATAGAAGACCTGTATATTGCGCAGGTCAGAAGGAGGGCTGAGAAAATATCTACAGATCCTTCACATCCTGGACATAAACTGTTTCAACTCCTGCCTTCAAAACGCCACTATATAGGGCACTGCATGCCAAAACTAGACACAGGGTCAGGTTTTTCCCTTGCGCCAACACTCTGCTGAACACTTATTTCCCCAATATTTACCCATGTAGTACTATTATCCTTCTCATCTTTTCTACTACCTTCTCCTATTGGTATCTGATGATTATATTACTTTGTTGTTTATATGTTCAGTGAGAACTTATGCACCGGAGACAAATTCCTTGTGTATCCAACCACACTTGGCCAATAAAGCTCTTCTCTTCTCTTCTCTTCTCTTCTCTTCTCTTCTCTTCTCTTCTCTTCTCTCTTCTCTTCTCTTCTCTTCTCTTCTCTTCTCTTCTCTTCTCTTCTCTTCTCTTCTCTTCTCTTCTCTTCTCTTCTCTTCTCTTCTCTTCTCCTCTCCTCTCCTCTCCTCTCCTCTTCTCACTCTACTTGTAGGGAATTTACAACACAGAAGGATATAAAATCTTTTTGTGTGACCTTACTATTATAGGAAAAAGTTATATTGCATTGATTCCTATGCTTTCTAGGAGCTGAATGATTTAAAAAAATCCATAATTTGTTTTGTGTATTGTAAAAAATGTAGTCCTGAGCGTTATATGCAATCTGCATATATGCCACAGGCCTTCAATTATACTCCCCAAATGTATGTGTATTTAGTAAAACTTTCTGACATTCTGAAAGAGATAGGGTTAGTGGGGAGTCTGCAGAAGGCCATAATGATTGAGATCCTATATAATATCCTTTCCAACGACTCACTTAAGCATTCAGAATACTACCTATAGAAAAATGTAGAATTTGCTTCTTTGAAAGAAAGTATAATTATGCACCTTGCACAGAGTAGTAATTTCCAAAAGACATTCTAAACCACTGCATTTAAATTTAGAGTTAGATTTTTGGCTTCATTTGGAAATCTTACGTGCAGATGCATAGACACACAGCTATCATTTCCTATTTAGCCAAATGAGTAGCTACCTCTTTTTCTTTAAAGCAATGGCTATATAATCTTTGCTAAATTCTGTTATAATATCCTGGTGTTCTGTTGTGATAAAATTTTTCTTTTAAGTGCTACTGCTATTATTATTCAATTTTAATATCATATTTGTGAGGGGCGGTTGGGGGGAGCGAGAAAAAAAGGAGAATTTGCTCCTGGAAGGTTATTTCGGGGTTGCAAGGGGTTGTGTGGAGCTGAGGTGATGAAAGGTCCAGAATGCCAATCAAGGAGAATATTTCTGGCTCAGGGTTAAAATGAAGGGTCCTTGGGGGGGTGGTCTCTGAGGATGATGGTTTTCTTGCAGACGTTTTCAGGACCCAAAGTGGGATAATAAGTGAACTGATGATGTTACCTAGTTTGGGTCATGAGACGTCTACAAGAAAGCCACCAAGCTCAGAGAGCACCAAGGACTCCACAGCCGCCCGCCTTCTCCTCTTCCCCTCCATCATTCCACAAATCCCCTCTCTTCTGGCATTGCTGATGTTACCTAGTATGGGTCATGAAACATCTGCAAGAAATGGTGAATGGAAATGGTACCTTGCCTTTCTGACAGATGTAACAGAGCTACTCAACAGTTTCAATGTGCAACTTCAAGGAAAGGGGAAGCTCATCTGTGATATGCATTCACATGTGAAAGCATTTGAAGTAAAATTGGACATACTCATTACACAAGTGAGGGAGGAAAACCTCTGCCATCTTCCCACAACTCAAAAACTATTTACGGAAAAACCAGCAGTTGCATTCCCAAACAAAACATGTGTGGATTCACTGGAAATGTTGTACATTTTCTTCACTTAAAAACTCATTCAAATAATTAACTAATTCATTTTTCTTGTTTCATTCATTTTATACTTGATTTTACATTGTTCTATAATCATTATTTTTTTTCCAAACTATAGTCCAGCCCCCCAACAGTCTGAGGGACAATGAACTGGCCCCCTGTTTAAAAAGTTTGAGGACCCCTGTACTGTAGTTTCTTATTTGTTAGAATCAAATGACTTAA
The DNA here is from genome assembly GCA_023970755.1 of Azemiops feae. Lineage (NCBI taxonomy): Eukaryota > Metazoa > Chordata > Lepidosauria > Squamata > Viperidae > Azemiops > Azemiops feae. The sequence goes on from JALGBA010004234.1 coordinate 2,543,543, forward strand.
TGCACTTCTACACCACTGCCATGTCCATTTCCCAATCTCTCAAAAGTGGCTTAAAGAAAATTTGTGGGCGATTTTATTCCATTAAATTCAAATGCTGCCTATATGATTATTATTTTTTTCCATTGCCTATTTTAATCATATTCAAATAATTTCCCAGTCCCATTCGTAGTTTATTTCACAAATGTGTTTGGTGATTCCCCCCCCCCACAAATTGCATGGTTCCTTTTTAGTGTCGGGCGGAGGGGGGAGCTGCACTTTTCTTACATTTACAATCATTATGTCTTGGGGAAGATGCTACAGAGATTGAACATTTTTAAGATTTGGTTTGAGGGGAAGCTTAGTTGGATTTGGGATTTGGGAGCCAGAGTAATGTAAAAGTCTTCATCGACAGAAAACTAACAGCACATAAGCTCCCCTGAACCTCAATATGAGTTCAGATGTACTTGCTGAGGCAGAAATAAGTTAGTTTAGCTAACCAACACTAATGACCACATAGATCAGGGGTGGCAAACTCACAACATCACATGAAGTGTTGTGATATATCGTGACTTTTTTCCCCATTGCTGGCAATGGGGTGGGCGCGGTTTCGGTATGACGCATCCGGCCTACACCCCTGACATAGATGCTAAGCTTTTGTAGATTCAGTTCAAAGACCCCATATTGAAGACTTTAGATCAGGAGTCCCTCGGGCAAGCGGCAGGCCCGTGCACACACGTGCAGCTTGACTTGCATGGGCCGGTTCTCCTCTCCCTCCTGCCGGGCCAGCAAGTCGTAAAGGTTGGGGACTGCTGATTTAGATCATTTGTTCACACAAGATTTTCAGAAATCTCTCTCAACTAGAATCTCAATTCACCAATCAAGACATTTTCATTTTCTCTTCAACTCTTAAGTATTCCTAAATCTATTGCATTCGGACTATTCAACCCTTTCCCCCCCTTATACTACTTCTACCATGTTGGCTTCATAGTTACTCTCTCAGTCCAAAATTCCTCTCCTCCCTGACACTGATCCTAACATTTTAGTTGGGTCTTCATTATTTAACCATTTTAGGTAAGTCTTCCTTATTTTAGCTACTAATTACCAGACACAATGACAATATTTTCTTGCTAGTACACATTTACCATACATAGTTTTATATCTATCTCAAAACTGAAAACAAAGTATTACTGTATTGTAAAAATACAACATATATTATGGCATCAATCTTAGTATGCAGTTGAGCCTACTTACTTGTTTCAATGAATGGGAATCATAGCTCTTGTGGAAAATTTGTCTTTTGTGTGAAAAAGTCTCAGGGTCAACACCTGTCATCTCCAGATAAGGTGGAAAACGTCCAGTCCAAAACAATGATAAACACATCCAAGTAGTTTCATACACAAATGGATTTAAGAAAGAGAATGGATCTATTTTCCAAAGCACCAGAAGGCAAGACAAGAAACAATGAATGGAAACTAATCAAGGAGAGAAGCAACCTAGAACTAAGGATTTCCTGTCAGTGAGAACAATTAACCAGTGGAAAGCCTTGCCTTTGGAAGTTGTGGGTGCTGCATCACTGGAGGCTTTTAAAGAGAATGGACAGCCATTTGTCTGAAATGGTATAGGGCAGGGGTAGGCAACCTTGGCTCTCTTATGACTCGTGGACTTCACCTCCCAGAATTCCTGAGCCAGCCATGCTGAGAGGAAAGGGAGAGGTTTCCAAGCTGAGCCATGCTGACTCAGGAATTCTGGGAGTTGAAGTCCACGAGTCATAAAAGAGCCAAGGTTGCCTACCCCTGGTATAGGGTATCATGCTTGAGCAGGGGGTTGGACTAGAACAGGGCTTTTCAACCTTTTCACAGATTGTACCACTTTTAGGACATGACAGTATTTGAGTACCACCAGTGCTTAGCAAGGTGTCAAAAACTTGATGACTAAAAAAAAGGGAGGGGATTTTGGGTGTTACTGATTAGCTTCATTTGTTGTTATAGAAATGGCTAGTTTAGAATATTATGGAAAAGTGACAAGTTGAGGTTCAATGTTAATGCTTCCTTCTACTGCAACAGAGGAAGTTGGAAATCAATGCCTTTTCTTTTTCCCTTCTCCCTCTCATTTTTTCCCCTTTTTCCTCCCCACTGTGTCCTACTATTTGCTTTTGTATTTTAATCTATAATCTAATAAAATGTTACAAACTGTAGAAAAAAAGGAAAAAAGTACCGGTTTTAATTTCTTCGGTGGCAGTTCCTTTGCTGAATCACTGTTCCTTTGCACTGACAAATGAATGATGAATTTATCCATGTTTATTAATATGCACCACTACCAGCTGGCTGGTCGGCCGTTCTTCCTCTCTCCCTATTCTCTTCTTCCTTCCTGCCTTCTGGAATCTCCTGCCACAGTGTAGTAAGAATGCACCCCCTCCAGTCCCTTCAGTGTACCCCTAAAGACACAGGAATCAAGCACAAAGCAAGAAAGGCTCACAAAAGCCTCCCAGAATAAAGAAAAACTAACTCTGTTTTTTTTCCTTTAAGCTCAGGTGTGTCACAATGTTGCAACCGGAGCCTAAAAGGCTCCGGCAATTGCAAAAAGCAATAATCTTAAATTAAGCCTGTTTACCTACAAAGAAAACTTGCTAAAAGCCATAGACAGACTCAAGATAAGGGGGTAAAACTAATTACATTTGTTTAAAGGGATTAAACCTACGGAAGCCAACACTTTGCTAGCCTTTGTGAAACAGACTAAAATATTCCAATAACCAAAGCACACAAACCGAGCCTCTGAATTACAAAATGCTGTAAAAACTGTATAAAAATCCTTATGGTAACTCAGTCAAGCCACCAGCTGACCCAGAACTAAATAAACCAACCTCCTTTCTGACATGCTCATCTCCCAGCTTTTCATTTCATCAGCACTGATTGCATTCTCCTGGCTGGAGAAAACGAACCAGGGAACCTTTTCTTCCAGCAACAGCTTCTTCTTCCCTGTCTTTTTCCTCCCTGCCTGATAAGCTCTCCTTCCACAACTTCTTCTCTGTCCCCTTTCCCGCCAAAACCACCTTCTTTTATATCCTCTCCTCTCCCCCCCTCCTTTTCTCTTCAGTTCACCTCCAGCTACGGAAGCACCAATCAGCGGGAGCCATGCGGTGCTCCTGGGGCTTCTGCCGAGCCCCGACAGTCCTGCAGCTCCAGTTGTCTCTCCCTCAGGCTTGGGTCGCTTCAGCTCATTCCCCTCCCCTGCTACATTTGTCTAGGAGGGTCGCATACCACCTGCCACATGCCAAAGTACCACTGGTGGTACACATACCACTGGTTGAAAAGCCCTGCACTAGAAGGCCTCCAAGGTTCCTTCCAACTCTGTTATTCTGATTCTAATTCTGACTGTTAAGTTTCTTTTCAGTATCCACAATGTATTTTTTTGGCTTGATTACAAATTTTATTTATTCTATGGTACAGGCAAGGTGCTGAAGCTACTATGAAACTCAGGCAAATTATTTTCAGATTTATCTGAACTTTCAGAAACTTGGAGCTGTCTCAGATATACAGTATAAACCCAAAATTCTTTCTCTTACAGAATATTATTCTTCCAAGTGGGTATGTTTTAACTTTCTCTTAATCCTTAAATTAAAACTGTAAATGTAGATTCTTGGGAAATACAAGAAAGACTGTAATAAAGAGGATATTTAGAAAATATGAATCATTGTAGACGAACTATTGAAATATTCATAATGTTTATTTGTGCTACTAAACAATGTGATGAATTTTCTAAAAACCCTATTATCCTATAATTTTTTAAATGTTATTTTGCGACAGGTTGATAATAGTATTATACATTATGATCTGCTAATACATAATTAAATTCTAACAATAAAAGTAACAGTTACCTTGGTTTGGTTAAATTTTGACATGGAAAATGACACAATTGATTTAATAACATAAAAACAAGGCTGACAATTATGGAAATATTAAAGAGTTGTAAAGGATGAAGACAATATAACACACTCTCATTGCAGAATAGCAGTAACTAGTTGCTTTTATGAAATCAAAACTATGCTATATTATGTATTACTAATACCACCAGAAATAGCAAACAATGTCAAAAACATTTTGACACACATCAAAGTTATTTAATCTTGTTCCCTTTTGTGGCTGTAAACATATATGAAAGCTTGATGAGCTGCGATGTTCTGCATTTTTTAGTAGGAAGAATAGTGTATATCAATGTACATGTTTTTCTTCTCTGTTTCTATATCCTCTTCTATATTCTCTGTTCTTGAATATTTTCTTGTCCTCCTAAAATATATATGATGTATTAATGATGGTAGAGTGTTCTCATCTCATGCCTGAATGGGCTTTCCACCTTACTGAAGAAACATCCCCAGGTGGCAGTTTCACAAACAACTGATGTTCATGGAGGTCTGCAAAACTCTGCACATGTGGGGTCGATGTGATAGAAATGCTGCCCCAAATCTTTTCTGTACTGCTTTTTCTAAAGGGGCATTTGAACTGGTTCTGGCAAATCTGTATTTTTTCTTTATTGCAGGACAGCAACCTAAATAAGTAAGACTTACTACAGAACATAATAAAATAAAACAATAAAAAAAAAAAAGATAAGGAATAAAAGGTGGAAAACGACCACTTATGCTTGCACTATTTTGCTTCAACAATGTGCAAGTTGTACAAGCTGTGAAACAAACTTTGCAACATTAAGTTATCTTCCTCTGCCAGCAAAAAAATGTACATAAAATTCTTTAGTCTATCCCAGAAATGGGGTTAGAAGAGGCTTTATAGTTCTTTTCACGTATCTTGATAGAAATTATAATACAATAGAGTATGATTTCATGTTTCAGTATTATCATCATTGCAAGGATAAAGTCTTTCAGGCTATAAAATTTTATGAAATTTCTATCCAGCTCAGCTGAGAGTATAAGACTGAACCGTAATAATGTATTTTGTTTTTAAATTAATCTAGGTACAATACTGCTCTGAAGCATGCATTGCTATGGGCCAACTATAACCTTGGTGATAGTTTACTATATTCTGTTTGCAATTTATCTCAGGGACCTTTTGCTTAAGCACCACCATTGCCTGATCTTGTTCAAGGACATGAATATCTCCTTTGAAAAACTCTTATCTTATTTTTGTCAATTTGGGGTTTTTATGAGGAATCATATTTATCAATTAATATTAGCTGTGTCAGACCTTGGTTAGAAATGAAACTTTACCCAGAATTTGGACACAGTCATGCTCTCATTTCATTTCAGTTTTGGTTAATTCTGCCTTCAATCACAAGGTAACATTAGGCACACATTTTGCCACTCTTGACTGTATCTTTTCCAAGTTTTAAGTAATTAATACTTGGATTTAATAAGAGCTGGAATCATATCTAGACTCTAAAAAGGCTGAGTAAGCAGTAGTGTGTCTTGGTCTTCTGCTATGTTGGAGAAATACAATTATGAATTTAATGAAAAAAATTCTGGTGCTTGGTATCAGATCACTTGATTCTGGATTAAAATGAACAATTTTAGAAATCATTCAGTTTCAAATCTTATTTCTTAGAAATCTTGCCTGATGCTACCACTGACGTTTCATATACTGTCCATGAAAATGTTACACACACAGTGGCGTTAACTTTAATGGCATTACTTTTTCTTATGCTGTATAAAAAGATTGTACAAGTTTATAAATAGCAAATCTATGCATATAAATAATCCTATGCTAAATAGTTTATACAGTAAATTAAGTAAGAGGCAGCAACCAGCCACCTAAGGGGAAACTAGCATGGTTTTGTCTGCAAATCACCACCTATGAAGTTTAGAAATAACAGGGAAAGATAATATTCAAAGAGGGCTTTCCAGGTGGAAGGAGATAATTAGAAGTTTGGTGGACAAACTAATCAGTAGTTTCCAAACTTTCCATAGTTGTCTAACACACAAACAATCAAGCTGTCTTCGTTCCAAGAGTACATACAGTTTCTAAAAGGTGACATTGATTTCTAAAGCATTGGTCACTGAATCAGGCAAAGTTGAGGACAAGTAACAAGTAACTCTAAAAAAGCAGATATCAAAGATGAGATGGACAGTAATTTAATCTCAAATAGATAGGAACACTTTCAAAAACAACAAGAGGATAAAAGAATGATTTTCAAGGATTGTATGGAACACTGTATGTGTTTGAGAACATTCCCAGATTTCTTGATTCCACTGCTATTGTTTCTTCTGAGTATTTGGCACTGGGATTCTTAATTCCTTATTTCCATATTTGTGCTTGTTGTCTGTTCAGTAAGAGCATGAATTAAGAAAAGTACAGCTAACTTTGAGACACGATTGATCAAATACACACTTATTCCTTACCTTTATCATCAAGTACTGCTAATCTCTCCATGAAAAAAAGCTTAAGTTCCTATCTTTTTTATGGAAGAAATGGTATCTTCCACTTCGATATGGAAGTTTCATCGATATTTGTAATATGAAAAATCACCATAGGGCTTTGGATAATCTATTTTGGGCAAGGTGTGTTGTAACAGCCTGCAACTAGAATGTTTGCAACCTAAATGAAGCCTGCTTCACTTCCAGGCTAGATTTTGGAATTGAAATTGTTTGAATCAACTTAGTCAATCTTCTGTCTTAGCAGATTGGCAAGGTGACTCTTTCATTGACATTTGACACTGTTTATCATTTGGGTTAAGGTTTATAAAAAGAACTTTTCTGCTATTCTCTCAATAGTTTGATAAGTTGTTTCAACTGAAGACTTTATCCATAGGATTTGCCTTACAACAGTTCATTTAGTGACTGTTCACAGTTACAACGGCACTGGGAAAAATTGACTTATGACCATTTTTCACACTTATGACCGTTGCAGCATCCCCAAGGTCATGTGATTTACATTTAGATGCTTGACAACTGACTCACATTTATGATGCTTGCAGTGTCCCAGAGACATGTGATCCCCTTTTGCGACCTTCGGACAGGCAAAGTCAATGGGGAAACCAGATTCACTTAACAACCGTGTTACTAATTAAGAACTGCAGTGATTCACTTAACAAATGTGGCAAGAAAAGTCGTAAAATGGGGCAAAACTCACTTAAATTTCTTACTTAGCAACATGAATTTTGGGCTCAATTGTGGTTGTAAGTTGAGGACTACCTGTATTTGTATTCCATCATAGGAAATTTCTCACAATAGGAAGGAAAAAAGCAATCCTTTCCTCTTTAAGTATAAAGCTTGTGGAAGAAACATGATCCTGAGGCAGAGATTATAAGCTGCTAAAAACTGATGGCTAAAATCTAGTTTGATGTATGGATGGAATGTTATGCAATTTTGAAAAATTCACAGGTTTTTTTTTTCATTCCTAAATACTTTTACACAAACTTGTTTCCTATTAGACATTTTATTTATTAGATTCTTATGCCACTTTTGGCACGTTGGCTGTTGATACTTTAAATTGCACATTTTTACTAGTATTCTTTTAAAAAATTCAATTAAAAAAACGTAAGTTCCCAAAAACTGCAAACCTCTTTTAGCGGTTAAGATTTGGTGAGCGAAAAAACTGATTTGCAAGATTCCTTTTCTTAATGCTAAATCATATATAAAACAATGAACTCTGGTTAAATGCAATGGAACAATTACACATTTGTTTTTCTTTTGGATATTAACTTACTTTCATTTTCTTATTTCTCCTCTCTTGGTGACACAACTATTTTTTTTCCAGTTGAATTAGCATATACATTAGCCATATGATAACTTGCATAGCTGTTTTTATCTGATAAGAACTGAATTGGAAGCATTCAACTGCATGATAGATAATTCACTGTAAATGCCTACAGGAAAAAGTCCAAGAAAACTAGAATCTGGCAGGAAGAGTTGCTGCAAGTGTGCTGATAGTCATGTTGTTCACTAGAGGTCGCAACAGGATGTCAAAAAAATCAATCAGGCAACAGTACCAAAGCTGTAACCCCAATCTTTGCAAACCATTGTTAGTGCAATCATTTGCACACAAATGGTACTATTTGAGGAAGGGCACAAAATTAAGGCTTCTACTTTCATGAATATTATATCCCCTCATGTTGGCTTATTACATTAGCACCAAGTGATTTTATTTTAATTGAAAAAACAGCACCATTTTTTTTCACTGAATATTTAAGAGAGAACGAAAAAGTTCTGGCTGACAAGGAATATATTGTTGCATTTCTCTGGCACTTTTTTCTTCAGGAGCTCAAAATCACTTGCATAGTAACCCGCCTCTAATATTATAGCCATAATAATCCTTTAAAAGAGGTTAGCTGAGACATTGTGATTTGCCCCAAATGCTGCATGAAATTCAAAGAGTCTTCCTTATCCTAATTCAACCTCCCGTTAGAAGGAGGAAGATTTCTTAAGCATCACTTTTTTATATAATGCATTCCATTAAAAATGGTATAACTGAAACCAAAAATGTATTTTGTAAATATCTTTTATATTTTTCAGAAATATAAGGAGAGGAAAAATAACAGGCTAACCTTCATTTTGGTGTTATGCTCACCAAGAAGCCTATAATATACACAGGATATAATTATCAAAATATAATTCAAAAAAATATCTCATCTTCTCTTGCAAAACAAAAAAAATTGTTAGCTAAACTTATCACTTTGTTGGTCCACCATCTTATGTTTTCTCATTTAATTTGGTTGGATTTTGTACGCAGCAGAATAAATATGTCATAAACTATGGCTATTCAGATTATAGGAGTGGAATTTTTTTAAACCACCTCCTCCTCCTCTACCCCAATTTCCCACAAATACATACATACATACATGAATATATACATTCAGTATACCAGGAAAAAAAAAAGTGTCAATTCAACTATTCTACATTGTTCTTCTACCTGCAAGTGAATAAAGTAACATATGGAAGCATTCAAAAGATAGCCCTACTTCTATTGCATGGGTGCAGAAAGTATGACTCAGGACTACATATTGATTACCAACAATCCTTTTACATAATGCAAAGCTAATTAGAGTGAATTTTGGGCTCTTTTTCAACAAAGTATTTATCTAAGGTCCCCGTGAATCTTGCTCTGCCAGTTCTGAGCAGTCTGCTGTGATGCCTGAGGTGATAGAAGTTGCGTGCTCTTGTCCTGCAGACTAGACAAGTGCAATCCTTTCTACTCCTGGTGCAATTTACAAGCCATTTTGCTTTCATATAAAGATTAAACCACTTAGTGAGGCCATTCCATGGTTTTTTTTTTCCAGTTTTCTTCCTGGAATTTCAAAACTGAGAAGAAAGTATGTTTGTTTCATAAACACTAAAGTGTGCTTTCTCCCTTGTCTCCAGTTGTCCAATCATACAAGAAACTGTAAAAACAAGAGATTACTAGAAAAAGAAGGAAGGGAGGGAGGGAGGGAGGGAGGAAGGAAGGAAGGAAGGAAGGAAGGAAGGAAGGGGGAAGCATACAGTTTTTGTTGTTTCTTCTTGTCGCTCAAATGATCCTCTGATTTGTCCATAGTATTAGCTAAAAACAAATACATTATAAGTGTTAATTGAGAGAAAACAGGTTAACAGTTTTGTGTGCTGTTCAATTTTATGTGTACTCATAGCAGTATAATGCTGTGTACAACTGGAAATACTCTGAAGAAATGCTTTGGATTTTGCATGAGCCCCAAATCTCTGTGCTTCTCATTAAAATAGCCCACTTGTTTAAGGTTATCACACTAAGCTAAAAAAAAAAAAGGCCTGCTTGAATGAAAAATAGAAGAGCTGCACTTCCATAAGGTCCAAAGCTCTTCTTCCAAATCAATTTTGGAAGTGTGGATAGGCAAATATAAGAATTATCTACTTGGAACGTCTTTACACATAGACTTATTCTGATGTTCCCTTCATTAGTTTCAATCAACTATGCAGTACTAGAAAAATAATCAAATAATACTGTCCTTCAGAAATAATGCATTTTGTTGGGGGAAAAAGCACTCATTGTGGAATGACAATGGGCAGAAAGAAAAGGCATTAATATTATAATATAACATAACATAACATAACACAGCACAATAATATAATGCAATATAATGTAATGTAATGCAATATAATGTAATGTAATGATACAATACAATACAATACAACACAATACACTAAGTTTCCCCTGTCCAATTATGTCTGAGTCTGGGGGGGGCAGTACTCATCTCTGTTTCTTAGCGAAGGGAGCCAGCGTTGTCCGAAGACACTTGCATGGTCATGTGGCCAGCCTGACTATATGCCAAAGCTCACAGAATACTGTTACCTTCCCACCAAAATGGTACCTATTTATCTACTTGCATTTGCTTGCTTTTACTTTTACTAGAATTAATCACTTCGGTGCAGATTTTCAAGTGTGGTTACTAGAACTGAAAACATTTCCTGTCAAGGTGAGAAAGCAAGTACAGAGTCTTGGTGGATTAGATCATACTTTTCTTTACAAGCCCTCTTTGCATTTTTAAGCAGTGCTCAATCTGTCACTGGAATCTTGCAGCAACCTCACATGAAGCTTTACGCTGGTTCAGAACCAGTTACAGGTCTATATGATCGAGTGTTGTCTGGTTTTGAGAATGGAGTTGTTTTGTTTTTTTTAGCCCTGCTTCAATTTGAAGTGAAATCACAATTTATATCAACAAAAATCAGGAATTTATGCCCAATGTTTCTTTATTAAGCAGAAGATTTCAGAAATTTGGAAATAAGAAATATTAATGTATAATTAACAGCATAATCCAACCTCTTCAACTTTGAATAACATTTCCCCAATTAAATTTCCCTGGATCTTATTTTAAGTAACTATTCACAGCTGTGAATATTTAATTTATTCCCTGATGAGAGCAAGGGATACTGAGACACACCAAAAAGGAACTATAGTTGTTTATGATAGACTAAAATCTTTGCATCCTTTTAATCAAACCATCTTAGTGATAAAGTTTCCTTGGATTTACATTAGTTTAAAAAAATATGTAAAAAAATCAGAGAAAATACCTAAGAATCATGCTTTACCTTTATATATTATTTCAGTCAACAGATGAAGAATTGTTGTATGCCCACTTCCCATATCTTGAATGGGAAGCCCTAACTTGCCTAAGGGCACATCTTCCCTTTCAGGCATAGTTACTTATGCATAGCTGGAAATGGAATAACAGACAGGAGGAAACAGCACAAATATAACCCTTGAAGCCTCATACTAACATGTTTTCTGCAGATAGAAGAATTGCTTTGGGTTTGTCTCTTTATTACTTTCATCTGAAATTTTAATGAATTTAATGATAGCAGAACAATTTAAATGTTCTTGCTTCGGTCATTACAACTCAACAAGATAGATTGGGCTATGAATAAATGGCCCAAAGGCACCGACTGAGTTTCCATGACTTAGAGTGGACTGGCACCTGGGTCACCCTCATACCAATCCAGCAATAAACTAAAAAAGATTAATATAGCATGAAAAAGCGCATATTTTGACACTGTTAAAAATGTTTGTGGTGGTAGAATTTGTCTCTCTCTCTTCCACATCAAAATATTTTGTTGTACATGTAGTATTTTCCCCTGGAAACTGAAAGGTTATTATTTAGATTAAGTTTGGGATTAATATTATAGCCACTTAACCTGGAGTTTATAAAGGTTTATTTACATGGAAGGAAGTTCCATTGAGTTCAAGCTGATATGAAGTGATGGGAGTTGCAGTTCACATCTGGAGCAAATTTGCTTGGGTAATGTTATTGTTAAGGTTGTGAACAACAAGAATAACAAAAAGATTAACTAGAAAAGTTATTATCATTTTCATCCTGAGGAGGAGAAGTAAAACTAAAGAAAATCAATTAAGATAGCTGAGATATGCGTTCTTTAAGTCATTGAAATATATTTCTGAATAAAATCAAAAGAAAATTAACCATCACTGTATGAATAGGCTTGAAAGGATTGCAGCTGTATTAGACTCAATTAACACTTTCTCTCCTTGAATGAAACATTTTTTTAAACAAAAGCACTCCACTTATAGCTGGTTCACCATTGGTAAATGCTGCCACATAATAATGTAAGGTAAAAGAAATAGCCAATTGAATAATAGGATAATACAGATGTGTTTAAAGTTAAAGGATCAGACTGCAATGCATGTCATGAAGAATTTTTCATCTAAATATTTTCTGCTTCTAACATTCCTGGCAGCGAAGAGAGATTACCGCTGTATCTGACAACATTATATAATCAGAATAGAGAGACCCTTTCTTTTTAGTGGCTGGCAAATAAAGCTATCTTGAAATAAAATGAGTTGCTACTGCCTATTATTTCTTTGACTTTTTAATGATTTTTTTTTAGAATATATGCAACAGCCCCACGAACCTTTGGATAAACAGGAAAATGCAGTGAGCGTCTCTCCAATTAAACAGCCTCTCTCTGTGCTTTTGTTACATACTTGGGCATGACGGTATGGACAGACTTTGATTATTTATATTGACAGATGGAATTTCAGAGTTATGAGTGGGCTGGTATTAGATGTTTATGTGTGATTTAGGAGAAAAAAATCCTTTGGTTCAAAAATGGCTAGTAAATTAAACAGCTTGCAAAAACATGATTCATGGACTTGTTCTGGTTTTCACAATTTACTAGAAACTGCAAATTGAATATATATATTTTTCTTAAGTTATTAATACTATAACTGCAACTTCTTTGTCTTATCTTTCCATTGGGCAGACCAAATTGCCTTGGTATCTTGGAATAGACATATCCAAGTCTTCTCTTAGCTTTCTTAGAGGTCTTTAAGACCAATTGTTTTCAAGTATATCTGTTAGTGAAGCTACAGTCAGGGGCATATTGCTGTCTGGAGGTTAAGAAATGATGTGTATGTGTAACTTTCTAGAATAATTAATCACCTGCCGGGAAGATATATTTAATTCCAAACTCTCATAGGCAGACTGGGACACTGGAGACTGTATACTTTTTTTTTGCAGCTATGACACTGACAGTTCTTTTAGTGACTGTTCAAAGTTATAATGGCACTAAAAAAAGTGACTTATAACCATGTTTCAGTTATGACATTTCGAGCATCCCCATGATCATGTGATCGAAATTCAGATGCTTGGCTACTGGTTCATAGTTATGACCGCTGTTGTGTCCCAAGGTCATGTGATCACCTTTTGTGACTTTGTGACCAGCAAAGTCAATGAGGAAGCCAGATTCACTTAACTGGGTTACTAACTTATCAGCTGCAGTGATTCACTTAACAACTCAGGCAAGAAAGGTCGTAAAGTGGAGCAAAACTCACTTAACAAATGTCTTGCTTAACAACTGAAATTTTGAGCTGAATTGTGATCATAAGTCGAGGACTACCTGTAGGTAAGATCCTCTTACCTCATGTCTGATTCTAGCACAGGACAGTTTCCAAGCCCAGAACAAGGTATATTTTTTTTATTTGTAATCAGGACAATTGATTAAGTTTTTATTTGTGAGATTTGAATGTTTTATTAAAGACCTGGATTTTATTGATTGAATTTTTACAGGTCTTTTTTTTAAATCAAGCATGTATCCTGTCAGATGTTAGGAAAATGAATTTATTGCAATTCACTTTGGATTAAAAAGCCTTCCACTCCATCTTACATTCCATTCTTAATACAGAGGATAATTACTGCACTCCACTGTGTTAAAAACCTTGGATAACATTTGTATTACGTTGGTCTTGGTAATTTTTTTTTGTTGAAGCTATGACACCATTTGGGAACAGGCTAAGATCTGTTGCTCTTGAGTAAAAGTTTGTAATTCCAATTTTCCAACTTTGTTTTCTTAATAAAATATTTTTTCAGTATCTAAGCATATAGCAGCAAATGTAATAAGAGCTGATTCTGCGAATTTCAAAAATGAATCTCATTGTTATTTGCCCATCCACTGAAGCAATAGCAAGATATTAAAAGGCAAAGATGCCTCAAGCTTTCTGAGGTATCCTGCTCTTCACAAGTGTAAAGGAAAACAAATTCTGAATATTCTGAACTGTCACCTTGGATTGCTTCTATATGTGGAATATGAGAAGGCACTATTTTTGTCCTTTGCTTCCAGCAGAAAAATACCACGTCCCATAAAGCTCTAGTTTATTGTATAGCATCCATAAAATAAAGCAAAAACATGGAAGATTTTAAAGAAAACCATTTTTATTTGATATTCTGCTTTTTTGCTTGGCTTCAAATAATATTCTGCATCAGCACAACATTATGCTGTGGGGGTAAACAGTCTTTCCACAAGACAAGAACAATTTTGTATGGAAAAACAGCTTTTCATCAGGACAGCAAACACACCCTGGACCATTTTAACTCCTAAGGCTATTAAAACATGTAAGAATATTTAATAAATCCTGTGGACAAGAGGTCTTGTTTCTCAGATGTTTGTTTGAATCATCATTATCTACCAGCCTCCTGTTGTGCCTGGGTATCCTTTTCCTCAAACATTCGCTATCCTTCCAGGGCTCTATAGTCAGCAGCATTTATGACTGCAGATGTGATGATGAAGCACTTTCATTTGTAGATGCAGGGCTTTTTTTCCTCATAGAACGCTCAGAACGGACTTTCCGCACCTTTTTTGGATGGAACCTTGTAGGGTAGGCAAAGTGGGTTGTATGAGATGTGTGAGTTCCGGCACCTTTTTTTTTTTTTTTTTAGAAAAAAAGCACTGTGTAGATGTGATGATGAACTCACATGTATGCATTAACCTCTGGAAGGAGATTCAGGGGTTAGTGTTACTGGATCACATCTCAAGTCTTGATCTTGATCTGAAGGGCTGCATTGCTTTTTGTCTTGAATATCTTGCAGGCAGCAGAAGGAAAGCTGTCTACTTAGTTGTTTTAGTTATCAAGATAGTTTTTGCAACCATAAGCATCCCAACTTATAGGAAGATAGGAAAGCATCTGTCTTTGCATGGCCCAGTTAGGTGTGTCATCCCAAAACGAGCACTTGGAAAAATCCAATTAACTAAAATCTCTTCCCCCTCCCTTTCTGTATGTGGACTCTTTGTAGAGAGCAGGAAAGTCTGTTGGTTTTTTAAAAAATAAATCTGTGAGCATGTTAACAGTTTGACGCTACTTTCATTCTAATACTGGAATGCCTTATATATCTTACGCATAAAAATGAAGTATCTCAGTCCTCCCCCCCCCCGCCCTTTGAGATATATCCCTGTGCTGTTATTGTCTTAGTCGAGCTCCACGTTTTATTTTTCAGGCTGATCTCCTAAGTCAGATTTTAAACTCGCTGATTCGTTTGGCTGGCTTAGAAAACAAATCCAGCCCTCACACTGCCTACGTTTTGAGGTTGATCGCTGCAACCGAATGCACAGCACGCACTTCCAAGCAAGGAAGGGAAGGAGATGAAGCTGCGACGGAAACTTTGCTTCTGAGAACCCCCGTTAACCTTTCCAGCGGATGCTGAAAAGCCAGGGCCGAGCTGCTTGCAAAAATTATTATTACTGTTTGCTGCTGATGTACAACCTGCTTTGTTTAATATTATTCCTTAGCTCTCCTCGCTCTACGTTTGCTTTCGCGTGTTTTTTTTTTTTTAAAGCCTACAAGCTGTTTTCCTTGGCTGAACTTTGCCCGTCAATGGTCGTCTTAATATCCCGTTCAACAAACTGGTGGACGCCTTAAAAAAGCAAACAACCCAAAAGCAACTTTCCTTCCCTTTCTCGCGCTCTGCACGCTGGCAGCGGAAAGTGAAAGAGGCAGAGACTGGGAAAAGCGCCGCAATTATTTCTCATCACCGTTATTGTCACCCTCGCCGAACCTGCTTTCCATCTTTGTTTCCGGATTCGGGCGACCTTGGGGGCCACTGCGAAGCAATCACGCCCGGGCTCTGATTCCTCCCCCGCTCCGGTCACTGTCTGCTCCGTAAAGTTCTGCTCCGCTCCGCTTATCTCAACAGACAGCAGCTGCATGGCGAACGGGGCACACCGGACAGGCGCGCGTGTTTTCCTAAGGCTATCAGGGCAGCAGATCAGAAGCAGCCTGGATCCTGGCCGTGCTGCTCGGAATAAGTAAGCAGGATGCTGACGGCGAAGATTCTGCTGGACGGTTTTGCTAATTAAAAGGAGGGGGGGGGAGGCGGACCGGCCGAGGGGGGGGGGTAAGGAAACTCAGAATTTTTTTTAAAAAAAAACAACACGGGGAAGCCTTTGCACTTTTCCTTCCTCTCTCCTTTGCTGACGCTTTGCCATCACTGCAGGGCTGCCGTGCTCCTGATCGTCCTCCCCCCCCTCCGGGCTTCTCTTTTTCTCCCCTCGGCAATTTGCTGATGTGCAACCCGACTCTAGCGCCCAACATCGGGAACAGCGGCAAGCTCGGCGAGAGGCGACCGGGAGAAGGGATTCGTCCAACGACTTGGCTCGGTCGCCGATCCCTGGGCAGAAAAGCCCCCGGCAGCCTGGTGCCGCCGCCGCCGCCGCCGCCGCTGCTTCTGCTACCCCGGCGGCGGCTGTGGCGGGAACGCAGAAAAGTTTGCTTGGCCTTTGACAGAGGCGAGGAGGGGAGCCGGGCGCTGTGAGAGGGCAGGCGGGCGAGTCAGCGCCTCTCCACTTTGCAACTTCCCTCCTCGCCCGCCCAGAGAAGAGCGGGGTCGGACCCCTTCGCCCTCCACGCGCGCACATACACACACAAGCACTCACACTCACACACACACACTCCCGCCCACGCGCACGGCGCGGCAGCCTCCCGATTCATTTGCATGGGGGGAAGCCCCAGGTCCGGGTCCGATCCCCCTGGAGAAGAGAAGCTTGTCGGCGCGGACGAGACATTCGCTGCCCGTTCTGCCCACTGCGCCGCTTCCCCCCAGCCCCCTCCGCCACACGTAGACTCCGCCGCTCCCGGCACCCGGCGCCTCGCCTCCCTCTCTCTCCCATCCCTTTGCTGAGGAGCATGAACATGTTTTGCTGGAGGATGGCTCTGTGGCTGGCTGGGGTGACCCTCTGGAACAAACTCTCCCGCTCCCGCTGCTCCGGCTTGGATTTCGACTACGTTTACGATTTCAGCCAGGAGGATCAGGCTGAAGCCATAGATTACAAAGATCCTTGCAAAGCCGGTAAGTGCCTGCCCGGGCGAGATTAACCTCCTCGTGTTATAGTCGCCCTGCCCCCGGCCTTTCCCTGGGCGCTTCCCCGTTCAAAAGGATTTTCTCTTCCCCCCCCTTCCCGCCCAAGAGGGTAGATGTTGGGGCTTAAATGGGGCGGAAGGACGGGACGGAGGAGGGAAGCTCACCTGTTTCCTTCGCTTCGGAGCGAAGTGAGAAATTCCTAGCCCAGAGGAAGCTGGAAGAAGCCGGGGCGGGCGCACTTGGGTTCCGCTAGAGTGGCACCGCAAGCCGCTGGGGGCAGATCTCCAAGAACCTGTTGTCTCGGGATTCGCCGCCGACCTAGCCGGCTCTCTCCTCCTCCCCCGCATCCTCCACCCTTTGCACTTGGCAGCCGGGTTGCTGTCCAAGCCTTGGAGCAAAGAAAGTCCTCGGGAAAAGGGGAAAACTAGCCCCGGTTTCCCTTGCCGCCGGCGATTCTTGGAAATGCCATTCGGCGGGGGGCCCGGTCTCTTCTCCATCTCTCGCGTACAATACACGCCACTTCTCCACGTTGCTGCTCGAAGGGGTGGAGGAGTCGAAAAGGAAACTGGTGCCCCTGTCATGAGTTTTAATTCTGGGATGGAAGGGGCAAAGGGATCCAGGTCACCTGAAAAGCTGTTCTTCTGCCTCGTGTCCGTCCCTTAATCACATAAATGAAGAACAGCTTTAATTAGATAAGGGAAGGGCAAGGCAATCCAGAAGCCCGAAGAGAGCTATTTAATTTATTCTTTATTATTTATTGTTACATGGTCATAAATTGGACTGGGTTGTACCTGAGGCTAAGCCTTGGAAAAGTCTGTATGTACCTTAACTGCTTATGATGGAAGTGCCACTCAAGCTTTGTTTCAAGACAACAAAGGATCAGTTGGATTGAAGAACTTGTGGACAATTACAGTCCTGTTGGCTATTTTAGCAATAAGAGATGCATTCAGGAATGTGTGCGCTGAATGTAGCAAGTTTATTCCTGGGCAGTGTATGCTTATGGGCAGGATTTGATGATGACACAGGAAAAATCTCTCAGCATTCTTACAGATTTAAGCAACAATGCATATGAGCAATGGTAGGTTGTGAATATTGTTCTGTTATCCCCACAACTGGTACACAATAATCTTGTGCTGGGTCACCAACCTGGGTCACCACCACCAATACCATCAACTTCATCTGAAAGAAACAAATCTGCAATCTAAACCTTGGAATGAGGAAATGGATAGGCACTCTTATCACAGCCAACTAACTGAAACCAGCAGGTGTTACACTTGGTAGGAAATGTAGTTAGCTCATGGGAAGCTGTCCTTCACCCACCACATTGGATGTTGTGGAAACTGATAGAACTGCAATCTAAGGGAACAGTTCTTAAGGACTTCAGGCTGGGGAAGATTTAGAAGATGCCTCAAGAGAAGGAACAACACCAGTCTTAGTTACTCAGATCAGTGCTGATGGATATGGGAGCACCTGCTCTTTGGATAAGGCCTTGACTTGAATGAGGATTCTGTTTTGTTTCGTTTTGTTTTAATGTAAGAACTCCCCCTTTCTCTAGCTTTCAGCTGCTACAAAAGACAGGTTTTCAGATTTTCAGAGTTCAAAGAAGAGGCTAAAGTGCCATTTCAGGTACATTGTAATTCCTCTTAAAAAGAAAAAAAAACTGTTCTGAGAGAAGAGAATATATCTAGTTCAGGTTGAACTGTGGAATCCTTGGTGTCTCTGACCTTGGCTGTTTGCTTGTAGAGATATTCAACTAGGTAATCTCATCAGTGCTGATAATGTTACCTAGTCTGGTAATGAAAAAGTCTGCAAACAAACAACCAAGTTCAGAGAACACCACCAATACACACACATATATATATGGAAGATGTTATATTGGGACGCAAGTAAATCTTGGAAAAAGTATCCAGGAACAATCCACCCTCTTATTAATTGATAGCTGCTACCTCACATTGAACAACATTTTTGTATGTATTTGCCCATGTTTGTTTTCCTTATTACATAAAAGTTGCCCAAGAAACATTTTCTTAGTCCAGTCCTATCTATGTTTATTCCAAAGACTTTTCTGTTGAGTTCTGTTAGGCTTATTCCCAGAAAAATATACACAGAATTATCAATTTTGAACTCAGGATCTACTGAGTGATAAATCTAAAATAAAATTCAATTATGGTTTATTTATTGCAAGTGTAACTAGAATAATTGAGGGGAAAAGTTAGTTAATTATAGATCTTATTATGGTTGCTCACACAGTCAGCCAAATATTTTGACTGGATTTGGCATTTTTGTCCACTTGTCAAATCCTTCTCAAGAACCTGGAATAGGCAAATGTTGTTGTTTAGTACAGTAATATGAAGGTATCCTTGCAGGATGTAAACTGTTCCAAATAAAGCTTGGAATTAACTGATTGTGATTTTGTTAGTGCTAATGGTATTCAGATAGTGGTCCAGTTACTTTGAGATTGCACCCAAACAGCCTATTACTAAGAGTACTATTTTTGTTTTATTTTGCCACAATAAATCTATTTGTAGTCTTTATATTTTTTTATTTTCTCCAGTTCTTTCTCTTCTATTTTGATGTCTCCAGGTACTGCAATGTGTACTATTCCAGACTATTTTGTCTTTCCTGTCAACAATTTTTAAGTCTGGGGTGTTGTTATGGCAGTTGCGGGTCTGTTTGAATTCTAAAGTCACAGAGCACTTTAGCTTCTTTATTTTCTATTATGTTGTCTCTTTTGTGATCCCACAATCTCTTGCTTGAAGGTAAATGGTATTTCTTGCAGATATTCCAATGTGCAAGTATTGCTATTTGGACATGTCGTTGTTTGTAATCAGTCTGTGTGATCTTTTTGCAGTAGTTTACTAGGTTGGCCCACTGTTTTTCAAGCTTTTTTGCAGAGGCAGCATTTGCTGTCTGTTGCTGTCTTCTCAATTCTGGCTGTTTATACTTTTGTTCTTAATGCTTGGAATTAGATCCTCCATCACTTTCTTCAACTTTCCTGCTCTTAGCCATTGACAGGTCTTGTTATCTGCTTTGTCTACTAGTTTTTTTTAAATGTACTGGCCAGGTAATACCTTGCCTTGCGATGTCTCTTTTCTATTCTTCATTTGGCCTTTCTTGTAGACCAGTTTGGTCTCCTTAGTATTCAGTTAGCCTTCATAGTATACTAGCTTCATTGCATCTTCTTCAGTGTCCTTCAGATATTTTTTCAATGCCCTGTTTTCTTTTTATAAGTACATTGTTTGATGTACTTGCAAAATTCCATGTCTACCTTGATAAATAGAATCTCTCAACATCTCTTTTCTTTTATCTGTTCTAGTTTACTTACATCTGACCTTAGCATGTTGATCTTATTTTCCAACCTAATCTTCCATTTTGGTGATGAACTTTTGGCTTTTTTTGGTTGTTGTTCTCCATCCAAGAGTTTCAGTTATAACTGCAGCAATGCTGTACATCTGTTGATTTGTTTTTTGCAGTGAGTTGATGCTTATGTTCACTACTACAGTATTAGCATCTTTTATACTTGTGCTAGCTGTTTTTTTCTCTTTTGTAGAAAGCTTCAATGTAGGCAATGTTATTCTGTTGCTTTTGTGGTGTTCTAGATCAGGAGTCCCCAACCCCCCG
Organism: Azemiops feae; assembly: GCA_023970755.1. Lineage (NCBI taxonomy): Eukaryota > Metazoa > Chordata > Lepidosauria > Squamata > Viperidae > Azemiops > Azemiops feae. The sequence continues at coordinate 2,564,174 of JALGBA010004234.1, forward strand.
GTCCGTGGACCAGCACCGGGCCACAGCATGCCAGCAACCGGGCTGCACAAACAAGCAAAGCCCCATCTGCGGGATGTAGGCAGTACGCACCCCTCTGGTCTGCAGAAAAACCTTTCTCCATAGCACGGTACTAGTGCCCAAAAGGTTGGGGACCTCTGTTCTAGATGCTCAGTTATTCTTTGTTTCAGCTTCTCTTTTTTCAGTCAGAGGACTTTGTTCTTTTTGAGGAGAAAACAAAGGAAGAGTGCCTGATTTGCTGATGAAAATGGTTCAATAGCATCCTGGCTTCCTCTATTGCCAATGCCCCCAGTTTGCCTCTATAGTCTGAGCTTCTACTGGCAAGGCTTCAATTGCCTTAGATATAACTTTGCAGTTCTTCCAATTCTGCTCCTGTGAATACTTTATTTTATATTATAAATCAATTTTGATCTATTATCCTCTGTTTTGTTATTTTTGATTTTGGATGGTGTTCTTTCTATATTTCACGCATTCTTTTCAGATATCCTCTTCTCATTGAACTTGATTTGTAATAGCAAATCATTATTTCTTTGTTTTCAATCTGTATATTTGTGAAAAGTAAGCAATTTTTCTTCCAGCAATCCTGCAGCTGCTGGCCCTGGTTGTTCTGTAATCCTTTTGTAACCAGATGTCCAGAAACTCCAACACCTAGCACTTAGTCTTTGATGGTCTGGGCGATGACTAATCCGGTATAAGTTTCTCTAACTTACCATATTCTTTATGGGACAGATACTATTTGTCTGGCTCCTCTGATGAGGCCTCTCCAGTATGGTTGAATCTCTGCCATACAAGTCCCATAGCCACTTCACTGGGGCTCTATTATTATTATGGTTGGTCACACAGCCAGATATTTAGACTGCTTCTGCATTTTTATTTACCTATCACATCCTTCCCAAGGACTTGAGATAGGCAAATGTTGTTAGATAGTGTTAAAAGTATTATCATAGAATATAAGCTGTTCAAAGTATAAAGCTGCTTTTTGCAATTGACTGATGGTTATTTTGTCTATAACTTTGGTGTTCAAGTGGTGCTCCAGATGTTTTGGGATTGCACCAAAGGCACCTATTACGATTGGTATTACTTTTGCTTTCTTTTGCCACAATCATTCTCATTTTTATTTTAGGTCTTTATATTTTGTTATCTTCTCTTAAATTCTGCTGTCTCCAAGTACTGCAGTATCCATTCTCCAGACATCTTTTGTCTTTCTTATCAACAATTGTTAAGTCTGGGGTGTTCTGTGGCAGGTGTTTTTCTATTTGAATTCTAAAGTCCAGAGCACTTTAGCTTCTTCATTTTCTGTTACTTTGCATTTTTGTGTTTCACCAGTTCTTGCTTGCAGGTAACTGATATTTCTTGCTGATGTTCCAAACACCATTGCTGCCACTTTTGTTATGCTGTTTTTTATGACCAGTTTGTGCTGTCTTCTTAAAGCAGCTAACTAGGTGGTCCACACTGCTATATTCATAGCTTCATGTCAGTGTTAATTTTTCATGACTGCCTGGACTAGTCTCTGTAGTTTTTTGGCAAGATTTTCAAAAAGCGTTGGCCATTGCCTGCTTCCTGGGAATTAGGAAAGTGACTGGTTCAAGGTCATTCAATTGGCTTTGTGTCTAAGGTGGGGCAAAGGTGGTTTCTAGCCTTTTAGTTAATTGCTGCACCAAACTGGCTTTATGTAAATGACATTAGAAATGAAAAAGGATTAAATTCTGGCTTTCCTCTATGGAGAAGCTATAGTGGGAGGTGGACTAATTCCTTCAAATGAGTATTTCTTATTAGAACCAGAAAGCAAGGACTCAGATGCTTCTATGAGGCAGTCAACCTGGAGAGAAGGCTTCCGTATATCTCCCAGAGGAATTGCTAGCATCTTTCTTTTGAAAAACCAAAAACTGGCCAACTTTCCTTGCAGCAAGAATATCTTTAATGATCTTCACTTAATAAATCAATTTATGGAACTTGGGGAGAAAATTAGATGACTTGTTTTAAAATAGATAATATTTTGATATGCAATAAAATCAATACAAAACTTGCCTTCTCTTCTGTGAATAGTGTTTTATATTATTAATTTATATACAGTATTTGATTATATGAAGTGTATCTGGTTACTAGCTATTTAAATGCCCATGCTCACCTACTGTAATATTTTTCCATAACCTTTAAATTAACTTTTGTTAGCAATTGGTTAATATATCAAAAGGGAGATCACCGTTTTTCCAGACGGTAGTGAAACATCTGTTGATTGCAGGACATATGTTTTAGATTTATATGCTCTTTAAGTGACTTGAGTAAATTAATGCAGGATCCATTTAATCCTGCTCAGTGGCTTTCCTGGCACCAGGAATGGGGTCATAGTTTATTACATCTAAATGGCATACCTTTGTATATACCATATTATTTTGAAAGAGCTGTTACATGCAATCTGGACTCATGTGGACAGTTGGAATTTCAAACAAGTGCTTAAATTTTGCTATTACTTAATTTACATTATTTCTTTTTTCCTTGAGATGTAGTTCAGCCAAAGTTAGTGTTCACGTTGGCCACAATCTTCTAATTACTTATTCTTTAGCAACAAATGGGATTAAGTGGTTTGTGGTCTAAATTGTGATGGGTGTACTCCAAACTCAGTGGTTTGAGGCCTGGCCCTGGTAGATGTTTTTGGTTGCTTTTAGTCATTTTTATTTACGTATTTGACAGTGCAAAATATGCTTTATTATTAACATTTTTTCTAATTATGCGTGTGCGCGCATGTATACCTGTGTGTACATATATATATATATATATATATATACATAATGTGTGTGTGTGTGTGTGTACATGTATGCCATTTATATTTAAATTGCCAATAGTCTTTACTTGATTGGAAACAAAATAATCATGTTTCAGTTATAAATTGTTCTACATGCTTTAAATATCACAGTCCTTTTGACCATCTTTCAAGCTTCTGAACAGTCTTTAGCAAGACTACTTAAGTACCAGAGTTCAGTGTATTTCTTCCCAATTAATTCTTTGTGCTGCAGTTTGGCAGTTTGTCCCCATTTACTTAGTCAGACACAAGTTTCATTGCTACCAGTACAGCTTATTTTCAAATAAATATGCTTAGGTCTGTAACCCAGTAAGGTAATTGCATAAAGCTATATTCAGGGGTAAATTACATTATATTCAGTTGCATTTATTCCCAGGTAAAGATGCCTGTGGTTGCAGCTAATTGGAGTTCTTATTTACACTTAAATGGTAGCAAATCCCTTTAACTGTAGTAGGGCTAATCTTGTGTGTACTATTCTATAGTTTGTATTAAATATGAGTATTGATTTCTATTTTAAACCTTTTCTTTAATGGTCAACATGCACTGAGATGTTCATTCATAAGGTAAGAGGCTCTGAATTTTAGATAGTTGAATAAAAATAAATGATAGTGATATGTTTATGTTATTTGTGACATTTTAAAAATATTGTCATATCCTATTTCTTCTAGTATTTTGTACAGAATAAATGGCATATATAAGCAAATGCATATTATTTATAATACCAGTAAATTTTAGGTATTCCCTTGCTTGGAGTTTAGAATTCATGGGCGATTCTGATGGATTGTGAAACTTTAATGCAATGGGAGTGTACATCTTTTTATTGCAGCTATCACAATTGCTGGCTTCTGGTGGTGTTCTATCCTGCATTCTGGGTGTTATGTACTGAGCTTAATTGGGAACAGGTGCAGGAGCTGCCCTGAACAGTCAGCAGACCATGTGGCCTGCTGGGCCAGACTTGCTGTCTGCAAGGGCTGACTAGGATGCAATTGAGTGGGAAAATACGTTGCATTCATTGGCTGACAACGCCCCAGAGTGAATGTATAAAAGAGGCGGAGCCATTTTGTTCTGAGTTCTGTTTAGCTGCAAATAAAGAAGTACCTGTTTGTGAGTCCTGCCTTTTCAATGCCTACCAACGCAAGAAACAGAACATTGGCGACGAAGGTGGGATCGTGCTGCCGCAAATTCAAGGGCTGACTCACCACGGGAAGCCTCGAAAGCGCTGAGAAGTACGGCGTTCCAACCTCCTTCACTCTGCCTGCCAGTACAAAAATGCTGGAGGAGAGTGCCGCAAGGAATCATCCTGGAACCTCTTCGAAAGCCTGCGCAGCACGAGGCGTTGAAAAGGCCGCCAAAGATCCACCATGGCGAAGATTGGTCGTCTGTCTGAATTCGACGTCAAGCATCCAGAACGATGGAGCTCCTACCTTGCTAGGGTGGAGAATTACCTGAGGATCAACCAGGTTCGGGAGGACGGACTGAAGGCTGCGACGCTGCTGTGCGTTTGCGGTCAAGAAACTTTTGATATTGTGGAAAACCTGGTTGTTCCGGCACCCTTGGAGTTCATTGCTTACGCGGAGCTGAAAAGAATGCTCAAAGAACATTTTGAGCCGAAGCTGTCGGTCATAGCTTGGCAACATGCTTTTGAACAGCGGGACCAGCGTCCTGGGGAGTCCGCTGCTGATTTCATCGCTGCTCTGCGACAAGCTGCAAGACCTTGCGAATTTAAGGATCTGGAAGAACGGCTATGAGACCGGCTAGTTTGTGGTCTGAGGAGCCGAGAACTTCAGCAAAGGATTTTTGCTAAAGAAACCATCTCCTTCCAAGATGCACTAAGGGAGATAACAGCTGAAGAAGCAGCAGGTGGAGCTGTTAAGGCCTTGCGGCTTTCCAAGAACCCTCCTTGCTCGGACACAGTCCATCTAGAGGACACTGAGAGGGATGAAGACTCTGAGTGGACAACGAGGTCGATTGGTTGCAACACCCGCCAGAAAGAAGGCCTCAAAGGCAAGTGGGCGAAAGTTTTGACAAGACAGTTCCCTTCTCTCGATGTGTTGAATTGGGTGCTCACAGGATGGCCTGACACGTGTCCTGGCACTAACTTCCAGAGTTTCTGGAAAAGGAAGCATGAGTTATCCACCTTTAAGGGTTGTATACTGTGGGGCAGCAGGGTAGTAATCCCGACCTCACTGAGGACTAGAGTCCTTGTTTCTCTGCATGAGGGACATCCGGGAATAGTCCAGATAAAAGCGCTTGCGCGCAGCTACCTCTGGTGGCCTGGGCTTGATAAAAAGATCGAGGCCCATGTCCAAGGGTGCCACATTTGCCAGCAGTCCCGGCCAGAAATGCCACAGGCTCCCGTCCATAGATGGGAAACCACACATGCTCCTTGGTCGAGAGTTCATATCGACTATGCCGGCCCCTTTCAGGGGCAGCTCTTCCTCATTGTTGTGGACAGTCACTCTAAGTGGCTGGAAGTCGTTCCAGTGTCCACTACGATGACCGCCAGAACCATCCAGGTTCTGAGGGGCATTTTCGCCTCTTATGGGCTTCCAGACGTCATCGTCTCCGATAATGGACCTCAGTTTACTTTATCGGAGTTCCAGTCCTTTTTAAGGGCAAATATGATTAGGCATGCTACTTCGGCACCGTTTCACCCGGCCTCAAATGGTCAAGCGGAACGCATGGTTCGCACCACAAAAGAAGCCTTGAAAAGAATAACCAAGGGAAACTGGCACCACAGGTTGGCAGACTTTCTCCTCTGCTACCGCACAACACCGTGCACGTCCACGGGCAAGAGCCCAGCTGAGATCCACTGGGGTCGCCGTGTTATCACCAAGTTGGATAGATTACACCCAGATCGGGTTGCACCACAGGTGTCACAGCCGAGGGCACCGAGGCAATTGAAAGTGGGTGATCCGGTTTGGGCACGTAATTATAGACCAGGACAACTGTGGGTGGTAGCTGTGGTTTGCAAGGCTACGGGGCCACTTTCCTACGAAGTGGCATTGGAGGATGGTCGTGTGCTACGTAGGCACATTGATCAACTGCGATGGTGGTTACCTAGCCACCCTTCCGCTCCTTACTCTGCTCTCGGGGGAGGACCACGATTGTGATCGTGAAGCTCTGCCACTCAGCGAAAGCGGGACATTGCATTCACCGAACGGGGAGTTTGCCAACGAGGCGGCTCCTGACTCTGGCACTGCGTCCATGGGACATTGCGCTCAATCGGCTTTTCACACCGCTACTACCTCAGGCCTTGCGCCAACGGGACAGTGCTCCCAACTGGCTGCTTACGCCGATCAGGGGAATTCCACCCCACCATGGAACTCTGGGTTGGGCCTACCGGAACAGGCCAGCCAAAGTCAAATGGACAAAGCCTCGGGTCTACCGGAACAGGCCAGCCTTCACGATCCGGATTTACCCGTATCGAGCGGGTCCCAAAGTCCCGGTCTGCCAAGCCTGGCAGGCGAGCTTGCAGATCGGGCATTTGCAGCAGCTCCGAGGCGATCGGAGCGGGCCAAAGGCCCACCAAAGTTTTTAAAGGACTACGTGAGGTTTCTGTCATCGCAAGTGTAAATGCTTATGTATTTAATTGCAATTGAGATGCTTATGTATGTTCCTTTGAAATGGGAAGCCTAAGTATTTTTATGTTGTATTTTGAAAGACCTATAATGTTGTGTATTATTGACTGTTATAATGTGTATTGTGGGAACGCATGTAGTATTGTAAAATAGTATGTATGTGCTAAAGAACCAGGAGGGGAGGGGTGTTATGTACTGAGCTTAATTGGGAACAGGTGCAGGGAGCTGCCCTGAACAGTCAGCAGACCACGTGGCCTGCTGGCTCAGACTTGCTGTCTGCAAGGGCTGACTAGGATGCAATTGAGCGGGAAAATACGTTGCATTCGTTGGCTGACAACGCCCCAGGGTGAATGTATAAAAGGGGCGGAGCCATTTTGTTCTGAGTTCTGTTTAGCTGCAAATAAAGGAAGTACCTGTTTGTGAGTCCTGCCTTTTCAATGCCTACCAATGCAAGAAACAGAACACTGGGGATTGCTAATGTGCGTGGGTGGATTTATCCAATTTGCAGGCTGCAACAGTAAATTGCCCTTTCCTCATTTAAAAATTGGTTTGGAATTCCTCAAACTCCACCTCTTGCCCTACCTGTGTCTTGGTTATTTTATGTAAGAATAAATATTATAAACCAGGTAATTAGTCTGTGATTTAAAAGAAGAATGGTGAGACCTCTTTTAATGAATCGGGGCATTGGAATAGATGCGTACCAGAGTTATTTTCTATGTATTGTGAATAAATCTTAATTATTTTTCATGCAATTGAAGGTTACTATTTGATAGCTAGAAATTCAGAAGTACTAATGGAAGATACATAAGTTGTGGCTGACAAAATGAAAAGATCTTTCTGTGGTAGTAGAACACTCCTAGGTAACCAGAAGCCTAGGTATTAATCTAATCCAGGTAGAGTGGTGAGATTCAAGTGTTACAGAGTCTGAGTGTAGATTCTAGACAAAATTTGCCAGAGAAGTAACAAAAAAGCCTTCCCAATCTCAAATGACTCTTTTTCTTCTATCTCTGTTGCAACTATAGCAACTATCAAATGTGGAAATGCACACTAGCAAAGTTACTTTGGTATTTTTAGCTTCATTTTACAGTGTACAAAATCTTTCACTCTTTGAAAGGAAAGTTATCCTTCATTTGTATTTCATTTCATCTAGATCCCAGCTTTCTGATTCCTCTTTTTACTCTATTACAAATTTTCTGGCTAGTTGCTCTTTTAAATTGAATATGCACAATCAAGTTGATTCATAGTGATCATGAATCACCTTATCCACAATGATCTGTCCCCTTTCAGGCCTTCCAATAGTGCATCCATTGCCCCTATAATAGAATCATTCACTTTGCTGCTAGTGGTCTTCATTTTCTCTTTCCATCTAACTCCCCCCAAGTTGTAGACTTTTCAAGAAAAGTAGGTGTTTGATACTGGTCATTTGTGTCTCAAGTGATAACAATGAATTGCTTTGTTTGATGAACCAGTTGTTTGTTTTCTTGGCTGTCTGTGGTATTTTCATAAGTCTTTTCCAATATCAAAATTCAAAAGTGTCAATGCTGTACACTTCTTCTTTAAGGTCAAGTCTTCATTTTCGTAAAGTCATTGGGAAAACCATTGCCTCCATACTCATTGTGTCGTTGTACAAACCATTACTTATTCTTCTTCTCTTGTGTGTCATATTTCTGTAGATATTCCACTAGTTCTTGCAACTTTTTGACTTGATAATAATGGTTAAGAGCTGATTGAACTTCATCTTCTTAAATATTTTCTTAAATTTTTGGAGACATCTTTATGATGGTTATAGATGTCATTGTGACACTATTTTTGTCTCTTTTAACAGCTCTCTGAAATCATTTGTTAAGTACCTTCCTGAGATCTTTCTTGACTTTGACTTGTCTTCTCTTTATGGCAAAATTAATCTTCTGTTCTAGCGTCCAGTTACGTTTCTTCTTTCTTGATCTTGTACAGTCTTTTCTCGTATCCATTCTTAATAATTTTTTTTGTTTTCATTTTTTCATTTCTTTCTTAGATTTCATTCATTCTTCAGGTTTGCTGTCACTGAAGTGATTTCCTGAAAATGGTGGGAATATGCTCAAGATTGTGTAATGGAAACTGATTTGTTTTCTTGTTCCCCTTTAGCTTGACTTGGAACTTGCATGCGAGTAATTTATGAAGTACAGGAAATCCTCGACTTACAATCATTTGTTTAAAGACCATTCAAAGAGGCACTGAAAAAAGTGACTTATAACTGGTCCCCACACTTAAGACCGTTGCAGCATCCCCACAGTCACATAATAACCAGCCTATGTTCACAACGGTTGTAGTGTCCTGGGATCATGTGGTCACCATTTGCGACCTTCCCAGCCAGCTTCTGACAAGCAAGATCAATGGGGAAAGCTGGATTTGCTTAACAACTGTAGCGATTTATTTAACAACCATGACAAAAGTAATAAAATAAAAAACTCAACAATCACCTTGCTTAGTAATGGAAATCCTGGTCCCAATTGTGGTTGTAAGTTGAGGATTACCCATATAGTATTTTACAGGCAGACCCCAGCCACACCTTTGCTATTATAACTAAACCCCTCCACTTCCTTGCACCAATAATATAGTCAATTTGATGTCAGTGTGCTCTGATGTAAATTCTAATGTACATAGCCACCATCATGTTTATTTGAAGAATGTGTTATTAATGAAGAAATAATTGAATTGATATAAACTGATAAGTCATTTTCCTGCTTCATTTCTGTTTCTTACATCACTTAGTATTTTCAGTTTGGGCATTCCAATCTCCAGTCATAGGTAGCATTTCCTGCTGTCTTTGGATTTTATATTAAACATGGCCATAAAACTAATCAATTTTCTCTTTTTCTGCTTCAGTGGTTGGAGCATAAACATGGGTAACCCTTATATGAAAAGATGTCTCTGAAATCTATTCAATCATTGACTGCATTGTACCTGAATACTGTCTCTGTTATTCTCTTTCTTGACTCTGAAAGCAACTCAGTTGGTAAACAGAATGATCTTCTGATTGCAAGTGTCGAGTTCCATTTATTTCAATTAACTAATGCTTACAATATCAGTGTGTAGCCAGTTCATTTTATCTTTCTCTGTATTAAGATTTCCCATGTTAATAGTTTTTACATTCCATGTTTCCAGTGCCATTCTGTCTTTGCAGCTTTGGATTTTCTTTTCTTGCATGACAACATCAGCAACTAGATGTCTTTAAGCTTTAATCTACGTGAGTCGTAAGCATCATTAGTATTTTGAAAGATCCTCAGACCTTAGTAGCATGTTGAGTGTCACCCAACCTGAAGACTCAATATCTGGCACTATGTCATTAGTCACTTTATCTTGTCTTATCTCTGTGGCTTTCTTGATAAAATACAAGAGTGGTTTACTGTTGCCTCCTTTACAATATGAAATGGTTAAAATGATAATCTGTGTTTAGTATCATCCTGTATTGCTGCTGTCCAATGTAGGTTCCTCCTTGCTTTAGCTGGTCATTTGGGATGATCTTCATGCCTTGTATGACCTTGATGTCTTTCTCCTTACTCTTCACTCATCACTCCCCTCACCATTTGAATGAGGCAGCATAGGAAGTCATGGGGAGTATGTATTGTGCCTTCAAGTCCATTTTGAATCTGAGTATTTGCCTGGACAAGTTGAAGCAGTTTGCCCTTGTTTTCCATTGTTTTTCTCTTGGGGCTGAAGAGAGATTGACTCAAAGTCACCCAGTTGGTTTCCATTCCTAAGGTAAGATAAGAACTCTCCATTCCTAATCCAGAAATTTAACAACTAGATCAAATTGTTTATTTTTATAATTTAGAACATGGATAATGTGGACAACTGGGTTGCTTTGGCTGTCTTGGAGGCTCTACTGTTCGTTTTCAACTTTGTAAACTTCACAGAGAAAGTGTGAAACTTCCAACTTCCAAATTTAAACAAAAATTAACTGAAGATAAAAACGCCAGGAGGTAGAAGGGTGAGGCACAACGGTGTCAAATGAAATAGTAAATATAAAGAGTTCTGATGGTTTTCTTGAGATGGAAATTTGTTTTATTGGCTTGCTAGTAGGGCAGCTTTCTTGCGAAAGAGAGTTATTTTGTAGACAACAGTTTATCTCAGGAGAGATAAAATGGGCAAAATGTGACAAATTATATTCTTTGTGAAATCATAAATCTTTTATGTTTAGTTTTGAGATAAATTTTTGAGGACTGATTATTGAAATCTATGGAAGTATATTCAGTAATAGAAAGAATAAAAAGTGATGCGGTTCTGAAGGCCTAACAAGTTGTCCCATAGCTGTATTTTGTCCTGTATTTTGAAGAGGAACAACTCTGACACTTGTACTTTACAGATGATGAAGTGAGTCTAAGAGGGACTTGTCCAAGCCAATCGGTGACAAGTCAAACCCATAAACTCTAGTCGTTGCATTTTGTCTACTTAGTTCCTGTGATGTAAGAATGTGATTTTTCCCTTCAATATTTAAAAGCGAGATTGTCAAGAATCAAAGATGCAGAGATCATTTTTGCTCTGAAATAGCTTTGAGCTCTTATATTATTGAGTTATGTGAAAGGTGATGCCTAAGGGGAGGCACTCTTGGTCATTAACCATCTGCTCTGCATACTTAAGATTGTTGAGGTGATTTTGCTTGACAAGAGAGCCAGAAATGAATAGATAATTAGCCTATAATTGTTTCTATTGGCAAGACTATCAGATAAAATTTCCAAAGGGATTTATTTCTGAGGATCATGTCTGCTCTCTGAAGCAATTAGCTACATAAATGCTCCTTTTATGCTGTGTGCCTTAAAATAATAGCAACAAATGTTAGGTGAACAATTATAATACTCTGGTTATATATATTCTTTAATCAATAGTGCTCACACCGTAGTGCACTATTGTGGCATCTAACTAATAGTCTCATTTACGTACTTAACATTAAAAACATCATTTTATTTAAAATGGATGCATATCTACTGGACCAGTTGATACATTCTCAAACTCTATGCATGCTTCTGAAAAGCATGATATTATTAATATATATTCTTGCCCTATTCCAGTCAAATTTCTGGCCTGGATAAGATACACATTTTTATATAATCTTCAATTGCATTTTAAGATCACACATTTTGGCCCACCCTCAGGTTCTTGTAAAAATACATATCCTGTACATAGAGTTAGAGTTGAACTGTTTGTGCAGTGCCAGCAATTTCTTTAGACTAAAATCTGGCCAAGCTGTGCTATCAGCCATGGTGTTTCCTTATTAATTTCAATGAGGAGAGAGAAAAGAATATTACAGATTTGGGTAAAGTATATTATTTTAGTGTTGGGTGAAACTGAAAGAAGGAAGGTGAGCTCAAGTGAGCAAAGACCATGCATGCATCATTCTGTGACTGAACAAGAGTAAACAATATAGCACTTACTAAGTATTTATTCGGGTATTTATTCATGAAAATTATTTTCTATTTTCCACTTAAAAAAGGAAGAATACCATGTCTTCTTGCAGTTTTAACTATAACAACAATCTTTTGAGGTAAATTAGAGAGCTAGTGATTGGCCCTAAGTCACCCATGAACTCTTATTTTAAGGGTGTCTTAATTCTAGTTCAACTCCTTAAATATTTTGTCATACTAAGCAAAGTAGCCAGTTTTGTAGGTTCCTCCTTGCTGATAGTTTCCTGTCCAACAACTGGGGGGAACAAACAATGATAATATACAAGTTAAATCAATGCAGATTAGTGCTATGTGGTCTTACATTGGCTTCTGGGAGTTACCTGCTTAAATTTATTTGTATGTAATATCCATTTTCTCAAAGTGATTAAAATTATTATTTTGAAAATTATTAAGGGGGATGAGAAAACTGGATGGTAGAAATAGAATTGATTTTCTTTTTATGTTCAGTAATCATTAGGAGCTCCTTCCCAACAACAAACCAGTCTATATTCTTTCAATTTGATTTGTAATTCTGGTAATTAAGATTGTACATGTAATAAGGGAATAATGCATTATCAAAAAATAATATGAATTCTTTAAATAAATCTTTTGACAAATACAAAGTTAAGATTGAAAAGGCATTGATTTTTTTAAAAATCAGGAAAAAATGTTAATGAGGTAAACATATGGCTTGTTAAATTACATCTATTTTAATACCAGCATAATATAAACACAGATGAAATAATATTTAAACTACTATTCCCTCTCAAAATGAATGTAAGGGTATTAATTACAACTCCTTTTAGGTGCTTAGCATATACCTATGAGTCCATTTGCAGAAAAGTAACAATGCTGTCGAATCCTTTTTGAAATGGTTGTTTTTCATTGGAATCTTTTTTTCTCCTGTTTTGGAAATGTTTTTAAGTTTGTTATTCCAGTAGGTGAATATGAGAATCACATTCTGAATATGGATAAAATATCAATTGGTCTGTAAGCAAATCTGCAGCTTTTATGTACAAGTATGCACCTGTGAACTGTGATTATGCAAACTACTCATTAATTCCTTTTCTTATACTGTGTCTGGACAGAGATACTGTGTGAATGGACTTTTATTAGCTAAAATGTAATCCCAGTTCTAATCTTTTTAATTTGTGTTTAAAACGATGGCTTAAGGTTTTGTTTTTTCTTAATTGAAAACTAGCAGTAGCTGAGAAAAGGTGGAGGAAATGCCACCAAGTTTTCATTCTTAAACAGTGCAGGTACCACTCCGTAAAGAGTTTGTGAATTTGCAAAGTTTTGCCCTATTCTGTTTTAGAAAACTGAGTCTCTCTAAATACGTTTGGATTTGACTGTGGAAACACCTGCATGCAGAGCGTGTCTTCTGTAATTGAGTGCTAACTTTCTCCACAGTGATACCATCAGCATCGTGATAAAGTTTGCATCTGAGGTTCAACTCAGATTTTTCATTTCTTGGAACATATTTTGAAAATAATCTTTGCCTGACAATTCTTTGCCTGTAATTATTCTTCACATTCACCATTTACAGTGTTGCCCTAATAAATGAACCTAATAAGTGAAAATTGCTGATTATCAATGGATTAATTCAATGTTTCTCAACCTTGTTAACTTTAAGACGTGTGGACTTCAACTCCCAGAATTCCCCAGCCAGCATAGCTGGGAGTTGACGTCCACACGTCTTAAAGTCAATAAGGTTGAGAAATACTGGATTAAGCTACAGTTTTCAGTCCATTAATGTTATAAAGTTAGTATGTAGATACAAATCATTCACAGTAATTACTTTCCCCCCTTCTATATGCCATTGCCATTCAGAGGTATTATAAAACAGAAATACACAATTTGAGGTTTTAAGACCTCAGATGACCTTGTCATTTCAATTAAAGCAAATATGGTTTTGGCTGTTTTGAAGTAAGGCTTGCAGCATGCAATTTAAAGGATATGTGCAACTTTTGCTCTGAATATGCAGCTTTTGCCCTGAAATAATTTGTTCATAATACGTTTTAACTAGTGAGTCATTTATATTTTTGTATATTTGCACACAGAGACATACATATATATTGCCACAGCACTATCAGTATGACGTTCTTAAAGAAATAATGTGCAGTGGATAATGTGCAGAAATTCTTCTTACATAATATCTGTGTATTTCAGTATGTTACTTACACAAGCCAATTATTTCTGGTTTCACGTAGGATAGTTTTAGAACAATTCAGTGGGTGTGAGAACATGATGGTGCTGAACTTTTGAGATGAATTGCCCAAATTCACCATCTGGCAAAAATTGCTTTTCTATGTTTATATAAAGACATGACATATTCTATTATTTTAACCTGCATGCTCATTGTGTAATTTCTCCTTTCTTTTGAATGTATTTGAATATATTTTATTGGTTATTCTTTGAGGTAGTTACATTATGGAATAATGTAAATAGAAGTCAAATATTCTAGAAGAATTTAGTGGTTTGCATATCTGAAAGTGTGACAAGTGAATATTCCATAGTGGCTTTGTCTTGCACAGGTATAAGGAAAAAAATACACAATACAACTGCTAATAAAAGTGATTTATACAAATACATTCAAATAAATCTATGTGGCTCCTCAAAAGTAATTAGATTATATTTATTGCATGAAATATATATACAGGACCTCCCGCACTCCCCTGAACTAATGGACTTACAAGTGCCTTGTACTTCCATACAGGATCTACTGTTTAACTAAAGGCTTACTGAAACAATTCTGACACACAACTCAACTGGCCATAGTTACCGAGATACTTACAATGAGTTCGCACTAATAATGTTTTCCCAATGCTATTAAGCATACAGGAAAAAGATTAGTATATAAATTCTGTGGTAAATACAGCTGACAGACAAGTTTGAAAAAAATCTTTGCCATCTCATACAATTTATCATTCTGCATGGGAATACCCAAAATTGGAATGACTATGAACAGTCTTTTCAAACAGTTAGCTTAATGTTTTAACTGTTAAAGTAAGTGATAGATTACTGGAAACTGCACTGCCCCTTTAAAAAATTCTTTATAAGTATTCATGCAAAAGAAATGCTTAAGACAGATGGGGGGGGGATATACTCATATTAATAAGAAGAGCTTAGCTAAAATAACTATAGATTTATGAAAAGAGGTGTAATTTGCTTGTAATTTATTCTAACTCTGTCTCTCTTTCTGTATAACAGTATAACTACATAACCTCCCATCTCACATACATAAAAAAATTAAAATACAACTAAATGTATTGTTAATTAATTTACATAATTGAAAAGCTAAAAAACGACAAAAATACAAAAGAGTGCATTCCAAGTAACCATCATATAACCATCTAGCAGGCTTCACTCTATCATGGGTCCCCAGGAGCAGTTGACAAAGCCATGTTTTAAGGGACGTCTAGAAGGCCAACTTGAATTAAAATTTATTGACAGAAATATAGATATTTGGAGATGAATAAGCAGTATTGAGAACTAAATGTTCACATTTGATCCCATTTTAAGTTTTATGCCAGCTAATAGGAAACTACATTACAAACCTAAACTTTATAAGTGACTTACCCAGATTTTAAATTTGCTTTCAAATCCATCTGGAAAAAAGTTATGGCATATATTTAAGATGAATGTTCATTCATCATCCAGAATGTTCATCCAGAACCTCCGTATTTACATCTTCCGAAAAGTGAGGTGTAAGCCATAAGGAATATTTTTGAAACCAATATCTCCCTGGAAAAAGATGCATATTGGTGCCCTATCTTTTCATCTTCTATATTAACGGTATGGCTGAAGCCTTGGGTAAGCCAGATTTCAATCTCCCTCAACTTGAAGGCATCACACTCCATCTTCCTATCCAGGGGTAGGCAACCTTGGCTCTTTTATGACTCATGGACTTCAACTCTCAGAATTCCTGAGCCAGCACAGCTGGCTCAGGAATTCTGGGAGTTGAAGCCCATGAGTCATAAAAGAGCCAAGGTTGCCTACCCCTATCCTATACACTGATGGTGCATGTCAAAATATGTACAAAGAGCACTTAGACTAGTGATTAGGATGCCTAGCATGGAAATAATGCTGTGATTAATTTATTCAGTTTGGGATGTGTTGAGCAATAATAACTTGGAGATATTATAGCAGCAGAGAACACCTATATCTCAAAGCCATATGATAGATGACAAGGATATAGAAAATGCGGTGAAACAATCTGTTTACTTTCAGATATCCAGGAGACAGCAAGTGTTGAGGGAACTTGGTTCAGTTTGTTTCTTTCTGGGCTTTAAACTGGACTTTAATAGTGATTCATCATTTTGGAAATAAAGAGCTCGTGGTCTCCAGAAGGAATGTGGGTGTTGGCAGTTTTGGAAGAACAGCAGAAGTTGGGAGAAATTCTGATTATTCCAAGGAACGTGGTTTTCCTTTTATTTTTCTAGCTTGATCACAAGGCATTCATTTGTTCATAGTTTTAACAGTAAGAGCTTGTTTGTACTTGATGTCTTGCAAGGATTAACTGATAACATTCACATTTTGAAGCCAGGTATTTGTCCTGCTCCAAAGCAATTGCTAAGTTGCGGGTGCTATTGTCTTTAATTTTATTTGATTACATCCTTAACAAATTGCAAAGTGGTAAGCACATTGTTTTTTTAAAAAATAATGTTGTAAAATTAAATTAGAAACAGGGAAGCCATTTAACTTTATCTTGATTGTATAGATTGTTTTATTTGAAAACACATATTGGTTTTGTTTGCATTAGTCCAGTATCTCCAGTGTGAATGTTGATTCTGTTTGATGGAGAAATATAGTTCTGTAGATCTGGTAAGGTAAGCCTGAAACCAAAGGAATGTATTCTCAGAAGTTTTAAAAACACTTGAACTTTAAGGTAATAAAACCAAGATATTAAAACTACATGAATAGTACTTTAATAATAATTTGTAATGAATAATATCTTTATAATTCAAGGAACCTGTATTAGGTCTTAATGTCATCAACAAACACAACTGATATGGTTTAAATTTGTCTATAAAGTGTAATGCAAAAATGTTTGTCTTCTTTTCATATAAATGTTTTAAAGTTCCCAATGTAATTTTGCATCTCAGTTCTTGACTGCTTCAGTGGAAGACAGTAGAGTCATATGGGATACGGCTAAGGAAAGGCAGATCTATTTCTCTACTGTTTCATGTTTTAACCCATAATTCTGTATATCTTCTCTACATGTGTGCACCTATATGTATGTATATTTTAAGAATCATCTCAGCACATACATTCAGATTCAGGGATATATTATAGGCTTTAGGCACAACATCCAGCAATTCCCTGCTTCCATGTTCCTTGCTTTTTTTACAGGTGATTTTAACATACAGCTGCCAGATAATCACTAGTCTTCCTCCCAACTTTAGTAATAGTGCATTGATGTGCACTATTACTCAGACAATTTGCTGGCCTTGGCAGCCTCAAAATTGGAAGAAAATTGTAAGCTCGTCATGCATGTTGGAGGTGACACCACTTGCCATGGCAGGTGAAGAATATATTTATTGGAACATTTTTATAAAAGAAGAAAAGTGAAGAAAATTTGGGAGAAAATGTCCACTCAGAATACTCTATAAAATAGTGCAGAAAAATTGTTTCTATTAGAGTGGAATTAAAAAGTTATTCTATTTGTATTATAACTTTTCCTTTGAAAATCAAGATAATACACAGGGAAGTTACTCATTATGTGGTCATAGCATCTTCTTGAGAGAAACTAGACTGAGATATTGTGATTATTTCAAAGTCATACAGTGAACACCACATCCAAAAAGAACTGCGAAACTCTTGTTTCTTTAAGTCCAGTACCTTAATTACATGGCCATACTGGCCACTATGATCTTACTAGATAGTCTCACCTGATAATTTATGGAAAGACAAAAGCTGTGGTTTGTCATAATATTGTTTTACTAAGGATGCTAAGGAATGAAAATATTTGTTGTTTGCAGTATTCAGTTTTATCTTGGTTTAATCATGTTGAAGGTATTTTCTATGATGGAAACCATTTTCAAATATTGCCCTTGACCTTTATGAAGTGAAGTCAACTGAAGGTTAGCAGAATGTATTTCTTACATTGCTTGAGAACTGACATTCATATTTAATGACATGGGATGATGTCACCCTTCAGTTAAATTCTTGGCTTTCTTATCCTGGTTATCATTCTGATCAGCAGAATTGCAGAGATCATTAGCAGAATAATGTTAAAGGGCTTTTTTTAAAAAAAAAAATATATAAAGCTCATTCATGCTTGGAGCAGCTTGGTTCCTTAAGTTTTTAAGAGATTATCATTATCTGCAGTTAACATGATTCACGTGGTTCAAATTTTTTAGTCTAAGTAAAATGAGATTTAAACTGGTGGAAGATAAAGAACTTGAAGCAAGTTGAGCATCACATATTGTCATGAAAGAAGAAAATAATAAAGGGATCAATGTGAAATCAAAATGAAACCTAACAATGCTTGTTTAAAAGAAGAGTAACAACAGAAACACAGAAAAACTAAAGCTGTATGGCTTCTGAGCAGTAGCTGAAAGTCAGATGCTCATGAACAGAGAGGGTCAAGGCCCAGACTTAATACCTGCCAACTATTGCTAAGGGCATATCTCAGGTTATGCTATATAATAGGAAGAAAAGACAGATTTGTAAAGTGCTTATATGCAAACTTTAGCTACAGAAGGATATTTGCTTAGACTTGTTTCTTTTATTAACCTTGATGAGAATGCACTGTTGAATTCTCTTTACAATTATTGGAACTAATACAATGAGCTAACTAACATCACCAAATTCGGTAAAACAAAAGGATATATCTGATTTAAGATGATTGATTTGTATGCTCTTAACACTGAAAATGTTGAGCAGTATTAGATTTTTTTTAAAAAAAAAACAAATTACATGTAAAGGTGTGTCTATTATATATTATTTGGGCTACTAAGATCAGCATATTTTTGAAGAGCACTACATTTTTCTGCTTTGACTTCCTGTTTTTCAAAATATGGTTGGATGGAATCCCCCCAAAAAAGAATTTTGTAATTGATGACTGGTGGCAAAATGTTGTCTCCTTTCTCATCTGTATTTGTGTTCTCAATTCATGAAGTTGTGGTTTTATTTATTTTTCTTATTCCTACATCACATGATTTACCACATCCTACAAATATGCCTCAAAAGTCAGCATGTGGTATAACACAGATGTTTCTGGAAATGCAGATTGCTATATAAAGCAGTTCTATTAAAGAATTATTCCAAAATATTTTAAAGTATTAAAGGTCTACAATGACTGCAGAAGTTGAATCATATCTGTGAATTGTCAATGTCATTCCCTTGTCAGATTTATTTTTAATAGAGTGCTTGAACAACTAGATATAATTAAATAACCTATTAGTAAATAAGCATACTGTATATCAAATAGAAATTGAGTAATCCTGAAAGTTAGCAGTTTCTAAAACACAATACAGGTACTCCTCGATTTACAATCACAATTGAGCCCAACATTTATGTTGTTAATTGAGACATTTGTTAAATAAGGTTTGCCCCATTTTACGACCTTTCTTGCCTCAGTTGTTAAGTGAATCACTGCAGTTGATAAATTAGTAACCTGGTTGTTAAGTGAATCTGGCTTACTCATTGACTTTGCTTGTCAGAAGGTTGCAAAAGTTAATCACATGACTTTGGGACACAACAATGGTCATAAATATTGAACCAATTGCCAAGCATCTGAATTTTGATCACATGATCATGAGGCTGCTGCAGAGGTAACTGAAAAATTGTCATAAGTCACATTTTTCAGTGCCATTGTAAGTTTGAATGGTCACTAAGCGAACTGTTGTAAGTTGAGGACAACCTGTACTTCAAAATTATTGCACATGAAACTGAAATTAGCCTGTATGTTGGGTTATTGGCTAAATGGAGGTATTAATAGGGTGAACAAATGAACAAATAAGATGGGAGAAACTACAGTTTCACAGAGTTTGAAACTCAGTTAAAGTCTTGCTTGGATTTTATACATAAAATGTATAATATTTATATAACTTCAATATAGAATTAGAATTTGAGGTTATAACTGAGTTTCAAAGCAAATTTAAGAGAAAGCCTAAAGTATAGTAGAACCTAATTAAAATCTGTATATTACTATATACATACTAGGAATGGCTATTGGGATAATTGTACTTAAAAAATAGTTTCATTTGAAGTGAATATAATTCTTTTCAAATATGACTTTTGATAAATGGGGAACAGTAATTTAAAATAAAGGCATGTATTTAATGGAACAAGTTTCAGATATGAAAACAGGTTTTTCACATTTCCCTTTTTGTGCTTGAAATATCCACTGTATTTGTTTGCATCATTAGAACATGAGGTATCACTGGAGGGACAGAACTTGGAGATATTCTGCACATGGCATTATTAAAAAAAAAATACCCATATACTTTTTTCTGTGGTACAAAAAGAATACCTTCTTATGAATCAAAAGATTTGTATTGTGCCTGGAAAACAGAAACATGATGATTAATTCTAAATAAATCAGTAACTCTATAGGGAAACCATATTGGGAATGCAAATCTGATCAAACACGCCTCCATTCACTAAATAAGGCTATAAACTAAACCAAAGATTCTCAATTTAAAAAAGAGACTCTAAAGAAAATATTTCAACTATTCAATTTTGGGCAATTATTTCTTCAAACACATGTCCAAATGACAGCTAAAACAGCCTGTTCTACAAAGTTCATCCAATCAGTTTAACCCTTGCTCAAATATTCTTTAAATTTGCTGATTATATTTAGTAGTATAGCTACAGTAAGTTTGCTGTTCTTGTTGTTGACAATAGCTATTCCTTCTCTAGGAAATAATTTGTGGGACTCTTTATTAGTAGATGTGGGATTAACATGATAATTCTGATAATATTAATACTCATTTGCTTAGTGGTTGCTAGCTGCAAGAAATCAAGTACTTTGGGAGCTGCAATCAATATCCCATATAATTGAGAGAAAGCTCCATTATAGTTAATGGAATTTAGCTGAATGATTGTGCTCTTGAAATCTAAAATTTCTATAAATTGCTAAATTCTTTCTAGTGTTACTTGATTTAATTAAATTTTGACTTACTAATTATTTTAAGAAAAAGAGGTAAAATAAGTGTTAAAGTATATATTTTGTCTATCATGGTTGCGTTTTCAAATTAAAATTAAATTCCAAATTAAAAAAACAAGCAACAATTCATTTGACAATCTACCAGCTATGGTTTCACAATTTTTCATACAGTTTCACAGATATTAAGGACATATTAATCAGTCTATTTATGGCCTATATCATTTTCGTGCATTCATTCAGTTAACCACTGAGTTCAATTCTTGCATTAATCTATTAAATTTTTCTTTTTAAATGAACAGTCCCAAAATTTATGTGAATTCTCTGCAAAACAGTTGTAGCTGGCAGAGAGAAATGTTTATGTCTCTGAATGCTATCCATTTAGGGAATTATCCAGTTAAATCAGCAGCATCAAGACCCCATGTACAAAATCTGTTTGTGGTAGTTTAACCCTAAATTCTTGGAATTGGACATTTCACTACAGAACATAATGTCAAAGACTTTGTTTATTGAATGAAAGACACAATATATTTCAAATAAATAGGTAATAACAGATTTGTTTTCAGTGGCACCAAAATCATCTTGAAATTGCAGAGCCATCATTATTTTTCAAAGGCTGGAAAAAGGATTTTCCCCTCCCCCCTCCCCCTGTAGTTCATTTTGACAGTTTTGGCTAACAATGTGCTTGGAGCTGTAGGGCACATCCTCTCTCATGGCCTCTCTTTGATATGTGAAACTAAGTCCCAATGACATGGTAAGCTTTGCTCTTGTCTGTTTTCTTTGACAAATGTATATGACATATTTCACAAATCTTTTCTTTCTCACAGCTGTGGCTTCTATTTGAAGCACTTCCCTGCTAATTGTCCTGGCAATAGCAGCCCTATCTGTAGTTATCTTTATTGGCCTGTTTTATCCTTAACGTATGTGCCTAAGCCCCTGTTGATGTTAATAGGAGTTAATCACACATATCAAAAGGATCATAAACAGTTTCAAGATTCTGCAACCATCAGTTGGGAAATGCATCTAATTACCATTAGACTGCTTGGAATTATTGCTTTGTGAGAAAACACACTACAGTACCAAAGTTTAGTCATTCCAGATGTTCTACTGTAGTGACCCCTGTAGTTGAGCATTCTGCCAGTGCTTAGCTTTCTTTGTATATCTCCCAACTGAAGCTCTCTTCCTGTTTTAAATCCTTTCTTTGTTGGCCCCTAATGAGCAAGACTGCAGAATTGCCTCACTGAATAATATAGTGCTAACTTGTATGTGTTTATTTTAAAGTAAAGTTAACAGAGTTTCTCCTTTGAAAGTATGTTTAGACTTGCAGCCCAAACCTACAGTTCTTTATATAGACATCTTATAGTACAGCAGCAGCTGAATCATACTACCTCTGAAAGTGAGATGGGCAGTCTCTAAATCTGATATATAAATAAAAATAAATAAAATAGTGACTTAATTTGGTTTTAGCTTAGTATATTCAGTGACCGTGCTCTTATAATTTGCCAACCGTGGATTATAAAGTAGCACAATGTGTTAACCCAGCAATTGTCACTCACATAACAAACATTATTAAACCTTGACTTAACTGTGATGTATGCCCAGGTTACTCTCAATTTATTCTGCAAATTGCATCGTAGATCTACAACTTAGGTAATTAACTCTAGTCAACAGTATTCCTGCCTACAATTTTGTTTCTCAGATAAAAATCTGAATTTTGCTAGCAATTCCCAGATGTTTGATTTTACCTTCCTCCCCCTCTCTGTATTTTCATTATTTAGTGATATTAATTGCATTATGATATTATGAACTTAGAATATGCAAACACTTTTAGTGGCTTTTTGCTTTTTGTTACATATAAGTAGATGTGCTTGTAATTCACTCATTTGAAATCAAAATGGTTTAAATTTTTTAATTTATTTAGTTATTTCCTTTGCATACCTAAAAATTGAGAGCCAATGTATTGTAGAAGCTTGAGTGATACATTAGAAGGTAAAGAGATTTGGTTTCAAATTCTCATTCAGCCAAAATGTTCAATAGGTGAGCATGGATTTTAGTTATTTAATCTTTCCCCCTGCAATTGGGAACTATCATCCCTAGAATTCCCAGCCAGCATGGTCAAAGGTTGATACTGTAACGTTGGGAATTCGTCTCATAAATGAAGCAGGGGAGAGGAGCTCTTTAAGGAAGATCTGAGAGAAACAGTCATAATAACATATCAATGTACATTGGTTGTGGCATAGATACAGCAGATATAGGTAGGTAGGTAGGTAGGTGGGTAGGTAGGTGGGTAGATGGATAGATAGATAGATAGATAAATAGATAAATAGATAAATAGATAGATATATATATAGATAGATATGCTGTATAATATTATTTATAAATCGGCTTTTGTATGGAAGGTGCAGATACGGGAGTTAAGATAAAAATACTGGAGCAACACATGTATTTGGATTTGGAAGTAGGGGTAAACACAGCTCATATTGAGATATGGTAATGAGAAGCTTATTTAAAAATTCTTTTGTTGATTTATTTTATGTGGTTTATGTGATTACTATTCTGTTGACTTTTTTCACATATTACTGTGTATTGTATTTGGTAAAAGCAGATAAAGTAATATACAACTATAATAAAACTGTAATAAGATTTACTTAATAATTTAAGTTGTTTCCTTATTTCTTGAGGATTTTCTTCAAAAGAAAAGGAAAAGAAAAGAAATTTTTCTCCAGTAATAATGTTATTTTGGTCTTTGGCAAATGGTAGACTTTTATCTCACTATTAACTATAAGGATTAGCTTGGTGGCAATCTTACAGTGCTAAACAAAAGACAATAGGAGTAGGTATTTTAATTTCTGTTTCGTTTAGAGATAATTAAGTCATATTAACATTTAGACAATCAGACTTCTGTAAAACAGAAGAAAGAGGAAAGTTTGTGAATTTATGTTTGCTAAGGAATTCCAACAACCGGCATGAAGCAATAACAGAATAACAGTGTCATGGTTCCAATAGATAGAACCGAATAAATCAGAACTCCGAGGCTTGAATCTTCCTCAAAGAACATGTTTATTGGGAACAAAATATCAGCATAATCAAAAGTGAAACCAAGTCTGAAATTCTCTCCAAAAAGTTACACTATTACAAAGTAAAAGTTCCCACCTCAGGGCTGTGCAATAACTACGCTGCCCAATAGGATAGTTTGGTAGTCTTTCTAACAAAACACTCACGCCTCTTCTCTCTAGTAAGAGAATGACCTTGGTTCCCATGGGACACAATATTGTTTAGACCAGGGGTCTTCAAACCTGGCCCTTTTATGACTTGTAGACTTCAACTCCCAGAATTCCTCAGCCAAGCATACTGGCTGAGGAACTCTGGGAGTTGAAGTCCACAAGTCATAAAAGAGCGAAGTTTGAAGACCCCTGGTTTAGACCAGCAGAGATTTTCTGTCCCCCCTCCCTTTTGTGTGGCAATTTAGAACGAGTAAGATGCTGCAGCCAGGTTCGTTGAAGAATTGACAAACAGAGTTGGAAGGGATCTTGGAGGTCTTCTAAGATAGATGTAGAGAAATAAAACATATGTGAAAATCAAAACACAGTTGCTTAATTATATTATGGATATAATTTCAGCCAGAAATTATAAAAATAACCTTTGTAACTTTTACCATTGCAAAGTAAAGAAATTAATAGCTCTAATAACAATTGACCCATCCCACTATATGTCATTGATATTTAGCATATAATTCAGTAATTTCAGGGTACAATATGGCATACCACAGCAGTTCTTCCAAAATATTAATTCTTTATCTGTTAAGTGTCAATGCGAATAATTAATTCCAGCAAACTTTACGGCTCAATCTTATACTTCCATCTGTCATTTAAGGAAAGCCAAAAAAGATGTTTCTCAAATTTTAGTTTAAGAGCTAATAACAAACTTTTATGCAAAATATTTAGCAAATATAATTTGATTCAAGAGATTTGGCAGTTAATTGTCCAAATGTGAATTTTGTTTACTTGTGCATTAAATGTGAAGATATTCTTACACATTCAAAAGTGCTAGGTACAATGGGCAAAATTTACAAAATCTCATTCAAAATGCCTTATAATTACCTTTTAGTATTTTTTATTTCATTATATATAACAGCACAGACCATTTAGCAATTATGATTGACCTCTACTCTAGAAAAAAAACAGAGAACCAATTATCAAGAAATTGGCATATTCCAGTGACAGGTAACGTTTCTGAAGTGAGAATCAAAAGTGTGAATCAAGATAATGTAATAATAACTGCAACAGGGTGCCCTCCCCATTTTTCTTCCTCATTTTGGGTTCCAGTGTTTAGTTTTATCAGCATAGTAAGCCAATCAGAGCCTGGCACACCTAATTCTTTTTTTTTTTTCCAATGAAAATTGATGGGCAACCATGCCAATAGTTGCCATGTGCCATAATTCTGAAGACTGCAAAAATATAGACCAGGCTTGCACAAATATGGCAAATATGGGCTTCATGTTGCCCACTAAGTGCAGCCCATTAGCATTTAAAAAAAAAATCAACAAACCCACTGTTACCAAATATCTCCATCACCTGGAGGGATCTGATCCCATCCAGTTTCTTGCAGTCATCTTTGCCCTGAAAGTCCTGCTGCCAAGCACCTCCAGGCCTTGCCAAAATTGCCAGTTCCGTTGCTGCTGCTAAGTAACTAACTTTAAATATACGATCTGCATGCCAGCTTCCTTTATGGCCCACAATTATTTTAGTGTATCAATGTGATACTTTCCCCCTCTATGATTTGAACTGGCCTGATATAGACTGTGATTTCATATAGTTCAGAGGTGGTCCACCCTCTTTTAAGGCAAGCCACCCTTTATCTCTGTGTTCACTGCTATGGCAAGAGAAAATACTGTGTTCAGAAACATTAGTTGTTTAGTCATTGTTACAGTCAGAGGTGCCAACATTCTTCTAGACATAACATTATTTTGCTTCCCTAGTTTGTTCTCTCCTTATTTCTTCAGCTCTTATGCCACCTGTCCAATTGCTGCCTAATCTTTTTTAATCTGCAACTATTCATGTCAACAGTTTCTATAAATAGTAGACTTTTCCTTCTTCTCTTCATCCTACTTTTTTGGTTGAAATGTTGCTTGTTATCTTATACGGTCAATAAAAATGTTTCATCTTGAAGTTGCAGTCTTGCACCACTTTTTCCAACTATATAATGCAAGTGGGGTTGTGTGTGTCATAAAACACCAAGAGGCTCAGATTAAATCACAATTCCTTCATTAACCATAATGTATATTAATTCAGCTTCGGTGGTTTTTTTTTTTTTTTTGCATTATTATGGATGTAAGTATATACATTTTGTTTAAGAACCCCCCCCCCCCGGTTCCTCCACCCCAAACTTCGACTTGCTTTCAAGATTGATGTCAGCCCTTCAAGATGGGGCAGGTTAAGAAATAGACACATGGAAATTCCAGGAGTTATACTTTATTATTGTGTGGTATTTTAATGGAATTTCGAAAGCTTGCCAAAATTACTCCTTGTCCCACTTTAGGTTAAATAAAATCAAGGTGGAATTACTTTCAGTTTTTTCCTCACAATTCTTTTTATCTTTGGACTGTATAAATCTCATGTCCAAGTCTGCCCTTAATATGTCTCTTATGTGTTTTTCAAGATCAGGTCTACCTTCCTTTCCAGCTGTACTTTCAGCCTTGCCCAGCCCATTCTGGCTTTGCTTCAGGCCATTTCAAACTTTTTGCCTGTTTTTCCATTTCCATCTTAAAATGGTACCCATAAAACTGCACAGTACTTAACTAGGCATTGCCAGAGTATCTTTCTTCTAAATATTATGATATATTGTATATTGTACAGCTTCTGATTCTGTGATCTGATTGACATTATTTTTCCAAGATTGTCTGTTAGTAACTCTTCTTTGAATTCTTACAATTTTATGTTTATGACATTTGTGATAGTATCTGTTCATCTTGTCTTTCATAGGCCTTTATTAAATCTGACTTCAGTTTTTCCAAACATCTGAGTCTGGCATCATATGTCAAAAATATCTAGGTTTTAGCTTTATTATTAGTGCTTCTAGTAGCAGTCTGGTTTTATTTCATGTAATATCAAATGATTTTTTTTGTAATTCAAGGAATTCTCAAGAATCTTCTCTAGTATATTTCAGAGGCTTCTTTTTTTCTAATGATCGGGTTTTCATTGCCTTATATAAATGGGAAAAATGTTGCTTTCTCAATAGATTTGTTCTCAGTGTGATAACTCTGGACTTTCATGTTTTGTCTAATCTTTAAACTATTTTTTCCATTGTTTTTCTCCCAAGTAGCACACATCTCTTAATTTCATATCTTGAACCTTAGAAGATGAAAGTATTTCAATTTCACCTATTTGAATTGGGTGTAATCATTGACATTATTATTTAGCAAAATCTGACTTGTATTTTTGTATCTTAAGTTCCCCCCCCCCACAATCTGCTTTACTTTCGACCATTAAACTGGTATCATCAGAATATCTTTCCCAATGTTGAACTATTTACTTGTTCCACATTTTATTCTATTAGTTATTATAGAATTTCTGCAAAAAGCACACAAGATTGCCCCAGTACTTTTAAGGGCTATTAATAGTGTGTTATGCTCTGCATAGTTAAAAGCCTTAGTACAATCAATAGAGGAAAAATAGGCATCTTTTTGGAACTCTTTTGTCTTTTTCATTATCCGTTGGGTGTTTAGAAATATGAACTTGTTGCCCTCTCTCTTCTGAATCCAGCTTGTATATCTAATACTTCTCATTCCAAGTACTATTGAAATCCGAATTACAAATATTGGTGTCAACCTTACTATCATGTGAAATAAATGCTGCGGTTTGATAATTTGAAGATTCCTTAACATAGCCTTTTTGATACTGGAATTGAAATGAATGTTCTAATATCTTGGCCACTGCTCTGTTTTTTATTTTAATTATATCATGTGCTTAAAATGGGATGGGCAACATTTGAGGATTAAGGCATTATTCCTCCTCTTGATTGTCTGAAAGGCTATAGGAAACCTGTTGATGCTGGAAGTATATGATTAAACATTTATAGACCATATTTTTGGCTTTTTTGTGGAGTTGTTAAATGTGGGAATAGGAATAGAACGGCTCCATCAGCAAAACACTTCTAATCCCTTCCTTTAAAACCATCCAAAGAAATGAGAAAGGGGATTTAAATAACTATATATAATTTAGCTACTTTGTTTCCAAATTTTAGTGGCACAGTTGTTATAAATAAGGTGCTAAGGATAGTAAAAATCTTATGGACTATGTATTGCCAATACCTAGTATAAATTCATATAAAAGTTGGATCATGAAAATAGTTGATAGTATTATCTATAATGGTTTCTTATCTATTTAGGTTTCTTATGACCTGCTGTGTGTTTCTCTTGCTAAGTTACCTGTGAACGTACTGTAAGTGTTCCATTCCCAAGGCGAAGAATAGATAGTATATGAAGTTCTTGCCTAGCAAGATTCTGATTTCATGATTGTGAATATATTTGTTTTTTATATGATTTTTATTGAAACTTTAAAAAAAGTTAAACTAACCCAAACTGATATAAAGTAAAGAACAAGAAAAAGGAAGAACAAAATGAAAGCCAAAAATGCAAGAAAGAGAGAAAAAGTTTAAGGGAAATAGAAAAGAAAGAAAAAAAGATATAAAAAAGGCTTCCAATATTCTTCACAGTAGTTAAAAGTACTATTATATCTTAATCTCCCTAAAATTACATCTAATAGTTTACTTTCTATAATCTATCTGTCAGAACAGTAAATCACAAATTCATTTTTCCCTATTTATATGCAAAACGTCCATAAGAGGTTTCCAGTCACCTCAGCAAGATCTGTTAATTTCACCTACCATTCCTCCAAAGTGAATAGCGTTGAATTTTTTTTATCTCTGTGCATACAATAATCTCACTGCAGTGATCACACATAGAAATAATCTCCCATGTTCTTTTCTAAACTATTTACCCATTTGTCCTAAAATGAAAAATTCTGGCTTGAATTGAACATTAATCTTTAAAATCCTCTGTATCAAAGTATAATATGTATTTGAATCCAACATTTTTACCTTTTTACATATTCACCAAGTATGATAAATGTTCCTTCTTGTGATTCACATTTCCAGCATTCATTTGAAGTGCCTTTATACATTCTAGATCAGACATGTCAAACTCATGATGTCACGTGACGTCGCACAACGTATCGGGACAGTTTTGCCATTGCCGGCAATGGGGTAGGCGTGGCTTCCGTGTGATGCGTCCGGCCTGCGGGCCAGCAGTTTGACACCCCTGTTCTAGATAGTTTCTCTGGTGTCATATATCATGGTTTGTGAACACATTTCTTGATGGATTAGGACCTGTACTGGGATCATGAATGCATGCCAAATAATCATTTCTCAAAAGACAAGTTATCTTCAGGACTGGAGAAAAACAGAGGAAAAAATGAAGAAAGGGCAGACAGTAATGATAAATACAGGTGGTCCTCGAAATTTTTGTTACTAAGTGAAACAGCTGTTAAGTGAGTTTTGCTCCATTTTACAATGTTTCTTGCCACTATTGTTAAGTGAATCACTGCAGTCATTAAGTTAATAACATGGTTAAGCGAATCTGGCTTTCCCATTGACTTTGCTTGTCAGAAGGTCTCAAAGGGGGATCATGTGACCCTGGGACACTGCAACTGTCATAATAACATGACAGTTGCCAAGAGTCTGAATTTTGATTGTGTTACACGAGGATGCTGCAATCTCATGTGAAAAATGGTCATGTCACTTCTTTTGATGCCGTTGTAGCTTCAAATGGTCACTAAATGAATTCTTATAGGTTGAGGACTACCTGTACAGAACTGTCTAGGAAGCACTTGTAGAAGAAATATATAAAAAAAACCCTGCATTTCCACCAGATTTGAAAAACTAGCCAAAGAGAATGTGTAAGGGAAAAACTGGGAAAAACTGATGAGACAAGGGTGAAAGTGAAGGAGTCCAAACATAACTTAATGGGGGACACAATATTTATTCTCATTCCTAAATCTACCTATAGAAAGAAATCTGCTTTGGAAATGATGGAACTGCTAAACTTTTCACTGTTTAACAAGCATTCCTATAAGAAGATAACAATACCATACCATTGATAGTTTCTAGATTTCTCCGTGTTGCTCTGAGAGATATAGCAATTCAGAAACACTCAGAGAAGCTGCACCTTTCAGAAGAAAGCTAATACTGAGGTAAAGATTGATCTTAAGATAAGACTGTTTATTCTTAGAAACTCTACTAGAAAAGTAATGTTAAAATATTGCTTTCAGCCATTTCATAAAAATGCTTTTATATTTTTTATCGAAGGATATGAAGGAGTTTAGAATGAGTGTTTGCCTGAGTGTAACTTTTGGTGAGAATACTGGCTTTGGTACAAGCAGCTGTGAACAGCTGCCTGATCCAATATGAGCGAAAGGAATGAAGGTAAATGCTTTGCTCCTACTAAAAAATCTCTGGATAAATGTTTTTGATATGGCTTTTCCTTGCTGAAAGATAGCAAATAAAAAGAAAATAAAAACTGAAAAAGGAGTGGGGGTAGCAAGGTGCCAGTACTGTTTTTTGGGGCTAGCCTTCCCTTTACTGGTGATATAAATTGAGGGAGTAAGAGATTGGGAAATTTGAATGGTTGTTCATCTTTTTTTATTTCCTTTGGGACACTGGGAAGCCCCACAGAAACTCAAACTCCCAGTATCAGTCAAGATTAGGCATTGATGAGTCTAACTAAAATAATTTTTTAGCTCTATTTGGGTCCCTGGAGGACCACGGGAATGTCTTTGTAGCCAAAGGGAAGACTAAAAACACATATCTGGCAAGCATTGTGAAATTCACAGAGTAGCTCTGATAGTAAAACATACCTTTCTGTAACTCACAACTTTGTCCTTATTTTTTTTTTTAATATTAAAATAGGTAAAAGAATATTAAGGCAACCATAGTTTAAGTAGTTATGTTAAATCCATCCACTCATTTTTGTACTGGGAATTTTGATTTGCTTAAAGAAAAAAAAATCAATTCAGTATACCAGTGGTCAAAGTAGCTTTGTGTCCAACCAAAATATTACATAACTTGATCACTGCTAGGTATTCCTGTTTATATTATTGCTAGGAAAAGCACGATGTGAGTATTTGACTGTTCATTTATCTGATACAATCTGTTCTCTTCAAGAACAAAATACACATTGCCAACCTTTTGTTATCTAATTTCCCGGTTGCAGTACAGTATTGAATCCTGCCAAACTTGCTTACATATTACAAGTGCTCACTATTCCCTTGGTTATCTCTTCCTGGTAGCCTGCATCCTGCCCCTTAGTTGGAAGTCTCGTTTTTTTTCAGCAGAGACAGAGATGCACCCCCGTCAAGTTCATTCATGCTGGCTGCTTGGACTTTTTAATATTGAAATTGTTTATTGAAACAATAAGTGATCACATTCCATGGGTCTCAGCTATGCATTAAATTTAAAAAACTTTCTCACAGGATACTTTGTCGGGATATAAGAAAAAACATTCATAAAAACCCACCCTCTTATTTGGAGTCCTGGAATTTTTCAAGAATTCTGCCATATTTTTTAGACATTGGCCTTGTTAAACGTTGAACATACTTTAAATATAGATTGATGAAATCCTTACATGAGAAATTTTATGCCAATCAATCCATTCAGACCTTTCAGGTACAAAGGAGAATTTAAAATGGCTATTCCTTAAAAGTATGTATTCTGGAAAAATATACACAAAAAAAATCATATTCAAAACTGCAGATTGAAAAATATTTCCTTATTTTTGATGCCAACTTGGCTAATGTATTGAAAAATGAAATTCTTTTTTTTAAAATATTCCTCTAACCAAAGAAATAATAGTTTTCTATTTAGTTCAAAATTGACATCCTACAAAAATGGAACATTGAAAAAAGTTCATTTTATATGAACCTTATTATATTTTAAAAATATGCTTTTCTGCCAGATTTGTTAGCAAATGGGGAATAAAATTTCCCATTATAAGAAACATTCTGGACTGGCAGCATCAGATCAAGTATCAGGAACTGATGTTATAGAATAGTTATGCTTGGGATAATGATGAATAATTCTTTGGAAAAAAGAAACAAAACTGAGTAAAAGACACTAGAGTGCCCCAATTAGTAAAAGTTCTTTTCTATAAACAAATTAAGTGTAGAAGTGAAAAAAGTGGTAGAAATTCCATGTAATATGTTTATAGATGTAAAGACTTATTACTAAGGGAAAATAAATCGCAATAGTGGCTACAGTATATATAGAGTTTTTTGCCATTCACTAGAAGCTATCATTGTAGGGATAGCATTTAAATTATATCCTTTTAAAAGCAACATTCTTTATAAAATTGGTATATCATTCCTTCGGAAAGTTCTTTGATTGACAAGATCTCCTTCCAAAAATGGGAGATTTTAATACAGACATAAAAACACACAAGTCTAGGGGAAACGTACATACACACACACAAAGATGTATTTTATGCTTTTAAAATAATATCTTGTAAATAAGCCCCAAAATCAAAACCAAAATTAAAGGTCATCTCATGCCATGATTTTTGGGGGAGGAGAGTGGAATACAATAATTATGTATAATCAGAATTAGACCTGGGAGTTCAATGGGATTTACTTCCCCCAAAAAATTCTAATAAATCAGTGAAGTAGTTGACAATCTCCTTCATGGATTACTGCCTTGTCGTGGCGAAGGGGCTTGCGTAACTCAATGAAGTTATGAGCTATGCCGTGCAGGGCCACCCAAGACGGACAGGTCATAGCAGAGAGTTCTGACAAAATGTGATCCACTGGAGAAGGAAATGGCAACCCACTCCAGTATCTTTGCCATGAAAACCCCATGAACAGTACTAATAAGCA
The DNA here is from genome assembly GCA_023970755.1 of Azemiops feae. Taxonomy (NCBI): domain Eukaryota; kingdom Metazoa; phylum Chordata; class Lepidosauria; order Squamata; family Viperidae; genus Azemiops; species Azemiops feae. The sequence goes on from JALGBA010004234.1 coordinate 2,597,026, forward strand.
AAAAGATTGACGCCTGGAAGATGACCCCTCAGGTCGGAAGTGTCCAATATGCTCCTGGTGACGAGCGGCGGCTTAGCTATAGTAGCGCCAGAAAGAGTGAAGCGACTGGGCCAAAGCTGAAAGGACGCTCAGCTGTGGCTGCATCTGGTGGTGAAAGGAAAGTCCGATGCTGTAAAGATTTTTTCTCCATAGGAACCTGGAATGTAAGATCCATGAATCAAGGCAAACTGGACGTGGTCAAACAAGAGATGACAAGACTGAACATCGACATCTTAGGAATCAGCGAACTAAAATGGACAGTAATGGGTGAATTTAATTCAGAGGACCATCAGGTATACTACTGCGGGCAAGATCCCTCAAAAGAAATGGAGTAGCCTTCATAGTCAATAAGACGTAGGAAAAGCAATACTGGGATACATCCCCAAAATGACAGAATGATCTCAGTGCGAATCCAAGCAAGCCATTCAAATCACAGTATCAAGTCTAACCCAAACACTGGTGCTGGAGAGGATGAAATTGACCGGTTCTAGGACGCCCCTACAGCACCTATAGAATGAACACCCAAAAATGACGTCCGTATCATCAATGGGGATGGCTGCTAAAGTAGGAAGCCAACAGATAACGAATACAGAAGTTATGAGTCCTTGGAGTACAAAATGACAGCTAGTGCAAAGGCTGCATAGAATTTTGTCAAGAGAATACGATGGTCATAGCAAATACTCTCTTCCAACAACCCAAGAGACGTCTCTACACATGGACATCACCAGACGGTCAACACAGAAATCAGATTGACTATGTGCTCTGCAGCCAAAGATGGAGAAGCTCTATACAGTCAGTAAAAACAAGACCAGGAGCTGACTGTGGCTCAGATCATGAGCTTCTCGTGGCAAAATTTAGGCTTAAATTGAAGAAAGTAGGGAAAAACACTAGGCCACTCAAGTATGAACTAAATTGTATCCCTGATCAATATACAGTAGAGGTGACAAATAGATTTAAGGAATTAGATCTGATAGACAGAGTGCCTGAAGAACTATGGACGGAGGTTCACAACATTGTACAAGAGGTAGCAACTAAAACCATTCCAAAGAAAAAGAAATGCAAGAAAGCAAAATGGCTGTCTGAGGAAGCTTTGCAAATAGCTGAGGAAAGAAAGGAAGCGAAAGGCAAGGGAGAAAGAGAAAGATACACCCAATTGAATGCAGAATTCCAGAGAATAGCTAGAAGAGATAAAAATGCCTTCTTAAATGAACAGTGCAAAGAAATAGAAGAGAACAATAGAATAGGGAGAACCAGAGATCTCTTCAAGAAAATTGGAGATATGAAGGGAACGTTTCATGCAAAGATGGGCATGATAAAGGACCAAAATGGCAGGGACCTAACAGAGGCAGAAGAGATTAAGAAGAGGTGGCAAAATTACACAGAAGAACTATACAAGAACGAGCTTAGCATCCCTGATAACCACGATGGGGTGGTCACTGACCTCGAGCCAGACATCCTAGAATGTGAAGTGAAATGGGCCTTAGGAAAGCTGAGCAACAACAAAGCTAGTGGAGGTGACAGTATTCCAGCTGAGCTATTCAAAATCTTAAAAGACGATGCAGTAAAAGTGCTACACTCAATTTGCCAGCAAATTTGGAAAACTCAACAGTGGCCACAGGATTGGAAAAGGTCAGTTTACATTCCAATTCCAAAGAAAGGCAATGCCAAAGAATGTTCAAACTATCGCACCATTGCACTCATTTCACATGCAAGTAAAGTTATGCTTAAAATCCTACAAGCTAGACTCCAGCAGTATGTGGATCGAGAACTTCCAGAAGTACAGGCAGGATTTCGAAGAGGCAGAGGAACTAGAGATCAAATTGCCAACATACGCTGGATCATGGAGAAAAGCTAGGGAGTTCCAGAAAAACATCTACTTCTGCTTCATTGACTATGCTAAAGCCTTTGATTGTGTGGATCACAACAAATTGTGGCAAGTTCTTAAAGAGATGGGAGTACCAGACCATCTTATTTGTCTCTTGAGAAACCTATATGCGGGTCAAGAAGCAACAGTGAGAACTGGACACGGAACCACTGATTGGTTCAAAATTGGAAAGGAGTCCGGCAAGGCTGTATTCTGTCGCCCTGCCTATTTAACTTATATGCAGAGCACATCATGAGAAAAGGCAGGGCTAGATGAATCAAAAGTTGGAATTAAGATTGCCGGAGAAATATCAACAACCTAAGATATGCAGATGATACCACTCTAATGGCAGAAAGTGAAGAGGAACTAAAGAGCCTCTTGATGCGGGTGAAGAAGGAGAGTGCAAAAGTTGGCTTGAAACTCAACATTAAGAAAACCAAAATCATGGCATCCGGCCCTCTCAATTCCTGGCAAATAGATGGGGAAGAAAATGGAGGTAGTGACAGATTTTATCTTCCTGGGCTCTAAGATCATCACAGATGGGGACTGCAGCCAAGAAATTAAAAGACGCTTGCTCCTGGGGAGGAAAGCTATGGCAAATTTAGACAGCATAATAAAAAGCAGAGACATCACCCTGCCAACAAAAGTACGTATAGTCAAGGCCATGGTTTTCCCAGTTGCAATGTATGGCTGTGAAAGTTGGACAATAAGAAAGGCTGAACGCAAAAGAATTGAGACCTTTGAACTATGGTGCTGGAGAAGACTCCTGCGAGTCCCTTGGACTGCAAGGCGATAAAAACCGGTCAGTCCCTAGAGCGAGATCAACTGATGCTATTAGAAGGCCAGATTACTGAAGTTGAAACTCAAGTACTTTGGCCACCTAATGAGAAGGAAGGGACCACTGGAGAAGAGCCTAATGCTGGAAAGAGTTGAGGCAATAGAAGAAGGGGACGACAGAGAATGAGGTGGCTGGATGGAGTCACTGAAGCAGTAGGCGTGAGCTTAAATGGACTCCAGAAGATGGTAGAGGACAGGAAGGCCTGGAGGAACATTGTCCATGGGGTCGCGATGGGTCGGACATGACTTCGCAACTAACAACAATAAAGTTGACAATACTGAGTCTGAATTTGCAGCTGAATTTGTAAAACAAAATACTATAATTCTGCTTTAGGTTAGGTCTAAATATTCCTATTAAATTTATAATTATTCATATCACAACACCAACGTCTTTACAAGGAGTGCTGCACCATCGTTGTCATCATCACCAGCCATTCAGTCGTGTCCAACCTTTGGCCAATCTATGGATCAGCACTCTCCATGCCCCTCTGTCTCACACTGCCTCCTTCAGATTTGCCATGGTCATCTCAAGTGTCATCTTTTATAGTGTCCAGCCAGTGAATGCTAGAGTAGCCCCTTCTCCTTTTTCCACTGTTCACTCCCAGCACAATTGACTTTTCGAGTGACCCATGGGATGTGTACTAGTCACTTCTAGCACCACAGTTCAAAGACATCCACCCTTCTCCTATCTGCTTTTTCAGAGTCCACGTTTCGCAGCCATAAGTAGCAATTGGAAAAATTATTGTGTTAACTAATCTGGTTGTGAGGCTTATATCTTTATTCTTTCAGATGTTATTCATGCCAGATATTGCAATTCTTCCAATGTTATAAACCTTCTGATCTCAGGGCTGCAGTCACCACTTTGGTTGATTTCAGAGCCTAGGAAGATGAATTCCTTCACTGTTTCGATGGCCTCATTGTCGATCTGCACTCTGACCTATGTGTTCTCTGCAGTTGTCATTATCTTTGTTTTCTTGATGTTAAGTGTAGTCCACATTTTTCACTTTCATCTTTGATTCTCAGGATTAGCCACTCCAGATCCTCCTTGCTTTCCACAAGCAATGTTGTATTATCTGCATATCAGAGGTTGTTGATATTCCTACTACCTATTTTAACTCCAATGGTAGATTCCTCCAAATGTGCATTTCTAATAACTATTTCTGTGTACATGTTAAATAGTATAAGTCGGGTCCCCAACCCCCGGTCCATGGATCGGTACCGGGCTGCAGCATGCCAGCAACTGGGCTGTACAAACAAGCAAAACCCCATCCGCGGGATGCATGCAGCACACAAAACCACACACACCCCTAGTCCGCGGAAAAACCTCTCTTCACATAACCGGTCCCTGGTGCCCAAAAGGTTGGGAACCTCTGGTATAGGTGATAGGATGCACTTATTGAGTGCCTTTTTCAATTCTGAACTATTCTGAATTGCACCAGTAAAGCATTATTTTTTATTGACAAGTCTCAAAGTAATTTCATTTCTTTGCTTCAGAATATTTTTTACTTTTTTTTATCCCACCTTTATTATTTTTATAAATAACTCAAGATGGCGAACATACTGAATATTCTTTCCTTCTCCTATTTTTGTCACAACAATAAGCTGGGAGATGAGTTGGGCTGAAAGTGAGTGACTGGCCATAGTAACTCAGCCAACTTTCCTGCCTAAGATAGTACTAGAATTCACAATCTCTCGATTTCTACTGTATAGTGCTTTAAACACTAGACCAAACTGACTTAGATATCCAAGACCAACATAGATGTAAATGGATATTTGTAAGCAACAAACATATTTTAGATTAAATATATTTAATTTGATCCTTGGAAAACCATTATTGGTATATTTAAATTATTTCCAGTGATTAAAACCACATAAAATCCACTGCAGTTGCACCCTATCATGCAACAGAATAAAATTCAGCATCCTTAACACAGAAAATATTATTAATGTAATATGTATATATTATTAAATTTTGCAGAAAAATCTTAAATCACTATTTCTCTGTATATTCTTCCTACTCCAACACAATTTTTGATGTTAATGTATTGGATGCCAGAAACTATTATTGAAGGAAAAAGTGTCCAAGAAAATTGGCTTCATGTTTGCCTAAAGAATGTCAAGCTCTGTAGGCATTTCTGTAATGTAGGCGTGGTATGGATTTGACTGCTGAAAAAGCAAAAGCAAAAGAAAGCATTTAGTAAAAGTTTGTATGGGGAAGATGATTCAGATAAAATTATTATTATTTTGTTATGTAATCATGTATCATGTAAAATATTAAGGGGGAATGGACTGGATGGTTTGGAACACAAAGTATTCCACAAATGGAATAATAATGTAGAAGAACAAATAAAACAATAAGTAATTGTACGTACAGTATTTAGAGCTGGGATAATAACTGTTAAGCTAATTCCAGGCAATGGTCTCTATTATTCTTTATGAATCTCACAGGCGGAATCATATTCCCCCCCCCCCCAATTCTACAAATAGGTATAGGTAAATACAAATGCCTAGGATAAGCATGCTGAAAATATATCATATAATTCTCGCTCACCTATCTCAAAAATTGCATGATCCAGCTCTAAAGATTTGAGAAATGCAATTCAATAAATTCAAAAAGAGTAACTACCTGTACCTTATCTTCTGTTTTATATGTTTATATGTTCTTATATATATTTCTTTTAGACTTTTTTATTTATATTCTTTTTCAAAGAAATGTAATTTGCAGGTGACCTCATGCATACTAACATATTAGTAATTCCACCTGTCATAAGAATTAGCCTGTTGCCAAGCATTCAGATCATGATTATGTGACCATAGAAGTGATGCGGCACCCAAAACATCAAGGCATAGTTGTAAGCAACTATAGCTGTCGCAACTTCAGACAGTTGTTGAACAGAGGTCATTAATTAAGAACTACCTTTAATAGGAACTGGTCTGAAATTGATGAAATATATTAAGGATTGACAATTGAAAATCCTTTTATCAAACATGGCATATAAATTGAAGATGTAACAATTTTAGATTAAAAGAATTAAACACATTTATATTATCACTATTAACCTTATTTGAATTTATTGCTATTGTCATGGCAGCTAATGCCAAGTGTGATTAGACACATCAGGTATTTGGTGCAAAAGTTCTCATGTACATGCAAATATAACAAATGCTGAAGTTTGATACTATGATTAAGAGATAGATCGAATTTCTACTTTTATTAAAATGGCATGTAATAATTAGGGGGGAAAAATGTGTGAGTATACAAATCAAGAATGTTGAAGAGAGGAAGCATTGTTCCTTTCTAGAATAAGTAATTCAGGATCATAATTTGAAATTTGTACTTGAAATGTGAACTTCAAAATATTATAAAATATAATTAGTTCAGCTTTTTCAGTATTTTAACTTGGTAGAAACAATTTGCACTTAGTCAAAGAAAACTATCAACATCAAATCTTTCTACTCCTGTGTTTCATTTTTTTTAATAATGAAGTTAGGATTCAGCCTTTGATCCTTGAATTTGTTGAAGTATGTAAAATAAAGGGTCAAGCTAATTTCAGCCAGTTTAGTTTGCCTCTTGCTAGCCCAAAACTATAAAAAAATGATGGAAAGTTCCTTTCTTTAGCACTCATAAACATGATGTTTATAGGAGTTAAACAGGGCAAGTGACACTGTACTGTATAGGTCAGGGGTAGGCAACCTTGGCTCTTTTATGACTCGTGGACTTCAACTCCCAGAATTCCTGAGCCAGCATGGCTGGCTCATGAATTCTGGGAGTTGAAGTCCACGAGTCATAAAAGAGCCAAGGTTGCCTACCCCTGGTATAGGTAGTTGTTGACTTACAGTTGAGCCCAAAATTTGACCATTAAGAGAGTTTTACCCCATTTTACAACTTTTCTTGCCACTGTTGTTAAGTGAATCACTGCAGTTGTTAAGTTAGAAACACAGTTGTTAAGTGAACCTGGTCTTTCCATTGACTTTGCATGTCAGAAGGTCTCAAGATGATCACATGACCCTGGGACACTGCAACTGTCATAAATACATGCCAGTTGCCAAGCATCCAAATTTTGATCACATGATCATGGGGATGCTGCAACGGTTGTAAGGGGAAAACGATCATACGTCACTTTTTTCAATGCAGTTATAACTTTGAATGGTCACTAAACAAATGGTTGTAAGTCGAGGACTTCCTGTATCATTTGCATCATGACACAACTAACACCACCATTTTGTATCACGATCTTGTGATGCCTAGGGTCACAAGAAATGGCCTGACTATGTCCCTATTCAGCTATTTATATTCAACTGCTTATTAATTTCTACCTTTAGAGAAGTGACCCAATTTTTAGTTAAGGGAAGCAGGTATCAAATTAATTATCAGTGCAGGAGAGGGCTGCAAAAATTCAGATGATTACTATGTAGCAGCAGCGTTAGACATTTACACATTTCTAGAGGTTGTTTGGAGCTGTTCATTCCAGATATAGTAATCCTGAAAAAATGTGCTTTTTCTGGGTTCAGTTTTTTTCCCTCCATCCAGTGGCTATGATAGAGTAGAGCTTTTCCCAATTGGATGACTTCTAGATGTATTGGGACTACAACTCACAGAACACATAGCCAACATAGTCAACATATTTGGAGGTCAACAGGTAATGAAAGACTAATATAATATATTTACTGCCCTAATGAAAAAATACTGAGGGGTATTTATGAAAAAAACAATTTTAAAATTTATCTTTCATTTACGTATACTTTTTTCAAATTATGTGTTTAATAAAAATTGAATTTGGATGAACTTTGAAAACAAACATTTTTTTTAAATGCACTAGTTAATTGTTTAGATCAGCAGTTTCCGAACACCATAAAATCAAGATTTTGAAAGGAAGCCAAGAGCAATGTCCTGCCCAGAGACGGGATATCCTTCAGAAAAATCATTTCGAACAACTGCTTAGAAATCTTCAAAAGAGATTCCTCAAAGCATCTTGCTGTAGTGCTAGAATACAGTTATAAGTAGGAAGTCTTTCCTAAATAAACTAATTCTGTTTCACTCTGACCTCTGCCTCTTAGTCTGGAGTTCATATTTTAATTTTCTAAAAAAGATTATTTACATTTTTTCAGTTACTTTCAATGTACATTTCATCTTACCACCTACCACTTATTTAAGTACTCATAGAGTATACAGCGTTGCACATACCTTTTCTTTCTCTTTCTTTTTGGAAAACTGTTCAGTTAAGACATTTATATATTTATTTGTTTAACACATTAAGCAGCTACCCACCCACCCACGATGAATAGCAAACAAGGATAAAAATATAAATATTAAAATTATTTTTTAAAAAGAATGTTGAAACTTCAATTAAAAACTCACATCATAGAGTACATGCAACCATAGTGCTTCCTCAAGATCCATTTTAACCTTTAAAAACAAGGATTTGGCTCTTGTGATATTACAGTTCCCATCATCCTTGACAAATACAGCTTTAGTCACTCAGCTGTGGATCTTGCTGGCTGGAGCCCATAGTAGATAAAAGTCCAACAATTAAAGTTTCTCTATTCTTCTATTAAGTTGGAATGCCTTGAATTGTATTCCTGACATTGCATTTCTTTGCATCCTTTTATGTAAAAGAGTTATTTAGTCTTTCAGGTCCTTTAATGGTGCATCCATCATCACTCTGATTAAGTCTATCTATTTTACTGCTGGTCCTCTTTTCTCTTTCCTTCCAAAGCTTCATTATCTGTACTTCAATTGTCATCCAGGAATCAAGTCAGACTCTAAATGATAATGAGGAACTATGTTGCCGAAAGTTGCTGTAATTACGGTGAAAAATGCTGACAGTGAAATAGTGATTTGTCCTTTGAAAGAAAGTGGCAAGAATGAAGTGATCAAAGTAGAAAAGGCAACACTTAAAAATTTCACTTTTCATTTTGGGGAGATGTGGCCTTTAAAATAAAATTGGGTTATTATTTTAATTTTAAAAAATAGATTGACAAATTTAAGGGTTTTATGGAGGCCCTGGATGTTTCACATGTGCTGTAAAAAAAAAATAAAGAAAAAAATAAACATAAGCTTAGTGGAAAGGCCATCAAATTTGACTTTCTCCTTTCGTTTAAGATCTTTCTATTCTAGCTCAAAAGCTTCTGGATGCTTTACAGCAAATATAGCATTGCATCTGTAAGAGATGAGCAGGCTGAGGTTGGAAGGCTGGGTTAAATATGTCATCAGTTTGGAATCTTTGTACTCCCACAAGAAACCTAAATCCAGCCTTCTGTGAATTCCGTTGATGTTTCTCTAGTATCAGTTTAGCTCTGACCGTTAAATGACCAGATTCTTCTGTACAGGTAACAATAATAAAACTTTTCAGTGCTTTGAAGTCAGCTAATGTTACTGGTTGTTTGCGCCTAACAGCCTAACATATTACTGCTGGCCATGATAATATCTATATAAAATTGGTACCTCAATACTCTGATTTTCTTTTTTCTCACAATTTTTTTTCTTTTGTATCATCTTTTTAAATAATAAGCTTGAGGACAGGAACTTTATATTTTTATTGAGAAGTAAACCTTTTGGGGAAACTTTCCAACTGAAAAGGAGGCTAGAAATAGTACAGATAAATAAGTACATTAACCACAGTTTCTCGTACTCTCTCTGACGTTTTATGAAAAATGAGCCATAAAAATTTATTTATTCTACTTCTAAATATGCAAAAGTAATCAAAGCTATATTATTTCCCTTATTTTATTTTTGTATTTGTATTTTTCCTGGTTATTTTTATTTGTATTATTCTCTTGAGGAAATAATTTTTGTGGGAATTGCATTTTGTGCAGAGATGCATTATTACATAGTGTTGATCATCTTAACTGCTTATGATAATGCCAGATCTCTCTAAAAATGTTCCATGCTAATGTGGACATACCAGAGATGCCATTCCTTAAAAGCTCCATGAACCTTTATAGAGAATTACTTGTGACAGAAGGACTGCAAAAAGACAAGTGAACAGATTAGACTAGATAGCTGAAATGAAAGCTAAATTCCTTTGAGTCCATCTTTGTTTTTAGATAATTCCCCACAAGTTCGATCTTGCTTAACCCATTTTTGAGATAATTATTTATGCAGCACTAAATATCTCTACATACAGATAAATGCAAGAAAATATTCACAAGACTAATATTGTTGAAAACCTTTCCCTCATCTCCACAAAGAGAAAATTTATACGTATGTATGTATGTATGTATGTATGTATGTATGTATGTATGTATGTATGTATGTATGTATGAATGAATGAATGAATGAAAATATATATTTTTCCTACAGGATTGGATCCAGACTATGTCACGTTCCCCTTGAAATTAATGGAATATGACTAAGTTCTCATAGTGATTTAAATAGGGTAATGCAAGTTCAGCCCATCCTTAATACATGGAATTCACCATAGTGAATGTTGTTAATTTACATGGTTTTAAACCAAAATTGGATAAATTCTCAGGATACACTAGGTCTATTCATGGTTAGTTATGATGACCAAATGCATCCTCCTCCCCATATTGTGTAGAACAGATTCCCTAATCATTATGGATTCTATTTCTATGTTTCAGACACGAAGGGTCTTTTTATTGCATTTCATCTTAACTAATGCTATTCTGGATTTTAGTGTAACCTGAACTGCCTTTTGAAGGTCTTGACAAGTGCTAACAAGGATGTGGCTGTCTGGAATTTCTGAGGAAAAAAAAAAGTTTCAATTTGGAAAAAACAATGGAGTTCATAGCTATTTTGCCAAAGCTTAAGATGCTTGCTAGTTCTTTAGGAAGGAAATCTTACCAATAAAGATGATCTTTCTCTGTGTCAGGTATCAAGCAAAATGCTACAGGAAGCAGATTTGTAGATTCACTCCATCTTACCAAAAGATTTTGTTTGGTCAGCTTTTCACTTCTGTGTCTTTATTTATTGGAAAGGTTTTTGCATCTTAACAAGCATCCTGTTCAGGGGAAAAAGTGTCAACGTGTTTCCTTGCCAAGTTTCTTCTCAAATACTCGGACTTGGTAATAATATGATCATAGTGACACATACACCAATAGTTTGCATGAAGCTATATCCTGAAGCAATGGGAAAACATTTTCTTACTCATATTTTTTCCAGTAACTAGATATACCTGCATTAGTATCACATGCTGATACAGAACAATCCTATGAAAATGACCATGCAGATATATTTATGGAACACTTCCTTTATTTTTTAATTTCCATTTTGCTTTTCCCCTCTATATCATGGGGAAAAGGGGCAAATATTTCTGTTCTATATACCATATCACTAAACATCACCACATCAACTCAAATTTAATTTATTACACATCAACTCAAATTTAATGCATATATTATAATAATAATTGAAATCTTTCAGTGTTCATACCCTTCAGATAATGGGAAACATTTCACACAACTGATGAATCATTACTATATTATTTTTTTAAAATATATTTTATTAATTTTTTACAATAACAATCTTTAGTGCTTTGTGAATAGTGTGTTGTCTGCGTTCATATATTTAAGAATCATTACTATATTATTAGTACACTATGTGTCTCTGTCTTTACATTAATCTGAAGTCTCAATATTGTATGTCTACTAGTCACTCTACTTGTTACTCTCCTTTCACTTATAGATAATATATAATCTATTCCAGATTATTGAAAAATACTACAGTTCTACCATTCTGTATCTGTTATAATTCATTATTAATATTTAACATAGTACATACTTTTAATATATTTGGTTTCTTAATACATATTTTTTTAAAGGCAGCACAAAACATTACGTTCTTCTTTAAAAAGAAGTAATTAAGAAAAGTAAACTCCTTGGAATTTCCTTAAGTTGTCTTAGAAATGCTAATTATTTTTTCTCTACGTATAATGTTGTACAATTAGCATTAACAACTTAAAATCTTGTAATGATTACATAGTAAAGAATTAACTTCCTTTTAGTATTTATTCAGAAGTTTTATCATTAACTGAACCACCTTCCTGTTAATTAGTTTTTCCTCTTAACAGAACTACTATTTACTGTTTACTGATGACCGCCTGGCATGAAAAATTAACTTCAGCAAGTACTTTGAAACAATACATATGTACTTTTCACAAAGTGATATATTTATTTATTTAGCCTAAATAATCACATAAAGCAAGTCTATGGAATAAAAGGCAGAAAATATAAACTTCCATGTTATAGCCCAAATTGAACCTGGTAAACTTTTACGATATATAAATTATCTGCTCTACTGGATAATCAGAGTTTATAATTTCCTGTTTATTTTTTACTTACATTAATGTCCCTTTGGGTGTTCCAAGTTAATTTAATTAGACCTAATAAGGAAAAACGTTTGGCTGGATTATTTATTTTTAATTTTCAAAATGACACTCCATGATAAGAAGATCACCATTTGTGTTTACTAAAAAGTGAATTGTTAAATTTGGGAAGATAGGTAAGCAAAATCATACTGTAGGATTAAAATCTATAATCCTTCACAAAAACTCATACTGAGAGAGAACTTTACTGGAGTGAGAATTATACTTTAGGCCATATAGATTATATCTACATGGGGTTTTTTTTTGCCATTGGTACTTCTGTTTTATAATAAATCATAACATATTTTACAACTTCTGCACTGGCAAATTGGAAAGAGCTTTGAGGAATTATCAGAGTACAATAGCTGTAATAAACTAAGAAATAGTATGTCAATAAAAGTTTGCAGAAAGAAATTGAAATAATGCAGAAGGGTTTCTAAAGGCCCTCTGTAAATTATTATTATATCAACTTATTATACACTTAATTTAATGTGTCATATAGATTAAAATAATAGTATAGTAATTACTAGCCTTCACTTGCTAAATATGTACTTTTTGGTTCAAAATGCTAAAATAATACCTTTTACAAGGAGATACTTTTATAAATACACAGTTAAAACATAGGAATATCAGCAGTGCAGTGCGTTGCTGGAACAGACCTGAGGTCCACCTCACAATGGTCTCACATAAAATATACTGTATTTTTTTGGTGGGTGAGAAGAATGTGCAGGAGTAAATATTAGTGACTTTTAGGAAGGTAGGCAGGAAGTCAGAATAGCCTTGGCTGCATGATGCAAGCAATCCAGTCATCCCCTCTGCCAGTAAAATAACCCATCTACTTGCATTAATAGCATACATTTCCAGTGACTCAGTTAACTCATGTGACAGCTGCCTTCCTAGCTATGATAAAAGAGACTGAAAGGCAGTTATTTCCCCTTCTGATTTCCTTTCATTTCACCTTTTTTCTCCTCCGGAGTAAAAAGAGAGCCATTATGTCTAGACGTAATAATGACGTAGTAGTATGTTACCAAAGCACCAAGAAATATTGTTTAGCAGATTTTAAGGCTAAGCCCACTAATGCCCTTGGAGAAATGAGTGATTAGCATTTTCCTAGTCTGTCCTCATATTGCCTCTCTTTTTTTACAATTCTATTTTAGTTTGTATTCCAGTCCAAGGCTGAAATAAGGCGTTCCTCTCTTCTTATGGTGTTTAAAATACACTTACATTTTAGCATCATGGTCTCTTCCTCCCTTACTGATGACATCATTATCTATCTACTTATAGAGAGCTACAAATTATTCAGTTTGGGTACTTTCAGAGCCGTTATCAAAATAGCTACAAAGTATGCGGTCCAGAAATCTTATGGAAAAGTAAAATAATATTATTAGGTCAATGGAAGATCCAGTAATGTAGACAAGGACATTCTAGCTATGATTTATCATTTGTTGTTGTATTTTATGACTAATTATTGTAACTATGATCTATGATCTATCACTTTGTTGTTTGTATGTACACTGAGAGCTTCTGCACCAGAGACAAATCCTTGTGCATCCAATCACACTTGGGCAATAAAGAATTCTATTCTATTTAGGATTAAGCATCTACTGTATATAAGGGTCGAACTATGAAAGAATGGAAATCAGTCAAAATCCTATTTGATTTTGAGATTTTATTGGAATTTATGTCTCAGGTGTTAAGGTTGAATTGCTAAGATGCTTGCTAGCCTCTGTCGCTACTCAACTTGCCATAGAAATAGGCGGGGAGGGAGAGCCTGGGAAAAGAAACAGGAGTTTCAAGAAACTGTCCACAGACCATGAGACCCAAGGTCATCAAAAGCAGGTGTCTGACGGAGAAGTGGACCATTCCCATAACAAACAGAAAGGATGTGATTGGGCAACATGAACATATTGTGGGTAGGGGTTATGAAAAGCTATTGTTAACTAACCAAATTTTCGCACAGTAAAATGAGTTGATTTTGTTTCTTCAGTGCTGGTATGTGTGTTTAATAAAGATTATCTCTTATGGCAGTTCAAGACCGTAGAGTTCCTTCAGTATTGAATTCGCCAGCTGGATGGTTGACATCAGGATTCAGAGGCAACATGTTTACATTCAAACTGATTTGAGATTTGATTCAGTAAAATGTTTTCCTGTATGATATAATAGGGAAAATCAAACGAGTGTAATGGAAAGTAATGTACCCACTGATTACCATAAAGACTACAGCATAGTTGTCCAACCTTTTGGCTTGCCTGGGCTGCATTGAGTGAAGAAGAATTGTTTTGGGCCACGTATAAAATATATAACATGGTTGCCCAACCTTAATCACATAATCTTAAAAGTTTTATGATCTTGTGGGACTGCATTACTAGCTGTCCAGAGCTGCATGCAACCTGCAGGCCATGGGTTGGATATGCCTAGTCTACAGAGATATTGTATGAATCAATGCAGAAAGTTTTCTGTTTCATTTAAAGAACATAAAAACTCAAAAATGGTTTAAAAAGTCTTACTATTTACTAAAGAATCCTTGGATTGCTTGGTTTTCTGAGCTGGCAGAATGGTTGGTATGGGTTATTGGCAAGTATTGTGCTCTTTTGGATATGATGCATTACATGCTACTTATGCAACAATTTAAGAAACCGCAGAAGGATGTGTGTTACTATTACTGTGTGTAAAATGAGCTATGTTGCAAAGAAGTAGTCTTTATGTGCAATAAACAGCAAGCATAGTATTTCTTACTTACTTGCATAATAAGCTAAAAAGCTAAACTATCTAAGCAAATTTTAGCAGAAGAATAAAAGATATAAGCAACAGAGTGCCACTCTCTCATAGGCAGAGTTTGAAAAAGGGATAAAATTTGCTGGCTGATTACATCTGTCAACATTAGAGAGCCCATCGTACCATTCAACCTGCCTTAGCTTTTCCATATATGGAAATAAAGCAGCAATAATAATTGAGACTCCTTAAAGCCAGAATGTCAACAGAATCAATAAATACCCCACATTTCTTCAAAGCATTTAGGCACTGCTTTGATTGTATGGGAGTCAAATCAAATGTTTATTTTGTGAAGTAGAAATCTGCTTTGAATTGAATCATCTACTATAAGCATCACATAGCTAGTGAAAAATTCATTGTCTGAAATAGATATTTTTAATGTTACGTTCACTGCCTCTCCACTTTCTCCATCACACATTTTTCAGATATTTGTTGTAGTTTTTGAAACTGTTTCAAGCTTCTTTCAGTAAATAATTCCATTTTCTTTTTTTACAAAAATCATATGTATATACTGTTCCTTCTCCCCCCCCCCAGTTGTACTTAGAGATATAGACGTTATGCCTTCAGAAAGCTCTTGATGTTACATTACTAAAAGTATTTCCTAATGCATTATTGGAGAAATCATACATTCTGAAAGAAAATTTTGGAAAGGACAGAAAATTGCAGGAATGACATGATTCTATTATAGCAGAATTTATATTATCTTACAATTAAAACATTTTAAGAATGTACAGTTTGTCTATGGTTTCAAACCCAAAAATGAAATCTGACCCCTTGGTGTTTGAAGTGGGTGATTCTCAGTGGTGATACCTATTAAGGCATTTTGTAGCATTCCACAGTGTCTAAATCTATAGCAGGAAGAGAAATAGTTGAGAAACAAAGAAGAGTCAGTTGCTAATGTACAGCATAGGTTTAGGCTTCTATTTCATAGCGTCTCACATAATTCACCTGGTCTAAAGAGGATGAAGTATTTTGCTAATAAGAGCCAGTTTGGTGAAGTGGTTAAGGCATCAAACTAGAAACTGGGAAACTATGAGTTCTAGTCCCACCTTGGGCCAGTCATTGTCTCAGAGCCCTAGTAAAGAGACAAATGGCAAATCACACTTGTGAGAAACTTTTACCAAAAAACTGCAGAGAACTGTCTAGGCAGTGTCTGAAAATAGGACATGATTAAATAGAAGAAAAAAATTGTTAGTAATAAAACAGCTTATTCTAGGATGGCATGCTAAGTTAATTTCAGGAAATAGCATTTATAAAACACTATTATGAAGAGGAACACTAAGCAGACTGGTTGTGAGGTTGCAATCTCCTATATGAAATAGACATAAACAATCAATTCATTGTAAACTATTTCCATTTAATTTAGAGAGCAGGCATTTTGTTCAAAATTTGCTTTTTTGTCAATGTTAGCCAGAGTCTGTAATATTACATACTACTTTGAACTCACTAAAAAAGGGGAATAAATTTGGAAAAAAATAAGCAAAACATTTTTTCAAACTGTTATTGTTAATAAAAGATTCACATTTCAAGTTTGTACCAGCTTGATAGTTACAGTTTGGAATTCTATGAAAGGAAAAATCAATAAGATGATTTTAACAAAGTCCCCATCCCGTTAATTTGATACATTTAAAAACGCATAAATGGACAACTGTGCTCACAAAATGGAAAATTCTGCAGAAGCAAGCATATTTTTATGCTTCTGTGGTAACAGTGAAATCGCAGAACAATCAGTAGACTGTTCAATTCTACAATAAACAGTTATGTATTTCTAGCAATGTTTCCAGTGCTACTGATGTGCATTTTACTATAGTCCCTTTGCTGGAGACAAGCAGCAAACACGAACTAATTTTGGCTTATGTGCACTCAGCAATGTTTTACTTTTTTCCTGTTTCTGTGCTTTATACACCTGAGAAGTCAAGGGTCCCTCTCTCAATATTTCAAGCCGCTGTGATCAACTTTTTATGCATATCATATGTAGGCTTGGAAATCTAGGAGTTGCTATCTCAACACATTTAGATCACATGATACTAATAGTATCCAGCAGTGCAATGTGATTGTAGAAAAGGAAAATATAATTTAAGATACATAGGAAGACCTTATATATTCTAATCTACAGCATTAGTGTTCCACCTTATTCTGCTTTAAACAGATTGCATCTTGACTATTATGTTCTTTTCTTACATTATACTTTTAGAATTCCTAGATATTAGAACATTCATTGAAAGGCTTTGACGATGATTAGAGGTTTAGATACTAAGATTGGATATATTTAGCAATTGAAGTGGGACTGATTATCCAGAAAGGTGGAGGGTTCTTCGTCAACAGAGATGTCCAAATGGAAGCTATATAGCTATAAGTTAGGGATGCTTTAATAAGGATTCCTTCACCAAGCAAAATGATCTCTTCAGAGTTTATGACTCTTTTATCATGTTAAGGAATATTTATGATTTAGCTACTGAGAGTGAAATAATGTTAAAAAACAAATACAGAACTCTGTTGAGTCCAACTGACCTATTGTTAAGTTCCTTAGACTTTAAGGAAAGCATTTGTAATAATTAATACCTTTTCCTAGACAAATCTGTCAGGCAGAAAACTGTAAAGACTATATTATTCTTAAGCAGAAGATACACAGTTAAAACTATGACATGAGTTAAAATATTAACTACAGCTGTAGGGATCAATTGACCATAAATTACTGCTCTGAAATACAGGGAAAAACTCTCTTTCTCTGTCTCAAATGCTGTCTCAAAATACAATTGCTAGTTGTTCCCAAGAGGAATATACAGGTATAGAGCTCTCAAGTTAACATGTAGTTTGTCTCAAAGACTCGGCTAAGCTTTTGTAGGTGAGTTAATCAGCATGGTTAAAACAGATTGCCAGAAACTTTTCTGGAGATAAAGAACTTCATAATAACATATGAACAATTCTTCTTATTGTTAGGTTTTTGAGCTCCAGTGTTGTGGTACATGATAGTATCTCAAATTCATGGAATTGATTGGATTTCCTATCTGTACTTGGGTTTTTTTTTAAAGCTGTTTGTTACTGATACTATAAACCAGAGGTTCCCAACTTTTTCTATACTCCGCACCCCTAGAATGCTTCTGATATATTCTCGCACCCCTTACAAAAGTAACACCTGGTTATGCATATACACTATAATTTTGAAACTTCTAAACCCAAATTTTTGCACCCCCTGGAATATCATCTCACACCCACAGGGGGTGCGAGCACCCCCGGTTGGGAACCCCTGCTATAAACCAAGAAGTTGAATAGACAGTAAAAGAAGCAGCTTGAGTTTTGGTTTGAAGAAACTTTGAATCTAAAAGATTGTAAGTCTATCCAGCTTTCCACTGTATCCACAAACAAAAGAAAGGATTATTAAAATTTATGTAGAGATCGTCTAATTTTATGATCTCCCATTTCCTGGCAGCGGAAAAGATTTTTTTTTTTTAAAGAAGAAATATTGCTTTTAGTATTCTTCCCATTCTGTTTCAAGGCTTGGAGCTTTGGTATAATGCTCCCATCAGTGAAAGTTGGTTAGCCACTGCATTCTAAATCAACTGCAACTTCCAGGTGTTCCTGAAAGGGAAGTCTACAGTATGTAAATCATGTTTCATTAGTATAAGTGGATGGTGATAAAGGCATGAATCACTGTAGCAATCTCTCCCCTCCGGGTAGGGTTATAGCAGTGAGTGCAGGACCTTCAAGATACAAATCTATTGTTTCAGGGGTACTGCCCCGCTATCAAGGGAATCAACTACAGCAGAGAGAGAATACTGTATTGTATTGTAATGCTCTACCAGTGGACAAACAGTAATGCCATCTTACTAGGATTCAGTTCAAGCTTATCCTTTCTCATACAGAGCCTTTAGGGATCAGCACAAGACTTCAGTAGCATCAACCAGTCTGGTTTGGGGTAATGATATAGAGTTGGGTATCATTGACAATACCAGTCCCCATATCTTCAGGTGACCTCTCCCAGTGACCTCATGTAAATTTTAAATAAGAGGGAGAGAACCAACATTTGTGACACCCTGTAGGAAAGTAGCCATTATACTAACCTCTCCTCTCCCCTGCCCCAAACTGGAACCATCCTTCAAAAAATGAATACAACCAGGGCAACAGTTTTTCTCAACCCCAGCCCTTACAGAAGAATACCATAATCAGTAGTATTGAAGACTGTTGTGATATCCAAAAGGACCAGGATGGATGCCTGTCCTCTACTCATGTTCCAACCAAGATCATTCACTTGCAACTATCAATATCACCATTCCATGTGTGGACCTATATAGGGTCCATGCTTGGTTTGTAGACATTTGAAAATTCATAATATTGTTCTAAGAATCATATTGTCTTGATTCTTTTCACTTATCCAATATTTTATTACAAATTACTGGGTTGGTCTCATGTATTTTTTTTAATTTCAAATGATGGAGTGATAATGTTTTTGTTAAGACTGAATATTGTGGTCCTTGCATAAGAGCAGATTAGAAAGCAGATTAGAAAACTCATTCCTCAGTGAATCAACAGCAATTACTTTTATAAGAACAAGCTCATACAAGATTAAATAAGTATACATCTTCTTAAAATAGTACAATGCTAATACCAAGGATATAACCAATTTTGCCTACATATTTCATATATATATATATATATATATACACACATATACACACTCTATTGTTCGAAATGGTATAACATGATTGTATCTTACATGCATACTTAGTTTCCTGGTTCATCTGTTTCCTAGTTTTAGCAGCTGTTTTGTATAAGTAGCAAGTTAAATATAATGGTTTATTTCTGGAGGTTTTTTTTTTTGTTCATTCTTATTTTACAGCTTGTTGTTAAAGCCACAAAACAATATGAACAATATGTTCAATTTCTATTTGTTTTTGGTGGGGAGAGGGAAAGACTAGTTTTAAATTAATACAACTTTTACTAACATGTCTATGTACAAATTTAATTCAGTGTAGTTGTTAAGGTCCTACCCCAGTAGTAGCAATACTTTTTTAACTAATAGTGAAATATCATACATTACTGCGTAAGAAAAAATCTCAGCTTAGTAGAATTATTTGCAGGTGAATGAACATGGAATTACAGATACATACTGTAGCATCCTTATTTCTCTAAGTTTATGATTTACTAATTGGGGGCTAGCCAATTGTGCATAAATGGAGATGGATTTCCTTATTTTGTTCCTTATGCTTGGAGATCTTCCATGCCACCTCTTCTAATTTGTAATCCCAGCCGCTACTTCAACTTCCTCTTGTTCTTGTTTGCTGCAGCCTCAAAGATGAGAATTGGGGCAGAGACAGGATGCCATTGTGGGGTGGGGGTGGGGAGATCTGATGACATTGAGTGCTCCATCTCTCTCCAGAGCTCTTCCCAAGGAAGGACTGGATTAAAATAGAAGAAGGGGAGGGAATGTGCTGAAGAGAACACCAATCATTCTGTTGCTGGATCCAGAAATGTTCTTGAGCCATGGTACATGGTTCTTTCCTGGTTCATTTCCTAGATCTGCTGAATAAAGTTTTTTGTTTTGTTTTATTTTTACTGAGAAACTGACAAGAGGGAAAACAGTGAAAGAGCAATGACTAGCATGCTTTTTTTCAGCAGGAGTAACCACCAGGGCAGAGCCTCCCTTGACTTGCCTACAATTGATTAGGGATTTTAAAACTTTTTTTTAACTCAGAAAAGGAGCAATTTTAATGAAGTGGGGAGAAGCTGGTAAAAGAAATACAAATTTTGATAATAAACAACTGGGTTCAGGGAGAGACTTCAGGAAAAAAAGGAGGGGGAGTAACAAGATATTTCTAGGGGGAGGCTATGAGGCAGCTGCATGGAATGGCGACAACTCCTCCATCCTAAAGCTCTCCCTCTAAATGCACCCCAAATAGATACAGCTTGCTTCATCTTTCTCAAATATATGGCTACTGAAGTAGACAGATTGGAAAGAATTTCAGAAATCATACTCTGATTCCTACTGTCACTGCTTTTATCCAACTAGGGCCCTGATATATATGTTTAGGTTGCCTGATTTTGTGCTACCATTTACTATAAGTCTCCTACCTATGGATGAAATCTAGCATAATTTTTTGTGATTGCCACTGCTATCTGTAGTGATAGGGGTCCCCAGCCCCCGGGATGCAGCCTACTACTGGGCCATGGCCTGTTCAGAATCGTGCCCACCACTTTTGCAGATAGAGCTGTGCCTGCATGTGCATGCTCGCCCGCCACTCAAATGGAACCATCCACTCTCCCTCCCACCAGTCCGCAAAGCTGGTGTAGTGTATATAATTTCATTGCATTTTATGTCTCTTTAATCATAATTTATTAATCATAATTACAAGTTTATGTATTTTGGTGTTATGCTCTCTTGCCTAAAGTTTGTAGTAAAGGTTATATGATGAGGTGATAGATACTCTGTATGCTTTCCCCACTTTGCATTTTTCATTTTGAACAAGGAGAATATTCCTATATAAGAAAGGGAGTAAACAATGGAATGAATAACAGAATTGTTTCTAGCTTGTCACATTGTCCTTACACTATAATTAAAATTCATATATGTCCAGGAGTCTCCAAACTTGGCAACTTTAAGAATTGTGGACTTAAACTCCTAGAATTCCCCAGCCAGCATGATCTAATTCAAGCAGAATTCATAGTTGCATTATACGTATATATTTTAGTCTTATTTGTGTTAATTGATTAAACTTTGTCATATGTGAGCGCTCTGCATAAAGAATGGAAATTCTGACATTTCTTTTCTAGTCTACCAAGCATATAGTCTGCTAAGCGAGGGCACATACCCCAATTTGATAGTCTTAGGCATTTTATATACAGCTGAACAGCTGATTGTGGCATTCAAAGTAGTGTAGAATTGGAAGTCATGGGTCCATGTGCAACTTTATTATTTTCAGGGCTGACAAATACTGAGAGATGTAGTTACGGAACAGAAGAAGAGCTATATGTTCAGCATTGTTGACTTGATGAATCACAAATTATTAAAACCTTTAATGGCATTTCTGATCCATATATAATCCCCATTTTTTTTAATAAGGATGATATGCATTACATTAAAGATGATGTAATAAATATTATTTAATATATACTGAGGTCAGAGTAAAGATAACCTTTATTGTCATTTTTTACTGTGGGCATACTGGCACACATTAAAAATGAAATTCTGTTGCCTGCTCTCAAAAGTGTACACATATAAACATGCTATATACAACATATGTGTATGTGTATACCTACACCCTTACATATAAATACATGTAAATATTAATCACTGTCTATCTTGAATACATAGCGGAAAGAGGAAGCTTGAGAGTTCCCAAGGTTAATATTGTATGGAACAAGGATGTTCTGCTTCAGATACCACGAAGCCTCCTCTCCTCCCAGAAGATAATAAGGAAAACAAATCATGAAGAGGATGTGTAGCATCCCAGACAATCCTGCTCAAGCATCGCTTATATGCTATATCCTGGATAGAAGGGAATGAACTGCCAATAATCTTTTCTGCCATCCTCACCACTCTCTGCACCACCTTCCTGTCTTCAGCTCCTGATAATAACCTTTAATTTGAACCATGGGAATCTTTGATTCTTGACACACCAGTTTTATTCCTTCCATTAGGAAAGAATCCATATCATTTAATTTTTTTTACATCTATTTATATAATACTTGCATGTGTTTATAAATATATATTTCTATATATTGTTCTGTCTGTCTGTCTATCATCTATTTCTCTCTCTCTCTCTCTAAAATCTGAGCCAGTTTTCTAGGCAGCAGACTAGAAAATGAGAGACCATGTGTTCTAGTCCAGCCGCAGCCACAAAGGACAGCTGGGTGGCCGTGGGCCAGTCACTCTCTCTCAGCCCAAAGCACCTGATAGGGTTGTTGGTCTGGGGACAGTAGGAGGAGGAAGGCATGTGGATATGGTTGCCTCTTTGAGGCGGGATACAAATAAATTAATATATATTGTAACAATTATTATTTAACTATTATATAATAATCATATTTCATTGCATATCCTTCATTTATCCTATATTTATCAGTGCTAAGAAAAGGCAAAAATTCATACAGAACATTTAGATGCAACAACAGTTAGTATAATAACTATTACATGTAACCTTGATGTTTGGATAATTAACATCAATACTATGTTGCTGAAATTTTATCTTTTACTTGGTGAAATTCCAATTTTTAATACTTTTTTTGGGTTACCTCGTCATCTACAAATTTCTACAGAAGAAATTTATGTCTCCAACCTATAAGCACCTCAAAACCATCTAATGTCCACCAGGAAAAACAAAGTAGTCATTTATGATGGGCCATGGCCTGATTGATATTTTGTTGCATACTCCAACTTCCCAATCACTCAACCAACACATCTGGAAGGCAACTATAGGGGAAGAATGGATTAGACCAGTTGGAAAAGGTTATTATTTGTTACTGAACTTTCCTTGCTATTTATAAATTTATAAAATGTTTGAGAAGTAGACTTAAGTCATAGAACAATCTGACTTAAATAGAAGTAAACAGAAAAGTGAAGTTTTTTTTAAGTAGGTAAAAAGTGTCACAGTGTACAATTTACTTATTCATTTATTCATAAAATATTTATGTGTTTTTGCCATGCAAAGTATCCCTGCGGAGTGGTTTATGTAGTTCTTTAAAATAGTGAGCTGGAAAAATAATTACTTTCTTCAAAATTGTAGAAATGTATTAAACAAATGGATTGATGGCTTAGCACCCCTACAGTGTAAGTTATGTTGATAGATTTCCTAAAGTTTTTTTTAATGAAAATATATAAAAAATTCATTCTCCCTGGGTTTCTGACAAGCCTGGACATGTGCTTGATTTCATCATTTTACATTCATTCCATATTTAAAAAGAGTTAAATTGCTGTATAATTGTTCTGCCTCCCAGTACTATATGGCTTGTTGCCTATTTTGTATTTCAGGTTTTTACACTTTGTGCAATGTGCCTGTCAAATTGGAATGCTGAACTACAGTTCATTTCAAAAAAGTAAAAGAGACTGGAGACATATTTGGCTTGAGCTGTTCTTCTATGTTATTGCTGTCCTTTGCGAAATCAGTGTCAATGTTACACACATTTTTAAACAGTTGTCAGCAAAAGTAGAGAAACATAATCTTTACACCAAAAGGAACATAGTAAACACTTCTTGAGAAAGATTGTTGAGTAACAGAATCTCAGATAAATTAAGCCATAGGTATTATCATTATGGAGTGAATTATTATAATAGTATTACTGCTAATACATACCAAAGTAATATACTATAATGAAAACAATACAATTAAACTGATATTTTAGAAAAAAAAGTTTTCCTGTTCATATCTATGTAGCTACACTGTTAGCGTCTACTGTTAAGTGGAAGGGTGTTGAAGGTAAGAAGTCACATTAAAGAGTTTATAACATTTATCAGTAAAGTAACTCTGAAGGGTATTGCACAACATACATTTTGAAGACAAAAGAAAAATTGAAGCTAAATATATTCTGGGGATGATGCTAGTGCTGATGATCAGAAAGTAATAATTGGTAGAAATTAAAAAAGGCTAAATCTTTGCAATAACTGACTTTAAAGAAACTGTATCATTTTGCTGTATATGAAATTTACCATGATTTTCATTTGTGATGAAATAGGTACTCTCTAATTCTTTGGCTTGGCACTGGAGCTACACAGTTATCTGAGGCTTCCCTCCTCACCCTACCAGATAACTATCTCATTGAATATTTCAGTCTCAGAGTTACATTTTAATTACACTTTTAAATTGCAGTCCTCATTCCACAATCTTAATCTCACCAGCCTCAATTTATTTTTCTATAAATTCCATTGTCAACAATTCATTTTCCATTACCCTTTTAATTAAATGTTTATTAGGTATCAGGGATAAGGAGTTAGTCTAATTGGTTTTCATGGAAAAGTAATAAAAAAATTAAAATACAAAAAACCCTAAATGTAAGCAAAATTTAAAAATAAGAGCTTTAGTTATTAAATATACAGTATATTATGCTATCTCATGCGGTTTAACTACTTAGATTGACAGTAGCTAGTTGTATTTTTTGTTTGTTTGTTTCTCATCTTCATTATATTCATATTGACTTTTAGAAGCTTTCTTTTAATGTACGTATTCCATCTAAGATCCTTCTACTCTTCTTTCTCTTTCTTATTATCTTTCTGAACTATACATTTTGTCCTCCTCTTTCTCTGGTTATAAATATTTGGGTTTCCTCCTACCATTCTAAAACATTTTGCTTACTAATTGCCAGGGTACCTTGCCTCCGAATCAGGAACAAAGCAACTACTCTTTAAGCTCTTAAAATATGGATTTAACCCCTCATAGTTATATGTCCATATTTACAGTTTTTATATGCATTTCAAAACAGCTTAGGCTCTCCTTTGTCACAAGTTGCAGTACATGCTGTGCAACTCAATTTTTAAACAGATTTAGTATAGAGTACAAGTGATGGTTCTACAGATGGGGTCCTAATATGTCTCCCCTGCAACCCTGCTTCCTCTGCCTGTTAGATGCAAAAAATCAGGATCATACGTTAAGTCGCAGGCAAGAAGATTTATTGCTCAAGCCTATATACAAGAATATAGTCAATTAACATTCAGAGGAAATTGGTGGTAGATGAGGGTCAACAGAATTCAAGAGGGATTGGATGTGGATTGTTTGTGGGAATATAATGACTCCAGGCTGATGACTCATTAATTCTGCCCACCGTCCAACTTTGCCTATTCTTCTCCTATACCACCTTCCCAAAAGATATTCATTCACTCCTCTGCAAATGTGCTGTAAAAGCTTGTAGACTCTTCAAGAATAGATTGTGATGTAGGTAGGGAAGGCAGAAAGTGACAAAAACTCCCATTACAGTTGCAGAAGGTAACTGTATAATGCACTGAGCTTGTATGTGAATAACCATGTTTAAGATAGTTCCATAAACTTGTAGCTGGAAGAATAATTGTTTGTTGAAATAAGTTGAATAGCACATTTTTCCTACTGGTATTTAATTTCTTGTTGGATATGAAAATCGTGTGGATGTCAACTGAATATTAAAAATGTGGGCAACGGAAACCTCATGGGAAACTTGGTTCAAAATTGGTAATAACGTTGGAAATTCTAGCTTAAAAATCTTTTAGTTTAAAAATATGTGCTAATCTTATAAACAGTGTTGAAGTTATGAATTAAAGTTCTTTGGGTTAATTCTGAATATGAATTCTTTCTCTGCCTATAGAGAAGGCAGTATAGACATCTGGAGCTTTTTGGTTTAAAGCAGTATGGTGTGGCTTTGCACATGTAAAATAAGCTGTTCTTTTTTTATTGCTAACATTTCTCCACAATGAAAGACAGTTTTTTATTGTATCCTCAGGCTGTATAGTGATATCTTTGACATACTGCATGTAAATATATCAGAACTTTCTGGTCTAATTAAAAAAATATCTGGTAAGGTATGATCATTCAGAGATTTCTTAGAGATTTTGTTTTTTACATGCCAAACAATTAAATTTGCCAGCATCCATATCTAGAGATGGGACCATGTCGAAAGTGTAATTACAATATTTAATCCACAATACATCTTTTAGTGACACAATTTGAGAAAATGTTTCTTCTGCTGACAGATTGGTAAGGCTAACATTGATAAAACTTTCCATGTTGAAACAATATTGCATAGTAAAACAAACTTGTTGAAAAGATTATATTTGTGATAGAATACATTGTGAAATTTAAAATGTTAAATCTTATATACTTTAAGAACAAAATATTTCCTTATTGATTAGAAAAAAGGGATAACATATTTTTAATTATTGCAAAGTGTTTATTTTACCAAGTAACTGTATAGAAATTGAGAATTATATTTCCATGGTGCCACTTTTCTATAGCCATATAGTGTTTTAATGATTTGTATCCTAAACTTCCTATCCTCAAATACTCAATATTATGTAGAATAATACATTTAGAACACCTATCTTCAAAGTCAATATAACAATAAAGACTTCTGTAACACTGCAGCATTTAAACTGTATAATTTATCTTGTGCATTATAAAGTCTTTCGTAGTAATGACATTTGCAAGAGACTTTAAGCAAGCAAAGATCCTTAATTTCAACATATCGTTAAAGTTCTATATTTGATTACAGCCATATATTTCAAATAAAAGTGTGTGTGATATTATTTTTAATATATTTATATTAAGCTCTCTTTGTATTTAAAGCTGTCTTTTGGGGAGATATTGCCTTAGATGTTGAAGACTTAAAAATCTTTCAGATTGATAGGACAATTGATCTTACACAACATTCAGAGGGAAAAAATGGACATAATACTGGTAAGCTATAAACATTTTTTATTCATTTTTATATTCAGAATTTTATATATATTATACTGTTTTGTAATGTAGTTGTAAATAATTCTAAGTTTGCAAATAAATATATTTATTCTTTCAGTTAATTAATAAATGTAGCCATTTAGTTAAGGTGCTTATGAAATAGAAATGCCTGTTACTTGGGAGAAAGATTACTGTTCTATTTGATATAATATAAAAATGCAGTGCAGTGACATCATGCTGACCACAAAGGCACCAATGGCTGTGAAAACTGGACTACTGACACGAAAATAAGCTGATGACCTGAGCGACTATTCAGGACAAACAGTTGAGAATATCTTGGGCTGTGAGAAGAAGAAATGATTCAATTGTTAATGAAATAAAATCAGATTGATTATTGCAAGGTGTAATAATAAAGAAAGAGAAAGGAAAGGAGTGCATGCAGATTTTATTTTCCTGAAGACTGCTGCTTCAGGAGCATGTAGCATTCGTTGCTAGGAGTGCTTTTTCTCAATTTGTGTTGAGCGTCAGTTATGCCCTTTCTTGGATTAAGAAGCCCTTCTTTCAGTCATTTATGCTCTGGTAATTTCCTGGATAGACTACTGCAATGCAGTATACATCAGACTATCCTTGAAGTGTATCCGGAAGCTGCAACTGGTGCAGTATGGTACACTTTTATGCATCCCTAGACTTGTGCATGTAATACCTCTGCTACATGAACTGCATTGGGTGCCAGTTTGCTTCTGGGTCCTATTCAAGGTGTTAGTTATTACATTTAAAGTTTTCTATGGCACGGGACCAGCTACTAATGGAATCGTTTAATCCCAATTACTTTGTCCCATCCCACCTGGTCAGGCAGGGAGGCTATGTTGTGGATCCCGTTGATTGAAGAGTTTCAATCAGCGGGATCCAGGAAGAGAGCCTTTTCTACTTTCTACTTTAAAACATCCAGAGATAAGGCAGGCCTCCACTCTTCTAGCCTTCCAGAAGAGCATCAAGACCAGGTTCTGCCAGTTAATATGGTAGTCTGAGTTATATGCTACCCTGTGGGTAGTGGGGTGACTTAAGGGCACTCCTTCTGCCTCTTAACTTTTAACATCTTCATCTTTACCTCAGTTTTTTAACTATATTTATATGCTTTTGTATGTTTTTACTGTACACCACCCAGAGTCACTTAAATCAGATGGGCAGTGTAGAAAATTGATAAATAAATAACTAAAATATGGTGAGTAGACTATTTTTATACTGCCTTATATCTTCATTTATTTTTATGAAGATTACCTGTTGTTTTAATTAGTAGCATATCTGATCTCATTTACAATCTGATTTAAAATATAAATAGATGCCATCTTCTTTATCAATGAATATTTAGCTCTGCGCCATTTCAGTCTAATTTTGCTGATAGGATCATGAGGTAAGGGGAAACAGTTATATTTGTTTAGTTTGCATTTCGGCTTTTCATTCAAAGACATCTTAAAATTATGAAGTGATCAGTCTGATATCTTTAATAGCATATGGTATCTAGCAGATTAATTTCCTTAATGTTTTGTGCAGGAAATATGTGTGAACACCTCCAGATAAAATAAAATATTTTTCTTTAAGTTATGTATCTGACAAATATGTCATGACTCTAAATACCAAGGAAAATACTTAGAATTTGTATTGATTATTTTACTTAGAGAAAGAAAAAATATGTTTAATGAATGAAAAGAAGATGGCATAGTGGTACAATACAATCTGGAATTATTATAACATTATTTAAATAGCTTCTTTATATCAACTTCCTTGGAGAAAGACCATTTCATTTAAAACATTACTTCCTAAACTAAACCTTACTTTGAAAAATTGTTGCATCACTGGGCAGTAAATGTTTGTGTTCTGGGAAGTTGACAAAATAGCTCATAGAATAGGAATGCCTTAACATATTACCTCATTCTTCTAAAATCTAAGAAAGAAATTCAGAAAATTTTTCTCAAGGCTTGCTAACTATGTGACAACAGAAGGCATTAGGTAAATTACTCAGCAATGACACAACACATTTTCCTTATATGGCGCTGTGCATTTTGTTGTAACCTTTTGAATGCTGTAATTTAGAAGATTACATGAAAAATACATATTGAAAAAAATCTGAGGAATTACTGAAATAGCTGACTTATGTTTCATTGATTTCAGTGGTTCTCTCTTTTGAATGAGCAATTTCATAGGCTAATAGTGATTAAACATTCATTCAAAATCTTTTTAGTAATGGCAATTAAACTTGTTTGCTGGAAGTAAATAGAAGAAACATAACGTAAAAGTTTTGAGTATGATTACAAAAAATCAATTCCAAACACACTGAAACAAGCAGTGCAACTAATACAAATGTTATATACAGTATTATTTGAAAAGTATTCATTTCAAATAATACTGTATATGTTCATTAGTTAGAAGCAACATACTGTAAAGCTTTGAGTCTGATTACAAAAAATCAATTCCAAACACAGTCAAGTGTTAAAGCAAGCAGTGCAACTAATATAAATGTTATATACAGTATTATTTGAAAATTATTCTTTGTTAGTGTATGATAGAATCCAGTGAGTTACACTGTTTTTAGTACCACGTAAAATGGAAAATAATAATTTCCTTCATGGTTAAACTTTGTGATTTATTCTATAAATTATTTGCCACAGCCAAATATATCTCACAATTTTGTTAAGCTATCCAAAAACTTCATTGGTGTCACAAACTGATTCTTAAGTAAGATAGGCATGAAATTGATAGAATCCTTAAAGACATTTATTAGATAAAAATAATTCGGCTTTTAAGTGAAAATTGCAAAAGAGTTGATGAGGTCACTTGCCAAAACATGGTATAATTTTTAAGTAATTAATACATACTTAATTTTCCTCAATCTTTTCCCTAAATTTCACATAAGCCAATTTCATCATAGGCCACAAACATGTCCTTATTTGCATATAACTAGTGTAATAGTTCCTAATATAATATAACTAGTACAATAATTCCCTGACCATAGCAGTTTTCTGTTCTTTTCCTATGTTTTTTCATATGTCATCCCCAAACCATCATTGCAACTCTCTTAACCCTGATTAGCTATTCCAGTATTCAAATTGTACTTCCCTTTATACTGATGTTGAGTAATAACCTCTTTCAAGTGTATGAAACATTTCTGTCAAAAATGTTTTTAAATATTTCTAAAGTTCAGGATGTTTGCTTAATTATTTATCAATCAAACAATTAATTAATTCTTTAATTCGTTTTTCATATTTATATAGTTAACCATTTCGTGAAAAGTGACTCTGATACAATACAAATTATAAAACAGTAATATAAAAATAATTA
Source organism: Azemiops feae (assembly GCA_023970755.1). Lineage (NCBI taxonomy): Eukaryota > Metazoa > Chordata > Lepidosauria > Squamata > Viperidae > Azemiops > Azemiops feae. The sequence goes on from JALGBA010004234.1 coordinate 2,627,547, forward strand.
ACAAACCAGAAAAATTGTTATTAAAAGGCAAAGAGGGGACAGCAGATATTAACTGTTGTGGAGCCACCAAGCAACTCACTGGTTCCCTGAGGGCCCAAGCCTGATGGCACCACCAAGGGTCCACATTATATCCCTCCTGCCAGATCTGATGGGAGGGGCGAATGTTATTAGAGCATCATGTGGACCCTACTTCACAGGGGAATCTGACTGAACAAATAACAGATACATTTGGAACTTTTTTCATTTCTTTTGTTCATAAACATAGTCATCTAATATACAGTATGTCGTTGTGAAAAAGTAAACCTCCAAAAGGGAAAGAATATCTTTTGACACAACGATGAAGTAGGAGTCAAATTCCTCATGTCTAGGAGTCAAATCAAATGACCAGTGGTGGATATAATCAAAGAGATGATTATTTGCTGTTTAAAGCAAATGCCGACACTTCTTTCCCTTGTGGTCAGTTTCTTCTGTTGTTATTTTGCTTTCCTGTCAGTGAAGATATACCAGTATGTGCAATATCAAGAAAACCTTTTAGCATGTATTGTGGCCAGGAAAATTACCTCAATGTAACCGTACGACAACTCTGACTTGATAGAAACTTTACTTCATGTTCATAAAAAGTAAGAGTAGAGATCAGCCCTGTGTCAGGGAGGACATATAAGAAATCTTTTCACTCTGATTTGTTTTTAAATGTATTTTCCAATTTGGGGTAAGGCTGAATAGCACATAAATGGAAGAATAGGATGGGGAGAAAAATCCTAAACAAAACTGTTGTGTCCCAGGAGGTTTTTGCTGGAGATTCACCTCCCTCTATGAATCCATTCCATTCTTTTTATCAAATTTATAAAACACTTAACAGCTTATAAAATTTATAAACCACTTTATAAAACTTATGACAAAATGGAATATGGGAAGGGGACTTCCAAAGCAGCCTATAGAAGACTGATTGAATCCTAAAGTTAGAGACATTTTATTTCTCTGCACTGTTGTTTTTGTTAAAGGATTATCTATCTCTTGATGATATGCAATAAAGCCACAGAATTAAACCAAGATTTTGTTTCTCACAAGCAACATATGCAAAATTCAGGACCTCATTAATATGGAGTGATTTAGAATAGAGGTAGTAGATGATATGGATTAGCAATGAGAATGGTAAAGAAGTAGATTTTTTTTTCCTGATTCAAGGACAGATGGATAATAATTTTACTTAGTAGTCAATAAAGGCCCATAGTCAGGATAGAAGCCATATAGTACTTTTTTTCTTTGCCTTCATATCAGTAACAATAATGGTTTTCCCTTGGTTTCAATACATATCTCCAACATAGCTTCACATTTGCTTCAACTAATTGGAAAATTTCTTCCACATGATTCTTTGACTGGAAGTTTTGGTTTTTGCTCAACTTCAAATTTGCTTCCCTCAATTCTGTGACCAGACTTATAAACATTTCGGTCAAACATCAACTTTCAATCTCCAGGCAATTAAAATGATATTTTTTGTTTATAACATCTTGGGCACTTCTAAAAATCTAATCCTTCTGGCCATTTAAATAATTTAATTTGTGTCCCTTGGACTAATCCATATTGTCTCATTGAAATGTTGTTTTGATGATGTCATAGGTAATAAGGTACAAATAAAAATATGCATCATGAGGAAAACCTCCTTTCTGTATTTCCATCATGATATTGCACTCAAGATGTAAGAGAAAGAACTGCATGTTTTATCATTTTGACAAAAGCTCCATTTGTTACAGATGCCCATTCATGGTGCTATGTAGCCCAATGCATAACAGCAAAATTAAGCTTATTAGTTGCTTATATTATTATCTCATTTAGTATTACTGTCACAAACATTGCAGTAAATAAGCGAACAGAATACAGTATTTCTTGATAGCCTACAAATGAAGCAGTGAATCTGGGATAAAATGTCCCCTGTCTCTGTAAGTAGCTTTTAAAGCACCTCATTCAAATTGTGGCACTGGAGTTTCTATTGCTAAATGATTTATTACAGCTGAAAACAGTTAATAGTTTTGAATACATCTCAGTCAAATAACTGCCTTGCATTCTTTAAAAAGGTTTTAAAGTCAGTGGATTTGGATAGCTATAGATAATATACAGAGTTGAAGGGAAGGGTCCTTGGTGCTCTCTGAGCTTGCTTGTTTTCTTGCAGACATTTCGTTACCCAAACTAGGTAACATCATCAGTGCCAGTCGAGTAGGAAGGGACTTTGGAAGTCTTCAAGCCCAACCCCCTGCCCAAGCAGGAGACCCTATACCATTCTGGACAAATGACAGCCCAATCTCTTCTTAAAAACCTCTGATGTTGGAGAACTCACAACTTCTGAATCACTGATTAATTGCTCTCACTATCAGGAAATTTCTCCTTAGTTCTAGGTTGGATATTTCTTTGATAAGTTTCCATCTGATACTTATTGTCTTGCCTTCAAGTATTTTGGAG